>CM042243.1:45268548-45338548 GCA_023566225.1 Romanogobio albipinnatus
GATCAATTCTATGAGAAAGAATGGTTTGAGAAAGAAAAAGACACTTTGAAACTTGATCAAATGTTTTGGACTAAGAAAATGTGTGTGATTTCAGTCTGCTTGTCAGAAAAACAGCTTTCTCTCTATTTGATAGCAGGAGAGTGTGTCCCTCACATACCACTCTCTAAAGAAACCAAACAGACCTGGGGTGAAGTGGGAGTGTTTGTGAAAAATTGTGTTGAAGCCACTGACTGGAAAGTGTTTGATCAAACTGTGCAGTATAGTGAGAAACTGGGTGCATTTAAATCCGAATGCAAACATGAAATTGGGGTAGAGCGGGTTGTGACTGCTATTGACAAACATGAAAATGACTGCATGACAGATATTTGTGCTTTGGACATACACCCTGCGTTGGCAGAAGTGCCTGCTGGGTTGTGGGCAAAGCACAAGTATGATGTAGGACTGATAAAAGGGTGCGAACCGGTGATGATAGTTCCAAAATCAGATTACAGACCATGTCAACCACAGTATCCGTTGAAAACGGAAGCAATTCTGGGTATAGAACCAGTCTTTGAATCATTGTTAAAGGAAGGCGTAATTGTGCCATGTGACACCTCACCGGTGCGTACTCCTATCTTTCCTGTGAAAAAGATAAGGGACAAGGGTCAGCCCACTGAATGGCGTTTTGTACAGGACTTGCAGGCTGTGAATTCAGCTGTCAGAGCGAGAGCTGCTACAGTTCCAAATCCCTACACAATCTTGTCACAAATTCCACAGAGCGCCACATTTTTTTCAGTGGTGGATCTGGCAAATGCATTTTTTAGTGTACCAGTACACAAGGACAGTGCATATTGGTTTGCATTCAATTTTAAAGGGAAAGGGTACACATTTACAAGATTGTGTCAGGGATATTGCGAATCACCAACAATTTACAATGAAGCGCTCAGACGAAGCCTTGAAAATTTGACTCTGACACCTGGATCAGCCTTGCTTCAATATGTTGACGATATTTTGATTTGTGCAAAAGACGAAACAACATGTGTAAAAGACACTGTGACCTTGCTGCAGCATTTGGCGCAGGAAGGTCACAAGGTCAGTAAAAGTAAGCTGCAATTTGTACAGAAACAAGTCACTTTTTTGGGTCATGTAATATCTGCAAACACTAAATCACTGTCTGGAAAAAGGGTACAGGCAATAACTGAGGCACCAAAACCAACCACAAAGAAACAAATGTTGTCATTTTTGGGAATGTGTTCTTACTGCAGAACATTCATTCCCAATTATGCGATTCTTGAACAACCCCTGAGAGCCCTGACAACAGGGAAGGGGTTGAAGTCATGTGATAAAATTAACTGGACGGGGGAGGCTGAAAAGGCTTTTACAAACATGAAAGCACAGCTCGCCACAGCACCGACTTTAGGATTGCCTGTCCCAACTAAACCGTTTGTCCAAATGATAGATGAAAAAAATGGGTTCATGTCTTCTGTTCTTTTGCAGCATCATGGAGACAGATTGCGACCAGTGGGTTATTTTTCTGGCAAATTAGATCCAGTAGCAGCAGGCCTGCCGCACTGTCTGAGGGCCGTTGCAGCTGCTGAACAGGCTGTGATGGCCTCTAGAGAATTTGTGGGTTATTCTGACGTGACATTAATGGTTCCGCATGCTGTTTCCATGATTCTGCAGGAACAGAGGACATCACATTTGTCAACAGCACGATGGCTGAGGTATCACACAATTTTGCTAGATATGCCAAATATCACAGTCAAACGTTGTACAGTTTTGAATCCTGCCACTCTCCTTCCAACAAAGGAGGATGGAGAGGAAAATCATTGCTGTTTGACTGCAATCGAACAAATATGTACCCCGCGTCCTGACCTTTCGGACACACTGCTCGAGAACAGTGAGCATGTCCTGTTTGTGGATGGCTCTGCGTCCAGAGATCCACAAACAGGCCTGAACAAAGTTGGTTACGCGGTGACCACTGAGTTTGAAACGTTGACTTCTGGCACGTTGCCATCAAATTTTTCAGCTCAAGCGGCGGAGCTCGTTGCCCTGGCAGAAGCATGTAAGCTTATGGAGGGTAAAAGTGTAACGATTTACACAGATTCACAATACGCGTTCGGGGTTGCGCATGATTTTGGGGCTTTATGGAAACATAGAAATTTTTTGAAATCTGATGGCCGGCCAATTCTAAATGCTTCTCTTGTGTCTAATCTTCTAGACGCAATTCTCTTGCCAAAACAACTTGCCATTTGCAAATGCGCAGCGCACACTAACAACAAAGATTTCATTTCAACAGGAAACGCAAGAGCAGATGCGGCTGCGAAGGCCGCGGCAGCACAGCAGTCAAAGAAACCAGAATGTATTTTATTGTCTGAAACTAACACAAATGCTTTGACTTCTTTACAGAGTATGCAGGCATTTGCCACAGCAGCGGAGAAGAACCTGTGGAAACGTTGTGGCTGCAAACTTGAGAATGATGTGTGGATGAGTGTGGATGGCAAGCCTTGTTTACCCCGGCATTTTTTCTTGCATTATGCAAAATGTCTCCATGGGTTAGATCATGGAGCCAAACAGGGGATGATAGCACAAATGAAAGATATGTGGTTCACAAAAGGGTTCACAGTAGTTGCTGAAAATGTTTGCAAAAGATGCGTCATTTGCAACACGCACAATGTGGCAAGGGGAGTAAAAATGCCCCTAGCATCTCACCCAGCAGCAGGAGGTCCATTTGAATATCTCATGATGGATTTTATTGAATTGAGTCCGTGTGAGGGAAAGAAATACTGCTTGGTTATGGTTGACATGTGGTCAAAATGGATTGAGGTTTTTCCCACGACCAAACAAGACGCAGCAGCGGTGGCCAAAGCCCTGCTGACTGAAATAATTCCCAGATGGGGAATTCCAAGAAAGATAAGTTCAGACAACGGAACACATTTTGTGAACGAGGCAATAAAACAAGTGGGTCAGTTTTTGGGGATAGACATGAGAACACATTGCAGCTACCACGCCGCTTCAGGCAGTGCGGTGGAACGTGAAAATGGTACGATCAAAAACAAATTGGCAAAATGTTGTGAAGAAACTGGACTCACATGGGTAAAAGCCTTGCCTATTGTATTAATGTACATGAGAATGAGAAAAAGGACCAGAGTAAATCTGAGCCCATTTGAAATTGTTTTTGGACGACCACCATTCATGGGAATGGAAGGGGGTAGACAACAGCTGCCATCCACAGATTTGTGTGAGCACAATATGATGAATTACTGCAAAGAAATGTCTTCTCTGTTGTCACATGTCTGTGTGCAGGTGAAAGCTGCTCAGGGGAAACCGGCTGAAACTCCCTTGCACAACATCAAGCCAGGAGATTACGTGGTGATAAGAGACCTGAGGAGGAAGAGCTGGAAGGCGAAACGGTGGCTAGGACCTTTTGTCGTGCTTCTGACGACACACACTGCCGTCAAGGTACCGGAGAGAGCGACGTGGGTGCATGCGAGCCATTGCAGAAAGGTCCCACCAGTGATCGGGGAGGAGGAGCCGAGAGGAAAAGAGCAGGAGGCACATGTCCGTGCGGGCAGAGATCAAAAATAAACATCATTTACCGTTACCGTCTCAGGAGCAGAGACGCTGGCACAACGTGGTGCTGAGCCAAACAGTTTTTCAAAGAAGGCACATCAAAGACTAACCTTCCTCACACGTTCTGGACAGACAACTGTGCGATCCATTTAGCCAACTGTAAAGAATGGAGCAAGTGAGACCGTGGCACCGGTTTCGAGTGCCCGGAACGTGCAGCGTGAGGATAACCACATGCATACTGACTGTATTCAGCTTGGTGATGGGTAAATCAGCACCACAACCAGTGAAACCACCTGTTACACCAGCCCTTAAACCTGACATTCCCAGCTGGGATGAAACCGCATGGATAGGAAATGAAGAAGTAGGAAAAGGGGGAGCAAAACCAGAAGTGGACAAGGCGATCACAAAATGCCAAGGGAACAAAGCCTGCACTCTGGCACTGCTGCAGAAACAGGAACTTGAGATAAACACCAGCTGCTGGCTCTGTCTGCAAATGTCTTACACATGGAAGGCAGTACCATTGACTGTTGCAACAATAAACAAAACTGACTGTCTGATCCCACAGCAGATGACAGAGGTGCTCAGAGCTGCAGCAGACATCGAGCAAGGGAAGATTCCAACAAAACATCCAACATCTGCCTGCAAGAAAACGCAACGGTACAACCACACAGACATGTTAATTCCACCATTGAGGGTGACGCATGATCGAGGAGATGTGTGCGTGTGCTCACAGAGACTGAAGCTGAACGCGAAAGCAGGGTGGTCCGACTGCAGAGTCAGAATTGACATCAAAAATTTGACGACAGGGAACTGCACAGCGGTGATAGGAGGTATCACAACAGACTTTACCTGTCCGTTTAGCAAACCAAGTGACACTTCACCTGCGGCAGTTTGGGTTTGTGGTGACAGAGCATATCATTTCATGCCACAGAAAGACTGGACGGGTTGCTGTTACCCAGCTTTAATGAATGTGGGGACAACTGTGTATTTTCCGGGTAACGAACAGAGAGAGAAGACCAGACAGAAAAGAAATATTGGTTCTGAAATAGGGATGTTGCCAGATCATTACAATGGTTACGTCTTGTCAAATCCATGGACAACACCTGGGGCAAATGTGGGCTGGTCTATTTTCCTGGGGGTGGGAACAGCAGTAACGATAAACAAAATTAATGGGTTAGCATGGAGTGTGTTAGCTTTAGCCAATAGCACTGAACATGCTTTGACAATGGTAAATGAGGAAATGAAACAAATCAGAGATGGAGTTATTCAGAACAGACTGATGTTAGACATGTTAACAGCAGAAAAAGGGGGCGTTTGCAAAATGTTGGGACTATCATGTTGTTTTCACATCCCAGATTACAGTGACAACATCACAAATATTATAAACCATATGAGAGCAGCTGTAAGGGAACCTGAGAAAGCTGATGATTCATGGTTTGGGTGGATAACAAATCTGAGAGGTTGGGGATACTGGCTATGTTACACTGTATTGCCGATTTTTGCAATAGTGGTACTAGTATTGCTGTGTTTACCATGTATTTTTCAGTGCATTTCCAGAATAGTACAGAGAACAGTGAAGGCCAGCATGTCTCACCAAATGGGTAAACTGACTGTTTATGACGACTATAATGAGTGGATGAATGAATTTGATGAGATGATTAGCGAAGAGATGCCTAAAACAAATTAGGGATTTTATTCTATTTTATTTCTTTTAAAATGTTTTTCCTTCATTTACAAATTTAAGAGAGTGATCATTTATACGAAGATCAGAAATGAAGAGTGTAAATGTGATGAGTGACTTAAATTTGCCTGTTATTTTTATTTTATTTTTATTTACTTTTTTCTCATTGTTTTCTAATTTTTTTTATCATTACTTTATTATCATTATTGTTTTATTACTACTTTTCATATATATGTTTGTTCTCCTTTAATGTTTTATTGTTATTGTTTTATTATTACTACTTCTATTTTTATTATATACACATTTTAAATTTTTCTTTTTTCTGCAAGTTATCAAAGAATGATAAAAGGGGGAAATTGTTGGGGAAAAATTTAATCACAGAAGACTTTATCTTCCAGACCTGTTTTCTCTATTGTGTTTTAAATGAGTCAGATCAAAGAGGCCCCACCTGTGGAAGCCATACATTGTCCCTTTTATGGCTCTTGGAATCTGAGTTCCTGGCTAGCATCTATGCGTTTGAATAGTTATGCTGATTAGGAGTAGGTGATACTCTGTTTGGGCAGGGTTTTCCCAAGACCTGTATATGTAATTAACATGCTTTGGTACAGATGAAGGACCATTGTGTTTCTTGCTTTTAATTCAAATGAGATCCAAGACAGGAGGGGATAAAACTTGATGGCTGTCCCCAGACCCATATGCACAGACCTTCTCATCTGCATATGAAGACCCAACCTTCAGGAAACAACTAGATCAACTGCAGAGACTACAACCAACAAAGAAGAAAAAATACACAACGCAGAGAATCACCTACAGGAACTTCAGTCATCACAAGACATTCTTGATCTTTCAGCAAAATTACATCAGATGACTTAAGATATTTCTTCATGGTTCGGAAACCTGTTAGGTCAACAAAATGACTCGCAAGGACTGTTCCAACCACAAAAGAACATTGCCCGTAATGAACTTCACGGACCTTAATTGCATGTTTGTTTCTGTGTCAACATGCAATTACAGATGAACAACACAGAGCAAGTGATATGTGCCTGTAATTTTTTCCAAGTTACATGACTAGAAGATGGGGCTTATGTTAACAAACATAAGCTATAGAATGGACTGATGAAGGTTTAAATTTGTATTATGTGAGAGTTATAAGAACTCTCAAATTGGGAAATGTAAGATTACAAATTTAAGAAAGTACATTGTATTTAACATTTAAGGCAAAGAATTATGATATCAGATGATTATTTTAGTCTCCAGAAAGAGTCTCTTTTCCTGCCAGACCTGTTTTAATCAGATCACTGAGATTCTCACTTTTCGGAGCCCAGACGTTGAATCGTTAGGTTGATTGACTTTCACCTTTTGTCTTTAATGGCTCTGGGATGGCTCTTGGAATTGGAGTTCCTGGCCAGTATCAGCATGTGAATAGTTATGCTGATTCAATGGGACTGGTCGTGCTCTCAGAGTAGGGTGTGTTCCCACTTCATTTGCATGCTTTATTCAGATTTCCCAAAACCTGTGTATTTAATGTATGTATGTAATGTATGTAATCCCTCCCCCTTGAAATGTATATAACCTATCAGTTAGACTGTTTTCGGACGACCTGCAGCACAGAGTGTTCTCATTAAAAGAATAACTTCTGTTTGAATTCCGAAGTCTCCTGGTCTTCACTTCTGAAGTTTTCCTACACTTTAGAAGATAAAAGTTCACAACAGTCTCAAAATGATGTAGCTGAAGTATAGCGCTTCACTTGATGTGTTTATTTGAGTTGGTGTGGGCGTCGACTCTGGATCTTGTAGTATTTGAATCACAAAGAACGCATGCTCCGTGGGCGTGGTCGCATTAGCAGATAATGAGACGCTTGGGAAAGACTGGCATCTCTCTCTTTTCAAACAGATTACATAAAAACAGAATATTTGTTTTCGATTTGGTTTACATTAATTGAAACCTGATATTTCAACATTTCTTTAGACATACGTCTCATGTTTGGTGAGTTTGGTGTGGAGAAACCTGACTGGCCTGACGTCAACCCGATAGAACACCTTTGGGATGAATTAGAGTGGAGACTGTGAGCTAGGCCTTCTCGTCCAAGATCAGTGCCTGACCTCACAAATGCGCTTCTAGAAGAATGGTCAAAAATTCCCCCTCATAAGCACTAGAGTTGGGTACCAAACTCTGTACTTTTAAGGGCACCGACCAAATTACCTAAAGAGTACCGATTCACATTAAATAAATCGGTACCAAATTTAGGTACCTGAGAACCCATCTGGTGATATATACTATATTGTCTGTAGTAGACATCCCTGTGTGAATGAATGGCGCAGACGTGCAGTTTAATTTACCTCTCTTTCTCACACACACACACAGAGAATTGCGCGTGCCGGTCGTGCGTTTCCATCTCTGCCATCTCATACGAGGACGTGAACGTCATCTCCAGAGCCGCTCTGAGAGTCACTTCATGAGCATTTTATTGTTTTTTTTGAGTAAAACTACCGGTAGGGATGTGACGGTGAGGAAATTTTCCCACCGGTTAATCGACGTGTGACAACACCGGTAATACCGGTATCACAGAATCTGCTTTTAAATCACTAATTCTATCTAACCGAAAGTAACATGCACACGACGCTCGGGCTTTCATAACGTAACTGAAAATTTAATTGAAAACACGCCAGTGCGCACACACCGTGAATGACAACTCATGCGCTCTCTGTGAGGCCATGAATGAATGACAGTTTGTCCGGAAATGTGCGCTCTGTGAGGCCATGAGTGCGTCTCAATCAGCTCCCTAGTTCAGTAGTCAGGGCACTGATCAGGCATCAAGCCTAACTACCGGTATATCAAACACACAGAAACTCAAAAGGTCTTCATGGCAACCCGTCAAACTAAAAGTTTGGTTTAACTTGACAAATATATTACTGTTGTACAGTAGAATTCAGATACGTCTTAATTAGGGGTGTAAAGGTACACAAAACTGACGGTTCAGTTCGTACCTCTGTTTTGAAGTCACAGTTTTATAAAATAGTTTTTATTTATTTTTATTAAACAGTTTTTTACTGAAAAAAATGCGTCTGTCCTTAAATTAATTATAAATAAAAGTTTATTGAAGACATAGCAGTAAACTATATAGGAAGCCCTTACTTGCACATTAATATTAAAGGTTAACAACAGAGCCCAAACTATTAGCCTAAATTCAGTTGCTATTTATTTTTAGGTATAATAATCAACACTCAAATAACAGTACGCAAACATGTAAACTTCACATAAGGCAGTTTTTGCAATAACTTCTAAATCTAATTATCTAATCTCTTGTATCTGTTGGTTTACTTTATTATTATTATTCTTCCCGAATGGGAGTCAATGTCAGCCCTAAGAACCGTAAGTAGGAAAAATTATGAAATTTGGCAACGTTGTAGAGATGTTCATCAATAGTAAATGTACCAAATTTGGAGTATCAACAACCAACTCCATAGCGCCACCACCAGTTCAAAAATTCAACATTGAAACTGTTATAACCTTTAAACCCTTTGAGGTAGAAAAATGAAACTTAGTACACCTCCTTCCTCTCATCATGCTGATCATATTCAGCATCTTACATCAAAACTCCGCCCAATAGAGTAGCAGCCATTTTGAAAAGTACAGTATTCAGTTATTTTGCTACTCCTTAAAAATTTGTCCAATTTTGTCAAAAATTTGCTCACAAGAACTATAGAGAGAGCCGCACAGAAATGACTGAACATATGTTTTTTATTCATCTTTATTCAAAAGTTATGATGTCGTAAACTTAACAAGGTCGACCCAAAATTGGTTCTGAGGCTGTATCTCGGCCAAACTTTGATCAATCGAAACGAAAATTGGTACACTTCCTCGGACCCATGACCCATGGTCCATGCCAAAGTTGGGAACAGCGCCACCTACAGGTCATGAGATATGAGTCTATGGATTCCTCGTGTCATGCCGAAACCGTGGATACCGGATATGTCAGGATTGAATGAACCCTCTCTCCACCATTTTGAATTTTGTCATAAATTGGGATATCTTTTAAAATATTTCACATATCTGCGCAAAATATGCACAATCAACAGCATGTCCTGAACATACCTCAAAAGTTTTAAAATAGTGCCACCTAGTGTTCCATAGTGTAGACCAAATTTTACTAGTCAATGTTACTTTTCATTAATATTCATAATTAGTTAATATTTTGTATCTGTATTGTTATTTTTATTATCATTCATAATCATTGTATGCTTTATTACATGCATGTGAGAGAGCATGGGAGAGTTAGTTTTGGACTATGGGGTTCCATGTGTGCACACGGTAAAACAGCATGAATGTGTGTGTGTAAGTTTCAATGCATATGTGTACATTCAGTTAATGGAAACCAGATGTTTTTCGGGGTGCATAAAAGCATAAGCTTTTGTTCGGAGGGCAGAGAGAGAGAACTGGAGAACAACAGTGAAGCTGCGTTATAACATCCCTCCAGAACTGTCTCTCTCCTATGGATGACAATAATAACAACAATTATTTAAAATAAAGAAATCTCTTGACAAAGCAACTAGTGTCTGGTCCCGTGAATTAAACCACGGGGGAAAGAGGCAAATTCCAAGTCTACATTTGGCGTCACGGAGCAGGATTGCATCTTCAGCCAATTATCTCTGTCCATCAGGTAAGATTTGTTTTACTTTCTAAAAGTACTAAGTCTGCTCTATGATTAGAGATTTTTGTAATTTATTTTTATATAAAATAGATTTTTAGAAGATTTGTGTTATTTAAAATACCAGTTGTGTTGCCAATGGATATGTGACAGACATAGTAAAATAAAATTAATTTAATTTGGCTTATTTAAGTTGCTCAGATCAGTGAACTTTCAAAAAAATATTTGAATGAAGCTGGGATAAAAGTGGATCTTTGGTAGAAAGAAGACCATTTAGTCAAATTTTCAGGAGAATAAGCCATAAGGCAATTTAGCATGGAATAAAGCGGTTTAAAGTGGCGGATCTGGATTTGAAAAGGTGAATCCTGTAAATTAGAATCCTAAAACGTTTAAAACACGCTGGAGTAGCTAAAATTGCAGGCATTCTGATTTTGACAGTGAAGCTGTTCAATATTTGAGGATTCTAAAATTGATCGGAGTTCAACTAAATAAAGAAACAAATCTAAGAAAGAAAATTATCTGAGTTAAAAAAAAAGAAAAAAAAAGAAAACCAACTGAAAATATAAGAAAAACTTTATTTTAGTTTTCCCCCTCTTTTCTTTTGTCCCTTTAGTGATTAGGAGGGAGAGAGAGAAGCAGAGTAGCCCCCCCTTCAGAATTCACCCTATAGACACACACACTTACACACACTTACACACACTTACACACACTTACACACACTTACACACACACACACACACACACACACACACACACACACACACACACACACACACACACACACACACACACACACACACACACACACACACACACACACACACATATACATACTGATACAGTCTTTCGGAGATCCACACACACACGCACACACATAGTTTAGAGAAGGGAAAGAGAGAGAGGAGCGAAGCGGCCCCCTCCTTTTGAAATCCACACACACACACAGACATATCACAGCCCTGCTGCTTTGAGCGCAAAGACACAGAGTGACCAATAATTTGCAAAATGGCAGAAAGTAACAGCAAAAAAAAATTCTGCTTGGTATCTGGAAAAGAATAACAAGAAGCAAACAAAGTTTTTTTTTAAAAAAAGGACTTGATATTAATGCATCCATGGATGAGCAGTTAAGCTGGTTTCAAAGTCAAAAAGACTCTATCAAGTTGAAAGTATTTCCAATAATGGCAGCTAATTGGATCGTGAAACAAGGTGGAATTTGTTGCAGCATTGATGGTTGTCCAGTTCCACTTGCTGAAGCAATGAAACCACAAGTTGAAGCATATAACAAGTTGAGAAAAATCATGTCCATCACATGTACAGAAAAAGAAAACATCACCAGTGATGATTCATTTGATCCAGATTGGACAGATATAATAGCTGAAGCTGAAAGGAAATATTCACAAACAACAGCAAAATCAGAAACAACTGTAACACTACCGCCTTACAAGCCAATTTATCCAATTTTGCCTGAACAATGTACAAGTTACTCTAAACCTCTGATGCAGCCTCAAGCTTCAAGCTCAAACAGAGTCCCAGTTGACAAAATGTATATAGCTTCTGCACAAGCAGCTCCAATAATTACCAGATCCAAATCAACCCAGCCAAACAGAGACATGTTGTGATGTACACCCGGTCGTAATTATGGATCGGACTGGGGTGATGAGACAAGAGATGACGGCATGATCACAATTGATAAAGTCGGTCCTGAATTTTCTCCACTTGCTGTTAAAAAGGAAGAATCTGAAATGATTACAGAAGAGAGACCATTCACACCAGGAGAAGGTCAAGCCATTCTCACAGCTTTGCCTCCTTTGAAGAGACAAGATCCAAACACAGAGTTTTGGAGAGAATTAGATTCCTTGATTGAAACACATCAAATGACACTAAGAGACATACACACCATTGTGAAAGCTAAAATCCCAAGAGACAGATGGGAACGCTTACCAGCGTCGATAACAACAGCCCAATGGATGGACTTGTGGGTAGATGGCCAGGGACGACCCCTGGGTTTTTGGCAAGCATTAGATGGATTCCGAAAAGAAATCCAAGAGATCTTAGGAAGTGGTAAAATCCATTTCACATCAGTGACATTGATTAAGCAAAAAGACGATGAATCTCCAGATGAATATGCCTTGCGCAAATGGAATGCTTATGAAAGATGGGCCCTCTGTGCTTTAGACAGGCCAGTGTGAAAAACAAGGATGAAACCCCTCAAGGGAAGATGTGGACTGAAGAGCAAGTTCGTCAACTTATTGAGGGAATTATGCATCCGCAATAGGAATCAGCGGCCCCCTGTTGAGTAAGAATGACAATCGACTTTTCATTCCTGCACTAATAGGGGGCCACCCATGTGACTGCCTCTTAGACACAGGGGCTTCGATTTTGATAACTGACCTGAACTTACCTACAACACATGAAACTATGGAAGTTGAAGGAGTTGGAGGAGAAATCACAACATTTTGCAAAAGTATACCAGTTCCTCTGCAAATACATGAAGATGATGTCTTATGGACATCTTTATGGGTGGGGCCGAATTCACAAGGAAGCCTCATTGGCATGGACATTCTACCATTGTTGAACATGATCATTTTCACTGACAGTCGCCAAATTGCTACAACAGCTGGAATAATACCACACGAAGATCGCACATGTAATATAAGTTCTGTTGGTGTGGCAAAACCAATCATCAGAGACTGGGGAAAAGAAGGTGTGTGGGGTCTTCTGTGTAGCTTATATCCAGATGTTTGGGCTAAACACAAATTGGACTGTGGAAAAGCCAACATTGATCCTGTTGTTATTGAAGGACCAATACATGCCCCTCATAAACAATACCCCATCCGACCTGAAGCAAGACAAGCCGTGGAAGAGATAGTGGCAGACTTGGAAGCTGAAGGGATCATCAGACAAACTTCATCTACTACCAACATACCTATCTGGCCTGTCAAGAAATCGGATAACTCATGGAGGTTAACAATCGACTACACAAGACTCAACAGTGTAACACCAAAACCACACCCAATTGTGGCTAATCCTGCTACCATTTTGAATGATATTCCAGGAAATGCAAGAATTTTTACAGTACTAGATGTGCTGTCAGCATTCTGGTCTGTACCTATTGACGAGAAATCTCAAGAGAAATTGGCTTTCACTGTGGGCGCAAAACAGTATGTTTGGAATAGACTCCCACAAGGTCTTAATCTTTCTTCAGTTGTATTTCATAGAGCTCTGGACCAGTTCTTAACTGAGCAAAAAGCTGAAATTGAGAGCTCAGGAAGTGTTTGCCTTCAATATGTTGATGACTTGATTGCAAGCCCAGATGAAAAAAGTCATGTGTCAGCTCTTAACATTGTTCTACAAGCTCTTAGGAAAGGAGGATTCAAAGTCAACCCCGACAAAGCACAGCTGGCCAAATCCAAGGTTATCTATCTAGGCCAAGAAATATATTTCGAGGGAAGGAGGATGACAACAGAGCGTGTAGAGGCATTACGGCAACTTCCAAAACCTCTAACAGTTACAGGAATGCGGAAAGTGATGGGACTTTTCAACTATTCTCGTCAGTATACACCTGATTTTGCCTGCATCACTAGCCCGCTCATTGACCTATACAAAGGAGGAAAGCCTGGAGTGGAACAGATAGACTGGACAACAGAAGCTGAGGAAGCATTTACTTCTATGAAAGAGAAACTGACTTCAGCCCCAGCTTTGGGACTTCCTGATGGTCGGTTGCCATTTCATTTGTGGACCAGGGTGGGAGATGAGACCTACTCAGAAGTACTGTGTCAAAAACCAGGTGATCGGTACAAACCAGTTGGATACTTTTCCACAAAGATTCCTGTCACCATGATAGGTCAACCACGATGTATACAAGCCCTCGATGGTGCCACATGGGCAGTGGATGCTGTGGAAAATTTGATAGGAGCACAAACTATCATACTGCACACTCCGCACAGTATAGTGACGCTGTTGAACAACACAAACATCAAGACTATCACTGATGCGAGGAGAGCAAAATGGGAAGCAACTTGGCTGAACAAGGATTTGAGAGTGGAAATCATCAGAGATACCTCCCTTAACCGTGCAACAATGATGCTGGAACCGCATGAGGGAATACCACATGAGTGTGAGAAGAAGTAGAAGTAGAAGAAGAAAGCCTTGGTACAGTTAATCCAATTCCTCTTGAAAATTCAGACAAAGAGTTATGGGTCGATGGATCCAGTTACTACATTGATGGAAAGCGACATACTAGATGGGCCGTTGTGGAAGCTGATGGAACTGTTGTGAAGAAAGGAGCCATTTCTGGACAGTTTTCAGCACAAGAAGCTGAACTCATAGCACTGACGGAAGCTCTTGAACTATCGGAAGGAGGTCGAGTCAACATCTATACAGATAGTCGTTATGCTTTTGGCGTGGTGGTGGCCACGAATGATGAGAGACATTGATGATTACTGCAGGAGATGCTTGATCTGTGTGAAAGCAAATGTGGGAAAACCTGTAAAGGTGTGAATGTCACATGCACCCAGACCCACAGGACCATGGACACATCTTCAAATTGATTTCACAGTACCTTTGTCACCCAGTGGAGGGTACCAATACATTCTAGTAATCATAGACAGATTTACTAGGTGGGTGGAAGCATTCCCTACGAAAACTTGCACTGCTGAAGCAACAGCACGAGTAATGGTGGAAGAAGTTTTTCCTCGCTGGGTTCTTCCATATGAAATTGATTCAGACAATGGAACTCACTTCACTGGAAAACTGATGAAGGAAGCAATGAAACTGATGGGGATCCAACAGAAGTTCCATATCCCCTACAGGACAGAAAGTTCGGGTTTCGTAGAACGCATGAACCGCTCGTTAAAAACGGCACTTACCATTGCTATTCTGCAGACTGGCCAAGGTTGGCACAAGTTATTGCCTGCCATTCTATGGAACTTAAGAGCGACTCCAAACAGAGTAACAGGACTGACCCCTTTTGAACTGATGACTGAAGAGCAATGGTTCTACCTCCTGACGCTCCGCAACCCGCGGGAACAGGAGATTCCACTTTGTTCCACGAGAAGCTACGACGCTATCTCACAATGCTTGACAAAGCTACCAAAGACAATAACAAGAAAGTGCGAGAGGCTCAGCAGCAATAGGATGAAAAACACACCACTACTGACATTCCACACATTCCCGAGATAGGCAGTTTTGTTATGGTTAAACGTATTGCTAAGAAAGGTTTAGAGCCTAAGTGGGAGAGACCATATGAGATACTCTTAACAACAGATACAAGTGTTTGCCTTAAAGGGAAGGGTGTAGGGACAGATAGATGGTATCACTGGTCACAAGTTAAACCTTGTTTAGTGAATGAACAAAATGATAATGATGGTTTATGGCCTGAAATTGAGCAATGTTCCATCAATTACCTTTAAAGACTGGATCAGGAGTGATGTTTAATTATTTTTCTGCTTCCATTTCAGGGATCATTCCCATTGACATTGATTAGAGATGGTTGCAGGCTATTCTTGAGACGCAACGACGATGTTATGCAAATGGAGTAGCTAAATTGATGTCTGATAGGAAATTAGCACAAACTCCAGGGAATTTATCATGGTCGGAATGGATAGTTCTGATTATGGTTGGAGTTTTTGTGTTTCTGTTAGTAATACAACTTATAAAATGTGTTACTAGAAGGAAAAGTACCAAACATGTTAGATTGGTTATTTCTAACCATATGGATAGAAACGAGAATAGGAACTACAGAGTGAAATAGGAGATTTTACACTACACTATTTACAGAACACAACCTCACAAACAATCAACACCTGCTTACTGATTCACAACCCCGAGGGATAGGAATTCTTTAACATCAATGTTATTTTAGTTTGTTATTTTGGCCAGGAACTGAAGGAAGTTCAGGCACTGGTGAAGATTCAGTAGGTCTTATTTTCTTAGAAGATTGGGGTTCATAGTAAATGTGTACACATAGACATAACCGACACATAGTATGCGGGGACATAACATGGGTTGGGGTTCTTTGTTTTGTTTTTGTTCCCTTCTATTTCTATTCTTCGATCTTTTGTGTTTGTTTTTTCTTTGTCTGCTATTCTTCTTCCTCGCTATCACTTCAATAGGTTGGCCACCTGGGGTGATGGTGTGGTACGGACGGCCGTAGTTCCAGAATGGGGGAGACTGTAGACCAAATTTTACTAGTCAATGTTACTTTTCATTAATATTCATAATTAGTTAATATTTTGTATCTGTATTGTTATTTTTATTATCATTCATAATCATTTATAATCATTGTATGCTTTATTACATGTATGTGAGAGCATGGGAGAGTTAGTTTTGGACTATGGGGTTCCATGTGTGCACACGGTGAAACAGCATGAATGTGTGTGTGTAAGTTTCAATGCATATGTGTACACTCAGTTAATGGAAACCAGATGTTTTTCGGGGTGCATAAAAGCATAAGTTTTTGTTCGGAGGGCAGAGAGAGAGAACTGGAGAACAACAGTGAAACTGCGTTATAACATCCCTCCAGAACTGTCTCTCTCCTATGGATGACAATAATAACAACAATTATTTAAAATAAAGAAATCTCTTGACAAAGCAACTGGTGTCTGGTCCCGTGAATTAAACCACGGGGGAAAGAGGCAAATTCCAAGTCTACACATAGATATAAGGTTTATAACTTTTGAAAACAAAGTTCAAAATGTAATTTCTTTAATTTTGTTCCTTGGTTTATGCCAATTTCAACGATATCTCATTTGTCATTTTCCAAACATGTGATTGTCCGCCATACTGATGCAAATGAAAGTTTTTTCGCTACTCCTCCTTCAAAATTTGTCCAATTCTCACAAAACTTGGCAGAGATGATCTTTAGACTGAGCTGAACAGAAATGACTGAACAGAATTTTTGGACCTACTGGAAAAAAAAAGTTATGATGTCGCAAACTTAACAAGGTCGACCCAAAATAGGTTCAGAGGCTGTATCTCGGCCAAACTTTAATCAATCGAAATGAAAATTGGTACGCTTCATTGGACCTATGACCTGAGGGTCCATGTCAAATTTGGGAACAGCACCATCTACAAGTTATGAGATCCAAATCTTATGCTAGTTAGCTTAGCATCCTAATCTGGTTAATTTTTTTGAAACATCTGCTCAGCAGACTGCTGAATGTGCATGAGCAATTAGCTCAATGTGTTAGGCCACATATCCCGAATGCATCACGTCGTGGGTTTGAAACTCAGTGTGACATTTATATAAAACTTCAAGAGGTACTGTGGCAGGATGTGATGCAGAAGTTGCATCTGTTCTCAGCATTGTTCCTAAGAATGATCTCATCTGACACTATTCAAAACAGAACACACCACCACCAGTTCAAAAATTCAACATTGAAACTGTTATAACTTTTGAACCATTTGAGGTAGAAACATAAACACCTCCTTCCACTCATCATGTTGATTACATTCATTATCTTACATCAAAACTCCACCCATTACAGTGGCAGCCATTTTGAAAAGTACAGTTTTCAGTTTTTTCACTACTACTCCTTCAAAATTTGTCCAATTCTCACAAAACTTGGCAGAGATGATCTTTGGACCGAGCTGAACCGAAATGACTAAACTGAATTTTTTGTCCTTCTGGGGAAAAAAAAGTTATGATGTTGCGAACGAGGTTGACCCAAAATTGGTTCTGAGGCTGTATCTCGGCCAAACTTTGATAAATTGAAACGAAAATCGGTACGCTTCATCGGACCCATGATCTGAAGGTCCATGCCAAAGTTGGGAACAGTGCCATCTACAGGTCATGAGATATGGAAAAATGGCTATTTCTGCTAAAAACTTCTGAACAGTTTGTCAGAAAATCATAATATGGATATATCCATACGTCTATGGATTCCTCGTGTCATGCCGAATCCGTGGATACTGGATATGACAGGATCAGATGAACGCCGTGTCCGCCATTTTGAATTTTGTCATAAATTGCGATATCTTTCAAAATATTTGACATATCTGCACAAAAATTGGTATGCATGATCGACAGCATGTCCTGAAAGTACCTGAGAAGTTTCCGAACAGCGCCACCTAGTGTTCCAGAGATATAAGATTTTTAGCAAAAACGTTTTTAACTTTTGAAAACATTGTCCAAATTTTGTGTAATGTATATCATTTTGTTCCCTGGCTTATGCCGATTCCGACAATATCTAATTTGTCATTTTACAAACATGTAACTGTCCGCCAGAGATGGGGACTCGAGTTTGAGACTCGGACTCGAGTGCGACTTAAGTCGCACACACAGTGACTTCAGACTCGACTTGAGACTCGTCCTCAAAAGACTTCAGACTCGACTCGGACTCGAGCTGCGGGACTCGTGAACAATGTTTATTTTTTAGGAAACTTCTGATGAGCTCGATGTTATTCCCCTCCCTCCGGTACCTATAACCTGCCACGTAACTAGTGACGTACGTATCTGCTGCGCACGGCCACACATGAGAGGACAACGAACAATCATGTCGACTGCACCTGCCGCTGCTGTGCCACTCATCATAGGTTTTTAAAAGTGTGTGTGTGTGTGTGTGTGTGTGTTCTTGTATATGGTTCATGAGGACACAAATGTGTATAAAGAATAAAAGTATTCAGTTCATTTTATCACGAAATTCAAACGATAAATGCCGTTTTGACGCTCTAAAATGTGACGACTGATCACTGTATAGGCGCGTCAATTCAAGCAGCTGCGGCGCGCGCGCGAGTGAACGCGATCGATCATCTCTTCCAGAAGAATAAACATGAATTAATATCTTAAGGTATGTTGAGAATAACACTTACTGAAACGTATTATATGTCGTGTAATCGCTCAATCAGTGTTTCAATCGCGCAAAGATGTCAAACAGCTTGTGTCACGCCCATCATTTACCTCAGAGTCAGAAGTCTTTCAGTGTCCACAGCTGTTCATTCACTAGAGAAATCAACTCTTTCACTAAATATATGCACTATATATATATATATATATATATATATATATATATATATATATATAAATTCTACTTAACCTGTTAGTGACGTCTTGATTATTTAATGCTATGTTTAGATAAATCTGTCATGAAAAGGACAGTCACTAAGATTATATTTCATATTTTCATTGGGTATTCAAATAAAACCTAATCATGGTTGATAATCCAAACTGCTTAAAAAAACATACTAAATGGTGCTTTTTGAAATTCAAAAAAGGCCAAAAGTTTTCTGTGATTGGTAGGTTTAGGGGTAGGGTTAGTGTAGGTGGATAGATACCATTTGTACATTAGTAAAACCATTACACCTATGGAGAGTCCCCGTAAACCACGTGTGGGTAGTGTGTGTGCACTTGAGTGCGTGTGTGTGACTGTGAGAGTGTTTCTGTGTGTTTGCTTGAGTGTGTGCTCTCTAAGTGGAAAAAAAGTGTTATTGCTTATAAATTTTGCAATGTTTTTGTGATACCCTGAGTACCAGAACTTTGTGGTTTCAGATGTGCTTTGTTGCACATAAAATTGTTAGCTATTAGATAAGCATCTTACTTGTTGTCTTTTCATATTCATTGATCAACATCTGTAGGTTTAATGAGCTGATATGGTATGTTAATAGAGAAAGGTGTCACAATAACTTATTACATGCTTTGAATTCCTTATATATAGCTTTGCAGTGTTCTACACAGCCTGGATGGGTCGCCGTATGTGATGCAACACTTATTATAACCAGAGACTTATTATAATAAAGAGACTTGAGACTTGACTTGGACTCGAGCTCAGAGACTTGAGACTTGACTTGGACTCGAGCCAAGAGACTTGAGACTTGACTTGGACTCGAGCCCAGAGACTTGAGACTTGACTTGGACTCTAGCTCAGAGACTTGTGAGCATCTCTGCTGTCCGCCATATTGAAACACGTGAAAAACTGTTTTTTTGCTACTCTTCCTTCAAATTATGTCCAATTTTGTCCAAAATTGGCTCAGATGATCTTTGGACAGAGCCGCACAGAATTTTATTTAGAAATAAAATTGAAAAAAAAAAAAAAAAATACTAATATGGTTGTTTTTATGAATTCAATTAATTAAGTAGCTAGTAGCCTATTATTTACTGGTAAATATTACACTAAACAAACATCACAGACAATGGCAGACTTAGACTATAGACTTACAGTTTATTTACAGTTATTGATATAAACATCCCTAAAGTACTTTAAAAAAAAAACCTACTGTTGGGTACCGGTACAGATGTTCAGGTACCAGTACAGGTTAAAATGTGAACAGTACCCAACACTAATAAGCACACTCCTAGACCTTGTGGAAAGCCTTCCCAGAAGAGTTGAAGCTGTTATAGCCTTTGCTGCATTTCAATGGATGTTTTGCCTTCCAGGTCTCTGCGGCAGTCACATGACTGAAAACTATGAATAATAATAATGGATTTTATAATATTAGTTTTACTTTATACATTTATTTGTTATATAAATTTTTTTATTACGATACATGATACATGAACAATCTTCTCTTTTGGTTTATGACCATCGGGGCATTTCATTTAAAAAATTAAATGAAATTTAAGTACCTTTCATGTGGAAAGTATTTCACTCAATGGATTCAATCCGATAACAGGGATTAATGCATAAGCGTTTTCACATTGCATTTCCAGCTAAATTAACTATTTTGTAATGTATACAAATCACTTACTGGGACATAATATCATTCAAAATACTGCCTAGTGGTGGAAGAAAAAAAACATCTGATGCACCATGATTCTTTCTTCAGCAATTCTGAATCGATTCTGAGATCATTTTGGAACCACACTTTTTGCTTTTAATTTTGATAACGATATTTTGCTTGCTGTGAATTCCACACACACAAAAAAACTAAAATAAGAACTATAAATCTCCCAGACTGACAGACAGACAGCCAGCTTTCAAATGTTTAAGTGTGCTGTGTGTGTCGGGGCTGTGTGGGACTGTGTGAGCAGTTAAATGCACTTGCATCCCTCACTGCTCTTGTCTGGAAACTTTTAGATATTTAAAGCTCTCATATATACTTAAAACACTTTGTTTATTGCTTGTAATGTGTTTCTTTGTTCTTTATTACTGAATCTTTACTTTGTATATTTTGAAGCTATATTTAGTTTGTACAAAAATTACTTTACATACAATTGTTTTAATTATTCATTTGTATAGTAATTAGTAAAAAAACAGGGAAAATTAAGTGTTATAGCACTGTAATAGCAATTTTTATCTTTGGTTAGTTATCTTTATTTTTGACAACAATCATTGCATTTCATTGGTATTGGTAATGGCTACTGAAATTTTGATGTCATGGCAATGCTTATTTTTGTGTATTAAAAGGACAAAATGCATTGAGAATCATTTTGTAATCAAACCATTCCCTTTAGAATCATAATAGAATCACAAGGTCAGTGAAGATTCATACCACTAACAATAGGCTTTTTTCTTAACCAGCCATTGTCCATGTAATTTCTATTCAAATATGCTCTGGCTGCCTGCATTGTTGCATTCAATGTGGGAAGACAAATTGCTTGCAACTCAATCTTGTTAGGACAGTTTATGTAGTATGAGTGTGAGTGATTAACTTCATTTGTAAAGGTAAATGCACATGAATCCGAGCAGGTACAGTACTTACCGGATCTGAAAACCATCTGTTTGGGATGTTCGGTCTCTGTTGGTCTGTGCATATCACCTTCTTCATGTCCTCAAAGCTTGGGTCGCTCGGCACTACGTCATGGAATGGGGGTTTGTAATCTTCAACAATACCTGCACAATCAGTGAAGACAAAAAAAACGCATTTGGAAATCCCCCAGCAGAAATAATGATCAGACATTATTATCAGATCTTATCATCACAACAGTATTACACTGTTTATCAAATTACACAGATAATCACAGAGCATTGATTGTGACAACCGTAATGTGTCTGTCAGTGAAAAATCAAGCTTCATCAAGAACGGCAGCAGTGCTGACTATATATATAGAGTACTGAAGCCATTAGACCAAAAGGAGCAACAGGGATCCATTTTAGACGAGACACACCGAGGGCATCAGACAGGCCTCTGAAGACATTACTATAATGACCCTTTAAATGTGAAGGGAGCAGAAGCCAAATAACACGTGTACCCACAAAAAAATGCAGACACAGAGCCTCTTTTGGACAATGTTTATTTATTCTTATTTAGTCAAATTTCTTGCAGTAGTGGAGTGATGTGCAATGCAAAGACTACAGGGAGTGCAGAATTATTAGGCAAATGAGTATTTTGACCACATCATCCTCGTTATGCATGTTGTCTTACTCCAAGCTGTATAGGCTGGAAAGCCTACTACCAATTAAGCATATTAGGTGATGTGCATCTCTGTAATGAGAAGGGGTGTGGTCTAATGACATCAACACCCTATATCAGGTGTGCATAATTATTAGGCAACTTCCTTTCCTTTGGCAAAATGGGTCAAAAGAAGGACTTGACAGGCTCAGAAAAGTCAAAAATAGTGAGATATATTGCAGAGGGATGCAGCAGTCTTAAAATAGCCAAGCTTCTGAAGCGTGATCATCGAACAATCAAGCGTTTCATTCAAAATAGTCAACAGGGTCGCAAGAAGCGTGTGGAAAAACCAAGGCGCAAAATAACTGCCCGTGAACTGAGAAAAGTCAAGCGTGCAGCTGCCAAGATGACACTTGCCACCAGTTTGGCCATATTTCAGAGCTGCAACATCACTGGAGTGCCCAAAAGCACAAGGTGTGCAATACTCAGAGACATGGCCATGGTAAGAAAGGCAGAAAGTCGACCACCACTGAACAAGACACACAAGCTGAAACGTCAAGACTAGATCAATAATTATCGAAAAAAAAGTTTAACTTTTGCATTTAGATGGCTAGAACAGGGTCATTTAGAAGAGGGGGGTAGCAAAATACACTCAAAAGCCTATAAATCCTAAAGGAAAATTCAAAACACGAAAATTGTTATGTATATGTGACATAACATGCTGAAGAAGCATGCAAAGTTTAATGGAGATCGGACCATAGGTGGCGCTATAACTGGTAAAAAGCTTTGAAAACCATGTATTCCCTATGGTGAATTGCCTGTATTGGCTGTAAATGGTATTTTCCATCTCTGTAATCAGGTGGGGTTAAAAACATCCAAATAATATGCATACATTATGATAGATCTTCTCATACTGAACAACTATGTCTCAAGAACCAATACTGTCAATCAAATTGTTATTTAAATATTCACAATTATGTTAAAAACCTATTTTTGCAAACTAGTCCTAGTTTTTTTTCCTGATCGGAACCAAACCACTGCAGTATGATTCTCTGGACTCTCCTGATCAATAGTTATCAAAAACATGTTGAACTTTACACTTTGGGTAGCTATAACAGGGTCATTTAGAGAATAGGTGTGGCAAAACATGCTCAAAAGCCTATTAATCCTGAACGAAAACTCAAAACTTCACGAAAATAAGTGGGCACATGCAACATGTGACTCTAAAGAAGCATGCAACATTTCATGGAGATCGAGCATTAGATGCCTCTATAACAGTAAAAAAAGTTGCCAATGCTTATATGACGTATTACCTAAAATTGCCACCAGATGGCATCCGAAGACCACTCATTGGTTCCTTCTGTCCACTAAGCATATATATATAAACTCTAAAAAAACATTATAATAGCATTGCAAATTACATGTTTTCAATGTTTATCAATTCATTTGTTCATTTGATGTATGTTTTTACAATAATTATTATATTACAATAAAAATAATGGCTGAAAATATGTTTTAAAGGGGAAAACCTGGAAAAAGCTATTTGTTACCTATCATTTATTTCAAATATCTCTATTTCCAACAAAATGTGCATGTGAGTTTGCACGTTTGAAGGCATTAACTTGGAAAATGTGCCCATTAAATGAAAAACAGACATTTAAAATGAAAATGAGCCAATGAGTGGTTCTCTGCTGCCACCTGCTGGGCTTAAATAGTCATTTTGTCATACTATTTACTTATCATGTTCTATAATTCCTATTTAGACATTATAAAGTCACTATTACAATATTTACAATCACATTTTGTCAAAATAATTTATTTCAAATATATTATGACACATTACCTAAAATTGCCACCAGAGGGCAGCATAAGACCACTCATTGGTTCATTCTGTCCACTAAGCCTATATATATATATACATATATATATATACACATTACAATAACATTGCAAATTACATTTTGTCAATGTTTATCAATTAATTTGTTCATTTGATTAATGTTTTTACAATAATTATATTATCAATCAGCAGAAAGGGGCGTTTAATTCCCGCCCACGTCTAGAAATCGAATATTCAAGCCGTTTATTCATTTTCCACCTCTGAACGAAAAATCAAGCTGAATTCTTGTTTTTCGTTTTGTTTAAAAAACTTTTTTTGTAACTAAAAAAAAAGCAGTTTTTTGTGTTTTAATACCCGTTTCTATTAGGAAAATCAAAGGGCCAAAATATACACTGACCCAGAATCTGCGTATCATTCGTTCATTCGATTTTTGATTTAATATTGAAAGTAGAAAAATGAGAAAACAGCTCGTTTTTCATTTTTTCAGAAAAACGAGATTTCGACTTGATTTTTAGTTTTTCGTTCAGAGGTAGAAAAATGAATAAACAGTTTGAATATTCGATTTCTACACATGGGCGGGAATTATAAGTCCCTTTCTGCTGATTGGTCAACCGAAGATCAAACTATTCCGTCATCGGTTCTTCCTCAGTTCTGCACAGCAGAATAAAAGTCCTGCGCTGCTACAGCTGTACAGATTCTTAACTTGTTTATTGCAGCTACATTTTATATTTTTCTCATTAAACAACCAGGCTAACAAATGGCTCGAGCCTAAGCCAAGCCAACTTTATTTATATAGCGCTTTCAATGCAGATTGTTTCAAAGCAGCTTCACAGTGTTAAATAGGAAAATAATGCAACAGAATTCTATTCAGCCGGTCCCAGCGAAAACGGTGTTGTCTTAAGCTCATTTCAATTATCATACAGTGACAATGGGGGCTTTAGAACAGTAATTAGATAAGAAATTTAGTTTATATGGTTAATTGGGGCGGCAGTGGCTCAGTGGTGTTCATGTAGGTTGTCTACAAACCGGAAGGTTGGTGGTTCAATCCCCGGTTCCACCTGACCAAGTGTCAAGGTGTCCATGAGCAAGACACCTAACCACAGCTGCTCCCAACGAACTGGATGGCGCCTTGCATGGCTGACACCACCGTCGGTGTATGAATGGGTGAATGTGAGGCAATATGTAAAGCACTTTGGATGGCCATAGGTCTGTTGAGAGCGCTATATAAATGCAGTCCATTTACCATTTAGTTTAATAATTTATTTGGATATTTAGTCGAAAAATGTATTTATTTATTATCCCCAACTGAGCAAGCCAGACAGAGACAGGGCTTTTGTCTGTGTAGATATAAATTTACAATCTTTGCATCAGCTGGCAGTAGGCTATATATGACGGCTGTCATAGCCTACCTTGGTTAAAAGGTTACTTCAGTGATTTAGCATTAAGCTTTGTATTTAAACGGGGTCATTTATGCAGTAGAAATGTGAAATTATTTTTGTATTTGGTGCCTTATAGACTGAGAAAAAACAGAAAATTTATTTTTGTCTCATGTGGATGAAAGACAACAACTCCCGGAATGCACTTGCTTCGCTGCCCTACGAGGCCACTCCGTACACCGTCGTTTTGATCTTCATAGTAATACAATCATTTCGTTCTGTTAGAGAATAAACACTACAATTAAAACCTGAATGTGTCTTTTCAATAAAGTGTGAGTGAGCCTAACGAAAGTCACAGCACAGACGCAGCAGTGTCAGATTTCATTCATCACGAAGAGCTGAGGTAACGTTAAGCACCAGTCTGGCACATTTTCAGATTGCATATGGAAGCTAAACTATCACAGGAATTCATTGAAAAGTTGAAACACTCACTTTACTCTGCACCACACTCCGTTATGATTGTCTGTGCGGCCGTCTGTGACTTACATTCTGTGCGCAAGATCTCTCCCCTATGGGCGGGTTGATAACATGCGGAACAGCTCCATCTAGTGGCTGTAGTCTTTAGCCTCTGGCCAAAAAATCCTCAGATGACACAAAATGACGATATTTGCGTCATCTGAGGATTTTTTTCCAGAAATAAAATGCATAATTCTCTCGTCTCAGGGGGATATGAGGGGGGAAAGTACCATAATTTTAATATACTACTGGGTTTCTACTGATACAAAACCTAATGCTAAATCACTGAAGTTGCATGAATGAACGCAATCATCTGTGAAGGCGATCAATCATCTCTTCCTAAAGAAAAAACATGAATGACCATCTGAAGGTATGCTGAGGATACATTACAACTTACTGTCATGTATCATATGTGGTGTAATCGCTAAATCAGTGTTTCAACGGCGGAAAGACGTCAATATAACAGCTTGTAAACTAAACAATGTAATTTAACGTTAGGATCACATTTACCTCAGGCAGTCATTCAGTCTCCACAGAATTTTATTCACTACAAAAATCAACTCTTTCACTAAATATATGCTCTATATTAGCCTATATATTCATTATATTCTACTTAACCTGTTAGGGATGTCTTGATTATTTCATGCATGTTAAATAAACCTGTCATGAAAATGAGATACACTGTGTATAAATTATTATATTTTAACAACGAATTGGAGAAAAAAATATTTTATAATTAGAAACTGCCTTATGTGAAGTTTACATGTTTGCATACAGTGTGTTATTTGAGTGTTGATTATTATACCTAAAAATAAATAGCAACTGAATTTAGGCTAATAGTTTGGGCTCTGTTGTTAACCTTTACTATTAATGTGCAAGTAAGGGCTCCCTATAGTTTACAGTAATATCTTCAATAAACTTTTAGTTATTATTTAATTAATTCAAGGACAGATAAAATGAATAAAAAGCTATTTTGTAAAACCGCTGTACCGAACTCGTACCGAACCGAGACTTCAAAATCGAGGTACGTACTGAACTGTCAGTTTTGTGTACCGTTACACCCCTACTATATAGACTTCACTATAAAATAAACATTAAGGTTTCTTCAAGCGTCTTGGAGACGCTGCCACAGTTCTTCTGGATTTAGTCTCAGTTTTTTCTGTTTCTTCATGTAATCCCAGACGGACTCGATGATGGTGAGATCAGATCTCTGTGTGGATCATAGCTCTGTTGTCAGACTCATTCTGCATACAAAAATCTCAATGGAATGGATTATTACAAATAATGGCTAAATGAATGTTTGAAAATGTAAACTGATATTACCTACTGACACACAATTACAAAATGTATAAATAACTGGCTTAAAACCATTTTTGGGGGTGAAAATACTAACGTGCCTAAGACTTTTGCACAGTACTGTATAAAGCATTCAGAATATGTGTGCTCCTAAGTTCTTCTGTCCCTTTAAGACCTGACGCACGCATATCCAAACACTGTTCCTGTGAGCTGGTTACGACTGTGTTTACGTTAAAACTCACCAAGATGGGCATTGAGACATTTTTGAGTGTATTTGACTATTAATAAGCTGGAAAAAGGAGCTAATTTTTGCACTTGTATCGTTTGTAATTGTATTGTTTCAGATATTTCAGTATCGATACATAACAAAATATTTTTGACAACACTAGTAGGCATACACACAGGTTCGAAGACTCGTTCTCTCGCCCCCTACAGTGCAATTCGGCTAGGTGTACATCCGCACTAAAAAATATATATATATTTTTTTAAACACTAATAAAAAAGGAAAGAATAATGCGTTGCAACCTGAAAAACAGGAGAACAACAGAAATATTAAAATACATACTCTTATTTTTTTTATGATTTGTATGCTTTATTAAAATTGATCTCAAAAGATTTTAATTAAAGCCTGTAATAACTTGCCATTTCGGTTTGTTTCTCAAACCAGTATACCTTCAGAGCGCTTGGTATATATCCAGAGGTGTCAAAAGTATTCACATTCATTACTCAGGTAGAAGTATAGATACTAGGGTTTAAAAAGACTTCTGTAGAAGTTTTAGTATCAACTCCAGCTTTTACTCAAATTAAAGTGTAAAAGTACTGGTTTCAAAACTACTTAAAGTATAAAAGTAAAAGTAATGTATGGGGAAAAAATGCCATTAAGGACAAAAACTTAGGCCGCGCCACAGGGGCCTATAGTGCACAAAAAAACCAATGTTTTATAAAGGCCATAATGATTATAATGTTATATTAAAATGTTAACAATGAAAAATTTGGGATGCACTAGACCAGCCATTCCCAAACTGTGGTCCGTGGACCACTAGTGGTCCGTGAGGGTACTGCAAGTGGTCCGTGGAAAGGCAAAATAAAATAATATTTTTTTAACCTTCATTTTACCAGGAAATTCCCATAAAAATAAAAAGAATATGTAGGCCTATATTGATATAAAATTTAAATTAAATTGTCAAGTTATTGTGTGATTACTAAAATAGGCTAGTGGCGCTCGGCCGTGACGTTCAAGTTCAGTACCTCACTTTTTGAGGACTTTAAATAATAACTCTAATAATCCTCTAAATTTGCCAAAGGTTTTGAAATGTTGACTATATCCAAGTGCTCTTATTACTGTATAGATTTCATACTCCATTGCAAAATAAGCCCGTTGTTTAAATGAACCTGATTATGCACTTGCGTAAATAAATAAATAAAATATGTGGCAGCCGTTGTATACAGTAAACTTTCTTTTAACAAGCCTGTTGTACTGATGTGATGACCAGTTATAGTTTTAGTGCTAGTAAGCCTATTTAGAGGTGCGGATAAATTCAGGTAGGTCTGTGTGTAGACATATATTTTATTATGTGTATTATGAGGTGGTCCGCAAAACTTCTTGATTACAACTAGTGGTCCACACACACAAAAAGTTTGAAAACCCCTGCACTAGACTACCTGTTTCAGCCGCATATATGCCCATTAAAAATGAACACATTTTAGTACAATGCAAATACATTAAAGAATCATATATGTGTACTACTGAACATTAACATGGGTTTCATGGAGCAGAAGAAATGATGACAAGTTGCCTATAAGTATTGTAATGGCATGTTGTCAATAATCTTTATTGGAATGTAAATGTGCATCCAAGCTTAGCTGCAGGAATCTTTGAGGGCAAAAGACAAAAAAATTGGTGTACCCACTCGGAATGGTATATGTTTATACTTCATCCAACCACAATCAAATTCACTCTATCCGGATGGCGCAATTTATCTGGATAGGTTTGAAATTAAATTGTAACGAGGCTATTTTTAAAATGTAAGGAGTAGAAAGTACAGATAATTGTGTGAAAATGTAAGGAGTAAAAGTAAAAAGTCGGCTGAAAAAGAATTACTCCAGTAAAGTATAGATACCCAAAATTTCTACTTAAGTAATGTAATGAAGTATTTGTACTTTGTTACTTGACACCTCTGAATATATCACGAGTTGCATATATGGATTATGCTACGATATATTTGCATCCGCTTTAAAAAAATAAATAAATAAAAAGAGCAAATGCGAACAGGACATTACAGTGATTAAGCCCAAAGTTAATGTGGGTGGGTGTAACATATTAATTATCATGTATAGCAGGGGTCTTCAACTAAAATTGCTTGAGGTCCAGTAAATGAACGCTGGTCACCGGCTGAGGTCCAGACAATTATATACCTAAAAACAATAATTTATGTTTATTGCCAGACTAAAGAAATTAGTGTAGATATTATATTTTGTTCAATTAAGAACAAATGCTATGTTCTCATATGGACAAAACATGTCTGTTCATATTGTTAAAGCAAACATAGGTAATCCTTCACAAAATGTATCTCATTTTGTTGTTGTTCTGTTATGTCCTTTAAGTTGCTTTGGTACAAAATATCTAAATTCAACCAGTAACCATGTCTGACAACAATATGATGAACTAAAAAAGCCTTCATCTCTAAATTTGCACTGAAAATACATTCATTTCAACATTACTAGCAACTAAAGTGCTTTTTCCCTGCTGAACTGAGATAAATAATAACGCAAACCCCCCTGGTTAAAAAAAAATCAGAAATCTCATAACACATTTTATGTTCATTCACATGTATAGTTAGCCTGGATGCCAGACGAATTTAGCCCCGCCCACAAATTTCTCCGGGAAAAATGGCATTTGGGGGGTAAAATATGTGTTATTTTGGCTGGACTGCCTGCTAAATTTCGCATTCCTGGGTCTGTATATCACATAATTGGGGTCGCTTCAACCTGCGGACTTGGCAACACAGTGCAGTTGAGTTCTGTTGACATTTGACAACTAACGTTATGCGTCGCTCCGTTTCTCTGATTGGTTGTAGGTCAACCCAATTGAGGTCTTTCCTGGTTCGGTTGAAACACGCCCCATAATCACAGCCCAACGGAGCAGTATCAGACTCAGATTCTGACTAGAATTGAGTATGACGACGTCAGGCTAATGTATAGTCTCTACTTAACTAAATGTATCTAATATTGAACACTGCTCTCTTCTGTGCTTCAAATTGCACTGGTAAAATATCATTAGAAATATGATTCAGAAGCACAAACAGGCAAAAATAAAGTGCCACCAGTGTTGGAAATATAAAAAAGTGCAAGAAACATTTTATTTAATGTTTCCACTTTTGACAACCGCAACAGAATCAGAGCAAATGAGACACACAGGCCTCGAACAGGATGCAGGAAGAATAAATGCGATTTTTTTTCCCCACCCATTCATCTCGGAAAACTCGGTTTTCAGCCAACTTTCCTCATTCCACTGTTTTTGTGCGCCGCTTTCTGCTCTCAGTCTCTTCTTCACTGCATGCGGGACCGCGCGTCTGAACGTAGCAACAGTGAGCATAACGTTAACTGTCATCGCAACCCGTGGCGACATAGGACCCAAACGGTTCTACTGAGCTGCCTGATATAAATGTGATATTTTTTTTTTAATGGCATCTATTTATTTCTTTACATCAAAAGGCTTCACGGTCCGGATGGACGCATCTCACGGTCCGGATTCGGACCGGAGTACGCTAGTTGGCGACCCCTGGTAACCTATAACGCATCGTATGCATTTTGTAATAATAAAGCACATTTTATAATTGACCATATTTGCCAGAAAAGTGTAATTCACATGACGCTGGGTCATGTTGAGAGAGAAACACGCGAATGTTGCATTGTAGTAAAATCTGCATTTTATTATTAGCATATATACATTCAGAAAAATACCGGTAAATAAAACACAACATTAACATTAGAAACACTATTAAAACGTACGCTAAGTGTAGGCTATTTTACTTTTAAAATATAAGTAGCCATATAATAAAAATATACATAGAAGCCTAGCCTATATAAAATAGTCTAGGCCTATATATTATACCATTTATTACAAACAACATTTAGTTTAAACACCAAGCCTAAATTAATTTATTTGAATTGAAACATATCGAAGTTGGGCTCGTCGCTCATCCATCTTTCATCCGGTCCAAAGTTTCCATATTTGCAATGTAACATTTGGATGCTATTATACTATTTATGTAAAGAAGGCTTCGTATTTCAGTCCAGTCCCATACTCGTATAGGCCAAATCGGCATCTTGCAGAGATATGAATTTGGAATAACAGCAAGTACTGACTTGCACAGTCTTAATATTGTACAACAGACAAATTAAATTAAACAAAACTTTTTATATATGTTTGGTTTTATTTTGATAATGAACAGGCTGCAATGCAAGAACTGATATGTTATGTGACTGCGCGAGTCGCCCGTGCTATCACTTAATTTTTTCCTCATTCGAAACAGTAAAATATTTATTTTATTTGTGTACATTTAAAATGACTACAAAATGTCATGCCTTTGAAAAATTAAGAAACAAACAAGAAACGCTGCTTTAGCATATCTCTGTCTCAAATGAACATCTCTCTGACACACACCAGAAACATGAACTAAAATACAGCGAATACTGGACGTGCCTACTTTAAAAAGTCAACATTTCGATTATTTGACGTTAAATGCATTATATAAGTCACTTTGGAATAAATCACAGCATGTTTCATGATAAAACAACGTGACTTTACAGTACGTAAAATACGGTAGGATATAACAAATTATTTTGCGGACCCCTTGCACTTTCCTGGACTAAAATCGCTGGTCTACACAGACGAAAGCCCTGTTTAGGCTCTGCCCCGCCCTGGTACGGGTTGTTTCGAGCCATTCGTTAGTCTGTTTTTTTGATGAGAAAAATATGAAATGTAGCTTCAATAGCTGTTAAGAATCCGTACAGCTGTAGCAGCGCAGGACTTTTATTCTGCTGTGCGGAACTGAGGAAGAACCGATGACGGAATAGTTTGATCTTCGGCTGCCCAATCAGCAGAAAGGGACGTATAATTCCCGCCCATGTGTAGAAATCTAATATTCAAACTGTTTATTCATTTTTCTACCTCTGAACAAAAAAAAAATCAATCCGAAAAAAAAAAAACAAGCCGTTTTCTCATTTTTCTACTTTCAATATTAAATCAAAAATCGACTGAACGAATGCTACATGGATTGGACAGGCCTCATTAGATTATTATTTTTTTAATTATTCAGTCGCATATTGTATTCATCAAAATCAACGACAATGAGACATTTTGGCTGTTTTGTTTTACATTTGACTGCATTATTTAATTTCTGGATGTTTACCCATAAATAGAATACTTTTTAGATTATATTGGTGGTAGGCCTACTTTTATATTTAAAACATATATATTTTATTAGTTTATTATTATTTGTCTTGAATAGTGCTTGATGACTAAGCAATTCAAAAACTTCTTATGAAACATTGCTTAATGCCATTCTGATGTAATATTTATATCAACTGATGCAAATATCTCTTAATATCTAGTTTGAGTTTTTCGACTTCTTCAACATTATGAGCTATTAAAAATGACCATTTTCTAATTGTTTATAACAGGATCATTTTTGCAACGCGGCACAGAGCTCCATGTTAAGCAAAAATCTTTTACACCTCACATCACGTGACTCTGAAAGCAAGTTATCCAAGTGCAACAGCAGAGATCGAAAAAAAAAAAAATGTATGACAGGTGGGAAAGTGAATCAGATGTAAAGATATACGTACCAATACTAACTGTTCTTCTAGCAATTTCCCACAGCACGAGCCCAAAGGCCCAGATATCGACTCGTTTGTAAGACTCAAAGCAATCTGTTTGAATGGAGTCATCCAGAACCTCAGGGGCCATGTAGCGCTTTGTCCCAACTTTAGGATTGTTCCCTACATCCAGCTCATTTGTGTCCTGAAAATGCATCACAGCGAGACCTGAAGAGCACAAAAGTGTGACCAAATGTATCATTATCATATAACACATGATCGTTGCACAATACGCATTAAATCAAATGTCCCTGGATTAAACACCGGGGCATTTGCTTGTGTGCATTCTACATTTAAAGGATCCCATTAAATGGGAACAGGAATTTGAGGACAGACATATTGAAAGACAGCTCTTTTCCACAGCTCAGCAAAAAAAAAAAAGAAAAAAAAGAAGGAAAGCTTTTATCCAAGTGCGAAAGAATTGAAGACACAATATAATACTCAAATATAATAATTTCCAGATTGTATTTATAAATTTAGAGAATGTGGTATTGTAAGTCAGCATTTCATTGGACAAATATTTGCATACACCCCTAAGAGCACCATCTAAGATGCTGAGATGCATATTCTGAGATTTATATCAGCATAGCTTGATGGCTCAAAAGCTCATTTATTTTTAAAATGTTGTATAGCACCCTCTCGTGGGGATATACAAGAATTCAATTTCATGTGACATGAAGTAAACATGAACAACTTGTGTCCAAAGGTCTTGAAAAAAAAAATTTAGCTTGCAGGGGAAAAAATAGCATTGAGTGAAAACCTCTAGTCCCGTAAGGACAACATGTTTTCAAATCCTGACTAAGAAGAGCGTGTTCATTTTCTTAATGTGCTGTATGTGGTTTCAAGTGCTCTATAAAAACTAATCTTGTGTTCCACTTCCTGTGTACAGAAAAGATTCCAGATATGTGTTAGCTAAAAGCTACCTAATGGGTTTCCGTCAGAGTTTTAGGGGGAAACAAGTGATTTCTTCTAATAACAGTCCTGGTGTAGCAGAAATGAGCCCTGGAGCTCTAGAGTGAGTCAGAGTAAATTTAATAAAGACATAAATTAAAGTGTCCGTCCTCCATGAGCAAATAGCTCGCTTCTGCTTTCTACTTATTTGCGTATAAAGAGCAACATGTACAATAGGTAAATATTAAGGGAACAGACAAGTGATTTTCACTATTAGAAACGGAAAACAAGTAACTGATGGACAGAAGTGGGCAACAAAATATTTACAGATTTAAAATCCATTAATCTGTCATCTATGATTCACTTCCATGATTATGGCCCTGGCCTAACTTAATCAGCCTAACAAAAATGTTGTTAAAAATATAAATATAAAAATGGCTAAAAATAAAATCACAAAGATTTGACGTGAACATTTTTTTTTTGGAAAGGTTGATACAAGAGGCTTCAAGGATAACTGCACGTTTAGAAAATAGTTTCAGATTGATAATGTGAATGTGATACTGTGTTATTTTTTTATCATACCTACACTGATTATTGAACATTTTATGCACAACTGAACTTAAATGAAATGTTCAATAATTTAGCGCTCTGTAATCAGTTAATTTATTTACATACATAATCATAGATCACATGGTGTTTTTGAATGTTTGCTGACACTGTCCAAAATACACTGTATATAAATATTTTAAAGATTCTACTATAAATGAATATGAATCAACAGCATGCATAAAATAACTGATTTTGCTTCAGTCAGAAGCCATTCTTACCAAGATCTGCGATGCAGCACTGACCATTTTTGTTCACTAAAATATTTTTGCTTTTTAGGTCTCTGTGAGCTATGGCTGGTTTGCCTTGTGTGCCAAAGATCTCCACATGCAGATGAGCCAGGCCGCTGGCGATGGACAGTGCCATACGCAAACAGGCAGAAGCATCCAGAATGCTGAGTTGCAGGTAATCGTAGAGAGATCCCATTTCATGAAAATGTGTGATTAACCACAACTGAGTGCTGGAGTTACGTGATGTCATATCTGATGCAATAAAGCCTGAAAAAAAAAAAATTATATTACAAAGTTATGGTTAAGTGAAATTAATATCTTTTATCAGTGTTCTGTATTACTAAGCTGAGGTATCCCAATTAAAGCAAATGTAATTTGCAAATGGTTTGATTTGTGTTTTAATTATGAAAGGTGTATATGATTTACCCAGAATATTCTCGTGTCGCAGTAGGACAGTGTTGTAGATTTCTGTCTCTCTGAACCAGGATTTCTCATCTCGAGATGAGAATATTTTCACAGCCACACTTTCTCCCTGCCACTGACCCCTCCAGACCTCTCCATACCGGCCTTTACCTGACAGAAAACAAACATAAGCTAAATTAACTGTCTTAGCGGTTTAATAATGCCACATCATAGACTTCTAAATGTTTTATATAAGGACTTCAGACTAAAACATTTTACCCATTTGGTAACACAAGAATAATGGTCCGTCATTAATAGGAAGTAATTCCTATGCAGGAAGTAATGCAGGACTAATGAGTAGTACTACATTAACACTTCAGCTACGACTATTAACTAATATAGAAACAATCTTACCCAATCAGTAAGTAATATCAAATTTAGGACTAAGATACCTTATTAGGCAATCAATCAATTACTGAAGGAGATCGGCATCACTAAGAACTAATAGGTAACTATGACAAATTATCAAGAATTACTAATTAATTACTATTCACAACATTAACATGTCTGAGATGTGAGCAATTGTCTTTTTTTGCTCTCAACATGGTCAAAAAATGCATCACTAATTACTCAGGTGTTACCTAGTCACTCTGCAAAAACTACTAGTGATCTGAACCATTATTTTAAAGTGAAAAAGATGTTTGCGTTTTATTCACCAAAAAATAAAAAACTGTATGCTACCAAATTTCCTTCCTGAGTTATTGCATGTCAAATAAGAAATATTTGTAAAATTATTTAAAAAATAATAATAATAATATGTTTGTCTTTTATCAGCAGTTTCTCAGCATTAGATTTTAATAAAAAAATATATTTTCAAAAAAATATAAAAAGTGTTCTAACAAAATGATACCTACCATTTGACTCTCCTTGCTATAGATTTGGAGTTATGAGTCTTTAAAATTGTGTATGTCACTCAGACAAAAAAAACTCTAAATACCTTCAGGGCTTAAGGGGTTAAAACGTATATTATATATTATTTACACAATTTAAATGACCGATCGTTTGGCTAGATAAGATCCTATTCCTCGTCTGGGATCGCGCAGAGCCTCTGAAGCCCTTTGAAACTGCATTGATTTGGACCTTCAACATTTTGGTTGTCATGGAAGTCAATGGTGTGGAGAAAAATCCTGGAATGTTTTCCTCAAAAAACGTATTTTCTGTTCAACTAAAGAAAGAAAGACATGAACATCTTGGATGAGATGGGGGTGAGTAAAACAAAAAATAGGCTATGTAAATTAGGGGAGCAATTTTTGTTTGTTAAATTAAAGTTTTTGTTTTTAAAGTAACGACCAAGCGGCCAACAGTGAGTTAACCACATGTTTGATCAATTTATCCTCTCAAATCAACACATGACTTGTCTTGCCTGTAATCAAATCCATAGCTATAAAACACAAAGTAAACACACACAGTAAAAACGCATTTTTGACATGCTGAGGCAGGCTGATGCTGCTCGCAACTCGCATCGGCGCTTGCAAACGAAACGGGCTATACAATCTAAACTTATAAACAAAATAAAAAAATAAAAAATGCAGGTTCTTACCTTACACCTCTCCGCAAAATTAATATAAATCAGATTTTCAATTCCCGCACCATAGGCCATGCAAATTCAGTTCACGTCAACGAAAGCAAAAGATTCAAGCTGCATTTTATTTATCAGCTCATTTCAAGATCAAAGACCACAATATGAGAAAGAGTGACCTAAACACTGGTCAGAGCATTTAGTCCCATTAGTTTTAATGAAGATGATTGTGTTTTTGAGCATCTGAGACTACTTTCAGTTTCACTGGCGTTTCTTGCATTTTCTTGTGGTGCCCCCCTCAGCAATTGGTGCCCTTGGTGGGAGCAGCGGCTCTGGTTTGAGTGATCGGATTTAAATCCACCTCGAAATAATTTCGGAAGACATAGCTCCTGATCTCTTAACAATATTATAGTAGAGATGCTCCGATCAGCATTTTTGGGGCCGATCACCGATTACCAAGATCATGATCTGCCGATTGCCGATCACTGCCGATCACAGAATGGCAGGGGAATGGGAATCTTTTATCTATAATCTTGCAGAGTTTGCACCATTTGTAGAAATGAAACTAACTCTAAATTAACTGTATTGAGAGAAAAAACTGTAGAAATAGGCTAGAGTCAGGATCTTGAAGAACTACCAAGTGTTTATTTTAGAAAATGAGATAACTTAAGGCTACTGTAGGCCATCTTTCCCAAATAAATGTATATAATAAATGTATATAATTATCTCACCTAAATATTTGATCATGCAGTGCATTTTTGTTTTTAAAGACAAATTTTCAGGTAGGTCTAACATTAGTATTGAGATAAGAAATACTAAAGACATTTAATAAGAAATCAAATGTAAATTTATATTGGTCTTCCCTGAATAAATTAAATTAGATTAATCCTTACACTTAAGGTTGCAAAAGTTAGTCATTCAAGAGCAGTGAGTGTCATAAAGGTTCATCAAACAACACAAGACAGAGAAACTCAGAGACAGCAGCAGTTTATTCGACTGCTGTCACTTTAATGCTGCGTTCACACCAAACGCGAATTGAGCGTCAAAATCGCGTCTACCGCGTCTAGTTTCACGCGCGTACATTTTGAATGCATTCGCGCGTCAGCAGAGAATTGGACGCGCGTAGAAATCGAGCGCTGGAAGCGAAATTGACGCGCGTTCAAGGCACACCAGGAGAAATATGCAGAGGTGGACAAAGTACACAACTCTTTTACTTGAGTAAAAGTAAAAGTACTACAGGTCAAATATTACTCCGTTACAAGTGAAAGTTCTAAAAACAGATTTTTACTTAAGTAAAAGTACAGAAGTATTTGTTTTTAAAAGTACTTAAGTATCAAAAGTAAATTTCCTTTTTTATGTCAATGCATTATTTTATTATTGTTGCATTGTTGTATAAATGCACTCTATGCCATCATGGTGGTTTAAGCCAGTCAGTGATGCTCCATCCGACATGCTAGCATACGACTGCCTTAAACTCATTTCTTTACATTTGTATAGAGTGTTGTAACTTTTATAGAAGTATTGGAAGTTTCAATTTCTTGTATAAAAGTTATAAAGCTCTTTACAAAGCTGCTGTCACTTTAAGGCTGAATGCATGGACCCTATACTCTGATACGCATACGATATTCTCCCAACTGTTTACTCTTCTCTTTCTCTCAGACATTTACATTTTTGAACATTTTATGAGACAGGCATCAAAGTGTATGCCAACTAAACTAATCTTTAATCTTTTGAGAAAACTGAAACATACTTTTTAAGTATAGCCATGGGTGCATACACGGTGCCAAGGAACCGTTTTCTTACATTTTGCTATAAACTGATCAGGGTTCAAAAAATGTTGGGAAACTTCACATGACCCTATACAAGAGTGATTACTGATAGGCTGTCTGCAAAAAAACAACAACAAAAAAACTTTTAAAGAAGAAACAAATCATCCACTGACTTTTAAAGCTGCTACAGAAATGACTTTCAACTTTGAGGACCTCGCTAGAAATGTAATGGAGTAAAAAGTACGATATTTGTCTTTCAAATGTAGTGAAATTAAAGTAAAAGTATCCCTAAAAAATAATACTCCAGTAAAGTACAGATACTCAAAAAGTGTACTTAAGTACAGTACTCAAGTAAATGTACTTAGTTACTGTCCACCTCTGGAAATATGTCATAAAACACCACTCTGCCTCTTTTCATTTTCATTAAACATATATATTAAGCATTAATAGCCACACAAATGTGGTCCAGGCAACTCCTACATTATCTTCACTGCATGTATGTTTAAATATCCTTAAAATATAAAGTTATGAAACTTCTCTTTGCCCTCAGTCAAAACGATTTGGCAGACAACAAATTATATATTCATGAGAGCAAAGATCGCCCGTTAGATCCACACAAGACGAACCACTACAGGACATCAGAGCCAGCGGCAGACGCCAGAAGGACTGGCCGAGGAAAGGCTGCCTTCGCTGGGGTTATGAGCAGTGATTGCCCGGTGATAGCCTGGATCTCACAACTCCAAAAACACAAGATTATTTTTTTTAAATAGGCGCTCTCTTTATAAATAAACCACAGATTTGAGCTTTAAACAACTACATTCCCACCTGAAAACGTCTTAAAACTACATTTTGTGACACAATAGTACTGTTTTTAATTTATGCAGGGTTTCTCATACACGTCACTTTACCACGTGACAGCAGCGAGCAGGCTCCTGATTGGTTAACGCGGCGCGAATTGACGCCAAAGTTCAATTTTTTCAACTCGGGCGTCAGACGCGAATTCGCTTCAAACGCGTGAATGCACAAAAGCACCATTCGCGTGTAATGCGCGTATCGCGCAAGACGCTCAATTCGCGTCCGACGCGCGAATGAGGCGGATTCGCGTCCTTCGCGCCGCGCGTAACGCGCCTCCCGCGCTGCGGGACCTCCAGACGCGCGTCAACGCGCCTTTCCATTGACTTAACATTGAAATCACTCGCGCCAGACGTTCAATTCGCGTTTGGTGTGAACGCAGCATTAGAGTGAACACGGTTACAGTTACATGCAGCTGCACAAACGTTCACTCGCGAGTCACGACGGGGTTTACGTGCATACTCGTCAAGACGGTCATTTAGTACATACATTTGTGTGTATCTGACCATTTCAGCGCAATTTGTACTCGCAAGCTTTTTGTGAGATGGCCTGTGTGTGTGTGTGTGTGTGTGTGTGTGTGTGTGTGTGGGCGCGCGCTCACGGTCTGGAGAAGCGCGCGAGTGCTGATCGGTTTGAACACTGGCAAGACTTAAAAATAAATGCAAATGATAAACTTTAGTGACGATGCGACACTGCCTCGATTGTGCAAGTGGCAAATCCTGTCAACTGTGCAGCTCGATTTTAGTGCAGATGCGATGATATGAAGCCATTTGAGCATTTTGAAAGGGAGAGAGAGTGCGCGCACGCGGTGATTCACTCGCGCTGTTTGTGAACTTACGCAGTCATTTGAAAACTTTCTGTGAGACGTAAGTTATTTAATATAGAAATATGAATTGTACCTCACCTTCAGCATTATAATTATTTTACCCGCGCTGTAAAGAGAATGAGACGGTGTTGCTGCATATGCTCTAGCTCTCACGGCAGGTGCGGGTTTATGTGTCATCAGCATGCGATCGGTTCATGAGATCGGCCTTTTTAGAGACCGCCGATCAATCATCCCAAAGCGATTATCGACCGATCGAGATCGGTTGCCGATCAATCGGAGCACCCCTATATTATAGATATCTGATCAGAGAAACCGAATGAAGTGAACAGGTGTAAAAAGGCTGTAACTCTTGCAGCTGCGCTGAAGGAACGCTCGCTGCTACTGCTGGCTGGGACTCTAAACACCAGTCAGAGCCAGTCTTGACGGTCGTGGTAGCATGGTCTCGTGTTGTTTCCACCAATGCAGCACATCTCATAATTTCTTTTAATTAATTAATGTCCATTTTACATAATGTCTATTCTTGTATTTGCAATCTAGTCAATAACATTTATGTTAATATTTATTCATCATACTGTTGAACTTGACAGTATTTTCTCTCGTTCAAAGCTTCAAAGAAGATTTATCAGTAACAGAGTATGACCCAGTGTTTATCAGTATCCAATTACCGTATTTCCTCAAATAAAAGCCGGGCCTTTATTTAACTGAACTGCAGAAAGTCACCAGCTTTTATTTGAGGCAGGCTTTTATTAGGGGCAGGCCTGTATTTCGAATTCCATCTATATGAAAAAAATAATTGTTTTAAATAAACCGTTTTAAATGAAGAACGATAGCGTTCCAGAGGACAGATATCATCAGGGGCGGTTTCAAAGGATTGCAAATGCAATGCAATTTTTTGTTCATTTTATTCATTTTTAGAATTTAATAATTTATTTGTAATAAACATTTTATGTGGCCCATTAAAAAGTATTATTTATAAGTTGAATTGTGTTTTTAAAACATACATGAGGTCATATTGTGACTGTTGCGGTGTGTGCGTAGAGCGGTAATATTTCCTCCAGAGTGAGGGTGCCTTTCTGGAGATTCCTTTCATTTCTGAAGCTCATTCCGCTCAGCGCCACGCGCTCAACCCAGAACTCCCTTTGTGACATGCTGGATCAAATATAGGCCTATCTGAAATAAATAGTATGGGCTGCCCCTGACTAAAGTTTTTTTTTCCTTTTCTAGTAGTTAATTTAAGCCGTTGTTCACGCTGCGCCGCCACCTCGCCTCCATGTCATTGTCTGTTATAGGCTATTTGCTTGTTATTTATTAAATCCGGGCAATTTGGTTGATAAAACATAGATTAAAATTAAGATACAATTTATACAAAACGAAATTCACTTTAAAGAAAGTTTTTTGTGATATATTTGTTGTTTTTTGTGTTTTATAGACTCGATATAAACACTATAATTTCGTTATTTTACTAACCCAACTTATGTGCTTTCTATATTCCACGTGAGGGAAAAAAAGCTTCCTTCCACTTAAGAAGAGTTGTGTTCCTTTAAGCACTTTTTATTTTAATATATATATGTCTTTACATAAATATTATTTTCTACTTTAAAAAACAACAACTATAATTTCGTTATTTTTCTAACCCAACTAATGCGCGCACTTTTCTCAATCCGTTATGGAGCTATTCAACTTTGATTTTGCATATTGTTTTTTAAATGTTACTTATACAATATTACTTGTACAATATTTCAATAACAATTTATTTTGAAGCCTATTCTGTTTTCTTGTACAAAATAAAATAGTTTAAGTTAAAGGTGCCCTAGAATGAAAAATCGAATGAACCTTGCCATAGTTGAATAACAGGAGTTCAGTACATGTAAATCACGTACAGTGAGTCTCAAACACCATTGCCTCCTCCTTCACATGTAAATCTCGTTTGTGAAAAACACCACGGAAAAATAGGCAAATCTCAACGTAACGCCAGCAGTGATGCAATACACGGGATCATTAATATGTACGCCCCCAACATTTTCATAAGCAAGCACATGTTCACTATCTGGCGGAACTGCGCAGTCGCCGTATCAACTGGAGTTCTGCAGCAGTAAACCTGACGCGAGGATAGCGAACATGGCAGATCATGGAAACAAATGTTCTGTTCCAGGCTGTGCAGGGGATGTGAAGACGTTTCATACTCTTCCCACAAATAAAACATGTCAACAGGCATGGTTGATGTTTATTTATAATCGGATACCGCAACAATTTAATTCAAAGTTGTTAGTTTGCTCAGCCCATTTCACCATGGACAGTTTTTCAAACCCAGGACTATCAAGCAGGCTTTGCCCAGCGTCTGACACTGAAGAAAGGGGCATTCCAACCATATACCTGCAAGCAGTAAGTTATTTTATCCACTTCTTGACTGTCTAAACCATTTCTGAATAAACTGAAAGCTTCTTAGAGAGACAACATTAACGATAATATTCCTGTTGTTGTCTTTATCCAACGCAAGATGCTATACGGTAAGAATAGGATAATCCAAGTGGCTTACATAACTAAATAGTATGTCTAATGACAAAGGTTAATATTATTTAATGCCAGTGTTGTCATAAATTAGTAAATGCAACCATAGATACGTAACATGTTAGTTTAGTTGCTTACACATAGCTCACTCGATCCTTCTAGCTAACGGCACCACCTCCACCATTTAAAGGGGCTATATGCGTTTTTCTGAAAATTTTCTGAAATTTTCTGAACTCACGACTGACACCTGTGGCCAAAAAACAGAACTGCTCTTATTTTCTGCTTGCTCTCGCAGCGGTGGTGACGTCACATCCGGAGACAGCGCGGGAAAAAACGACCCGCCAGAAAATAGGAAAAATAGGATACAGGCTTATAGGTGCACCCACTGTGAGCGGACAAGGTGTCAGTATGCTCATCAGGAGATGTTTGACTCATAAATGGTAAAATAAAAAGGCTATTGTTACGTTTATTTTGGGGAAAAAGTTGCATATAGCCCCTTTAAGTTGAAACGATAGTAATTTGATATTTATTTATTTATATTTTTGACAACTGAAGTATAATTATATACTGATTGATATATATAAGGTTGAATGCCTATAATCTCTCCATCGTCAAGACGGTCAGTATAGACGTGCCTGCTATCATTGAGCCGCGCAGTGAAACAGCCAATCAGAGCAGAACTCGGCATTAAAGGGGGGGGGACACACTCAGTTTCAGTCAGTCTCATGTCAATCTTGAGTACCTATAGAGTAGCATTGCATCCTGCATATCTCTGAAAAGTCTTTATTTTTATTATAATTATAAAAGGAAGATGCGCTGTTCCGAGTCTTTCCGAAAAAAGCCGTGCGGCTGGGGGCGTATCGTGTGGGCGGAGCTAAAGAATGTCGAGCGCGCGCCGCTGTTACTGTGTTGAGTGCGTCTGAAAGCTGCGTCATCCCTAAAAGCGGGAAATATCTTTATTCAACATAAAAAATGGCTTTTAATCAGATACAGCCATACATCTATGATCCGGAATCAGACCCAGAGGCTGAAGTTGAACAGGAGCAGCAGCAAAAACGACTAGAGCAGGACATCTCTATGTGGTATAAGTTACACTAACTATATAATATGCTTAGCGGCTTGTGTTATTTACACATTTATACTTTAATTATATCGTGTGTGTGTGTGTGTGTGTGTGTGTGTGTGTGTGTGTGTGTGTGTTTACGCGTGGTTTGTGTAGACATGATTTGTAGTAAGCGGACTGGTTTTGCGCGTCAGGCTAGTGTTTACATAGAAAGACATGGAATAGTAGCGCATTTGAATGAAGAAGCGTGCTTATTTAGTTCAACATATTTCCCCATTCTTTGTGTATTGTTGTTTGGAGTGCTTTTACAATACACAAACATACACATATAGTGGCCAGCTAAACAAATGTACACACTATACATCGCATGCTCCATTGATCAATACGTGGTCATGTTTGGGCTAACGTTACTTGATGGGCATAGGCAAAAACACACATTTGAAGCAGTCTTACTCACTGCCTGCGGTTCCAACGTTGAGACCTTTATCGTTGGGACCGCTCCATCCTTCAGTATGTATTAGGCGATTTGAAAATCCGGAAAAGCAAATTCCATCCACTTTTGCCTTAACGCGGGGTTATTTGGCTACGAGCCAGCGCTTTGATGGGCGTAGCCTATTGCTTTCACGCTCTCTCTCTCTCTCTCTCTCTCTCTCTCGCGCGCGCGCTCTTCCGGTAGAATTGTCCGTACGGCCCATACAAGGAAATTCCGCCCTGTTGACGTCAAGCGGACCCATGATCGAAAAAAACTTTCCGAAACTTATGACTAACAGGAAGTACTAATTTTGGCAAAGAAATACTCCCATCAAACGTCCACCTTAGCTTTTGAAACTGTGTCCATGTTTAGCATGGGAATCCAAGTCTTTAACAGTGCAAAAAGATCAGTATGCATGAAACAGCATTTCACCCCCCCTTTAATATTCATGACCCTTCCAAATAAGGGAAAAATAGACCATTTCATCCTGGGGATGATTTCTAGAGTTGTAAATGGACCTGTAAAACCGTAGCTGGACAATTATTGACCTTAAATAAGCCATATACCCTCTATGTAGATACCAGAGAACAATTTAAAATGTTGTTTCAAATCATTCTAGGGCACCTTTAAATGCAGAGTAAGATGTGTAAAAAAGACAAGAGGCTAAGAGATTGTCAAGATCAATATTTGTGTAGCCTGCCTGACTGATGTATTTTCACAGACTAACACACATCACATCTCTCATAGACTACAGTATTTAAAATAGCATATATGCATCAGTTATATTCTTAATTTAATTTACAGAGCAATCCCTGCAAAGTGTTTAGGTTAAGTATTGAAGGGTCAAGGGTCAAGCCAAACATCACTTGTCTCTTCATCAGACACATATCCTTCAAGAATGATTTTATGTTCAATATTAAAATAAGAATCAATGATAATCAAGTTATAACTATTTTTCTACATTGGATAAATCAGTTAATCTATAACCTCTCTATATTTTGGAGATTTTAGTATTATTTGCTGTGTGCTTTTGAATCCACATTTTCTAGGTGCCAGCTCTGATGTCTGTGTCAAGACGAGCTGACAGGCAAATGTCCTTGGTGTGTGTCAACACCCCTGGAGAACCCATCTGCATGTGTTGAGCTATATGTCATCCTAAAGTGACCTCATGTCTACATAGGTCACAGGTCTACGTGACTTTTGTGGACTCAGACAACAGACAAATGTACCTCTTTTTATGTGCCTTTATTAACTAAATAGAATAAATTCACTTCTGTACCAGATGCCATATCAGCATGTTGTGGAGAAGGACGTTGTTGATAGTTAGTTAAGATGTTCTCAACCTTGGGAAAAGCTGTTATTCTCTGGAGCTTGGTGTGTATGTGCGTTGCATGATCTGTGCAGGTTCAGTGTTGGAGATGGAATTTCTGCAGACCTGAAGACGCTTTTTCTGTGACCTCCGAGGTCATTCTAGTCCAAATCTGGGACTGGGCGACAACCAGTCTACGCATCTACGCATTTTTAGTGATATGTGCTCCTATCTGTTTACGTGTGGAAAGTTGCTTACGTGCATGTTGCTAGAACCAATCAGAATCATTCCACATGACAGTAATGACGTGGTTGGACCTTGAAAACAGTATAACTGTTCAGAAATTGTATGTATGTTAGGCGGAGGTGGGGAGACTGTTAGAGGGAGCGCAGCCTACGAACTCCTTGAGAGACTTGAAGCTGGCTTCTGCTGATGAAACTGCAAACTATTCTTCAGTAAATCTTTCTTTAATTAATCTAACTCCTGACTCTTGGTCTTCATTTCTCACTACTGGTCCTGGGTCCAAAACTGTTACCCCAACAGTATAGAAGAGACCAGGATTGTGCGTCGCACTCGCAAGACTTACAGCGGGTGGCGATGGTCACGATGGTTTCGCTCCTTCGGCTCAACCCTACTGTACATTATGCTGAACCTGAATGCACAGGAAATGAAAGGAAATAATTTTTCCCCGGCCTTAATTTGAGACCGGCCTTTATTTGTTCGTGCTGGCCACGCCCCCGGCCACTATCAGAGGCCCGGCGTTTAATTGACTACAGGCTTTTATTTGAGGAAATACGGTATGTTTGTTGGGTAAAAAAGAAAAACTAAATAAACAAAGTAAAAAATTATATAATAATTTTCCCCCCAAGGTTTCTATAGATATTGCGATATATCGATATTGTGACTTTTTATAGCCACAATAACCGTGATGTGAAAAATCTAATATCGTGACAGCCCTAATGTAAATGTAACATTTTATGTAACTCAAAAGTGAGGTTGTCTCAGATATAACTTACGACTGGTCAAAACTGTCCCATAACTAAAGCTTAGTAACTGGAAGCCATTTGGTTTTTAGTTAGATTTAAAGAAGCTGCTACCTGCAACACAAAATTTGAGAAATACTTTATGCACACATACATAACTAAGAAAGAAATGAGATGGTGTGGGCACATACCGACACACTCGCTGAGAGTGATCTGTCTGGCTACTGTCCTCTGGACCAGGAAAGGTAGTCCAGAGCCACTACCAGATGTACAGGAATGATCCAACAAATCCTGAGAAACAGAAAAAGAATAAAGAAAAACAAAGTAGTACATTTACCGTAGTTCGTCTAAATTTGTAAACACACTTATACATTAGAGAGCAGACCTTGAACAGCCACATTCCAAATAATGGAATGAGAGAAAAAAATAACCAAAACCACAAGAGTCATGATAACCATATGTTTGCATCATGAAAATAGACTTTTAGGGAGCATGATGGCAAAAAAACAGGGAATAATTACTGCACAATCCTAAAAATCATAGCTGGTTGCCTTTAGACACTTTGAATCACTGTCTGAACAAAATCAGAGTATCAAAGCCAAAACCAGTCACCTCCTAGGCCTCTGAGACCCAAGATTCAAGTGGTTTTAACATGTCACTCCCAGCACTGGAACAGTGCTTTTATGCTCAAGCAAACATTAAGCCGCTGAATATTTGCTTTGGTTGCCAAGCACTCCACAGAGATCTTCAAAAATAGCTTGAAAAAGATCCAACAACAGCAAATGAAGAGCCAGCTCAGCAAACACATCATAATACTCACAAATTCATCAAAACAGTGCATCTTTTCTGCCAAAATGTGATTAAACAGAGAGGAGATGCTGAGAATTCTGGCATAGTACAGTTTTTTTGTTAATTTCATAAAACTAAACTTCGGTCACACTTTATATTTGGCGGTCTTTAACTATGTACTTACATAAAAAATAGTTTGATACAATGTACTGTGTTCATGCTGTATTGCAAAATATGCTGCTATTGAGGTAGAATATGGTTAAGGTTAGGGACAGGTTTAGTGGTTAGATTTAAGCGTGGGTTAAGGTCAACAATATATTTGTATACAATGCCTTGCAAAAGGATTCATAAACCTTTTTTTCACATTTTGTTATGTTGCTGCCTTGTGTTAAACTACATGACTTTAAATATTTTTTTCCTATAAATATACACTTAAAGGGTTAGTTCACCCAAAATTGAAAATAAAGTCAGTAATTACTCACCCTCATGTTGTTCCAACCATGTAAGACCTTCGTTCATCTTCGGAACATAATTTAGTATATTTTTGATGAAATCTGAGAGCTGTCTCACTCCTCCATAGGCTTTCAGAGGGACTGAAACTTGATGGCCCAGAATAGTAAGTAAAAACGTCATTTAAGGAGTCCAAATGACTACAGTGGCTCTGTATTAAGGCCCAATCCCATTTCTACCCCTTAGCCCTTCTCTTTCCCCTTCCCCTTCGTTTTGCGCGTTCACGTGAAGGGGTAGGGGTGTCTCGATTCTTTTTTAGCTGGAGTGGTAGGGGGAAGGGGAAGGGCCAGATAGCCCTTCAAACAAAGATTTTTCAGGACCACACTTCGAACGAAGGGGTATGATGAGTTTCCCTCCACCGACTACCGTGCTGCTAGAATGTGTGTGTGTTGCCACTCGGGATCGATCCCTTGCGTGTCACCTGGCTGCCGTTTCTCCGTAGCTTGCTAAACGCACTATTTGGGTGATTTGAACACATATTAATAATAGTTTAAAAATATATATCTGGTCATCCTTCACAACGCAGTCGATATTTACATCACATATCGTCTGTAAACTCTCGCGTTACCAAGGCAACGACTGACTTTACATATAACACGTATTTAAATATGAACATTATCGCAGCACCACAGTAGATAACGAAACCATATCCGTACCGGCCGGCTCGGATCAGCACGGAATGGAACGGTTAATAAAATAAACAAAGAGAACAGTTTGGTCCAATGGAAAAGCGGCTTCACCAGTATTTTCTGTATAATTCTGTATCATCTTAGGAAACTCTGGCTCATATGTTTTGAACTGAAAAAGAGCGCCATTTTATTACGTACAAATACAGCGCAAAACTCTGTTGGGAGTGAGTAATTTGTTAAACGTGCTCGCGCCTGATTTCTGTTAGATATAGCCTACTCACTTCATTGCTGTTCATACTGGTTAAATGTCACAGGACATTATAATAAATAAAACGGGGTATGATGACGTGTAATGGTAGTAGTGGTGTCCCATTTCTTAGGGGAATATTTTCACCCCTGCGCCTTGGCACTCTGTTTCAAGGGGCAAGGGGAACAGGTAGGCGTAGGGGTAGGGGAAGGCGAAGGGGTATAAAACAGAATTGGGATTGGGCCTAAGTCTATCATGCGACGAAAATACTTTTTGAGCGGAAAAACAACAAAAATAACGACTTTATCCCACTATTATTGTTCAATTTGAGCCTCTGACGAGAGTTCGCGGGAGTGCCACGACGCATGGATAGACTTAATACAGAGCCACTGTAGTGTGAAATCGTGGTTTACCACCCCTTTAAGTCCGGGCTCTGGCTGGGCCATTCAAGGACATCCATAAGCCACCTTTGCACTGTCTTAGCTGTGTGCATAGGGTCATTGTCCTGTTGGAAGGTGAACCTTCATCCCTGTCCGAGGTTCTAAATGCTCAGGCCTAGTTTTTCATTAAGTTCATCTCTATATTTTGCTGTGTTGATCTTTCCTTCTACTCTGACAAGTCCCCAGTCCCTGCCGCTGAAAAACACCCCCCCAGTGTGATGCTGCTTCCACCACACTTTACTGTTGGGATAGTTTTGTGCAAGTGAATGATGACATTTTATTGTGTGAACTATCCCTTTAATCACAATCTGATAACAGACTTTGTGATGGTGTGTAGGTTTCCCTCACCGCAAGTGTGCTCTCTCCCACATTAGACGCAATCAGACCATCAATGGTGCCATACTCAGCATCATGAGTGGTCAGATGCTCTATTTGGTGAAGGTGAATACAACGGAAGATCAGGATCGCCACAGCAGACAGGAATATCAGAACGATGACTGGAGCCACAATCACAATGGTCAGCATTGTCACACTATAGCTGGGGCCTTCCACCACTGAGAGAGACACAGAGACTTACAGTATAGAGTAATTAAAAAAGAAACTATTGACCTACAAAAGTTAATATTAGTTTCATGATATTAAGCCAGGGATGGGCAAACCTGGTCCTGGAGGGCCACAGCCCTGCAGAGATTAGCTCTAACCCTGATCAAACTCACCTGCCTGTAGCTTTCTAGTAATCCTGAAAGCATTGATTGGCTGGTTCAGGTGTGTTTGATTAGGGTTGGAACCAAACTCTGCAGGGCAGTGGCCTTCCAGGACCGAGTTTACCCATCCCTGTATTAAGTGCATTTAAACCCCGTCACTGTAAAAAAAACTCATACTTTCATGTGCAATCAGTCATTATGCCCAATAATTTGTGTATTATAAATTTTATTTGGTCCTAGAGGGCTACTGTCCTGCTGTAGATTTTTTTCTTTCTTGTTTTTTTTTAGCTCCACCTCTAAACAAACACACCAGCCTGAACTGTTCAAGCAATCCAGAAGACTTTGGTTTGATCTTTCAGGTGTGCTTGAGGGATGGAGCTAAATAATTAATAAGGTCACAAAAGCTGCAGGCTTAATGATAAATTAGCAAAATGCACATCACACTGGTGTCACTGGAATACCATATACAATATGTGTGATAATGTAAATGACAGGAAACTACTAGTACAGAGAGGTTTAAACTAGCCCAAACCCTTTAGCAGAGTGCTTTTAGAATTACAATGTGTCTGTTGGGGCTTAAAGGGTTAGTTCACCCAAAAATGAAAATTCTGTCATTAATTACTTACCCTCATGTCGTTCGACACCCGTTCATCTTCGGAACACAAATTAAGATATTTTAGTTGAAATCCGATGGCTCAGAAAGGCCTCCATTGGCACAATGTACTTTAGAACCTTTTATGGGTCTTGAGAGTGTAAAGACGTTGTTACAAAGTCCATCTCGCTACAGTGGTTCTACATTAACTTTATGAAGCGACGAGAATAGTTTTTGTGCGCACAAAAAACCTAAATAACGACTTATATAGTGATGACCGATTTCAAAACACTGCATCATGAAGCTTCGAAGCGTTATGAATCAGTGAGTCGATTCAGCAGTTAGGATCGCCAAAGTCATGTGATTTCAGCAGTTTGGCTGAATCATGATTCGACTCGCTGATTTATAACGCTTCGAAGCTTCATGATGTAGTGTTTTGAAATCGTCATCACTATATAAGTTATTTAGGGTTTTTTTGCACACAAAAACTATTCTCGTAGCTTCATACAGTTATTGTAGAACCACTGTAGTGAGATGGACTTTGTAACGACGTCTTTAGTACCTTTTATGGGTCTTGAGAGTGTAAAGTACATTGTGCCAATGGAGGCCTTTCTGATACATCGAATTTCAACTAAAATATCTTCATTTGTGTTCTGAAGATGAACGGAGGTCTTATGGGTGTCGAATGACATGAGGGAAAGTAATTAATGACAGAATTTTCATTTTTGGGTGAACTAACCCTTTAAGTGTACAAACAAGTGGCTGAAAATATGCAAATAAGCCAAGCAATAAAGAACATTTCATGGCAACCAATGGCAATCAATATAAAACTATGTCAATTTAAACCTGAGAAGAAGCAGTTTATTGGTCTGTGTATGTGTGAGCATTACCTCGTAAAGGAAGTCTCACAGTGAGGTTCATGTTGCACAGATGAGACTGACAACACTCTACAATCTGGTCAGGTGATGGAGGAGTTTTGCAGGTCATCCTGCCCTGCTCATACACCTTAAAACAGCCCTTCTGGGACACTGGCATTCCATCACTCAGAGTCAAAGATGAGAAACACTGCTGACCCATACAGCGGTCCCCCGTTACACATGACCGGCCCTCACACACACACTCGTGCTCTGTAGGGGCTGCCTTTAGCTCTCCATCTGGAACGAAGAAGATTAATAAGAAATATGGAAATATTTGGTAGATCAACAAATGTGATATGTGATATTCGGAAGCATTTCATAAAACATTTAATGATCTCACTTTAATTCAATGTTAAATTGGATTTTGCAACCCATTTTATTTTCTTAATGCAACTTATTTCCAAGTGAAACAAGAAATTATATATATTTTTTTAATGTAGAGCGACCTGGATTTGATCTATCAGTGAGAAAGGGTGTTTTCACACTACAAGTGTGAACTCAGACCCCCTGAGGTGGACCAAGTTTTCTTTACATTCACACTGTCCCTGAAAGAAGACTCTGATTCTTTTTTGGTTCACTTAATTAGTAATGGAGTCTCAGAAATCTTTGTGTTCATACAGTTGCTTTTTGGATCTAGATCAGTTAAACTTTGACCCTATACCCTCCAAAATGTTATCCTATTCACTTAAATTGGCTTTCCTGTAGCTAGAGCATGGCGCTAACAACGCCAAGGTCATGGGTTCGAATCCCAGGGAAAGCAAGAACTGACAAAATGTAAAAATGTGTACCTTAAAATGCAATATAAGTCGCTTTGGATAAAAGCGTCTGCCAAATGCATAAATGTAAATGTAAATTGTACGTGCCTCAATAAACTCAAAGTAACCAAGATTTTTATTTGCAAAGAATATTATTATTTTGTGAAACAACATTTCTACAAATGCTTTTGATTGAGCTTAACTTTGAACATGGAATATTCCTGTAAGTTTTCTTTTGCACAAAAATATACATTTTGTAATACTGCATCCATAGTTTGCAGTCGATTGTGGACTTTCCCAAAACAACAAGTCTCGTACAGCAGCTGATGACGTTGTCAGAAAAGGCAGGTATTAAAACAGCCCTTCTGAGAGTGCAGAAAGCTCACTCACACACTCTACACACACACACACACACACACACACACAGATGGTGAGCAGCTTACAGATGCTCATGCAGAGAAATCATGTGGTGAACACAGGTGAATCCTGCTATTATGTTAACATACCATTACATTTTGGTGGTAAAATTATGTAACAGATATAACTCTGAAATTGTTTCAAGCTTCATTTTATAAGGAAAAAAAAGGTATTGACACTACATTTCACACACTAAATGTCGCATTTCCACTGTTGGGCCAAAAGCGAGCATGCTAGTGCATGCCACGGCCAGTCACGTTTTCACCGAACCTAATCAGGGCTTCCTAGAGGTTTCCGGCACTCCGAATACCTTGGTCCAAAGCGAGCCAACTGGGGTTTGAGTGGTCGTGAAGACGGAGTCAGGAGAGGGTTTTTCCAGTTTTCATATCAAGCTACAAGTAAACCTAAACTTAAAACATTTTAAACTATTTTCAGCTCAAAACTCACTTTCAGACACCAGCAAGTGCCTGAAATAACTACCGATTGCAATTTGATGGGGATTCTGATCACTGTATGAGGCAGAAATATGTTTACATTCTATGCTATAGATGAAGTCTATGCTTCACTAACTTCTGTAAGTCAAGATGGCGCCGAGGATGGCCGCAACGTCGCAAGCTCTGCTGAAACATTGTAGTTTTTTGTTTGTTCTGTTTATAGTTTTTGTGTTTTTTGTCTTGGATGCTGTCTGCCTTACTACGTACGACAGACAGACACTTTTGGACATTGGTTCGGCAATCGCACTCCGAAAACCGGACTTTAAATTCTTCAGTGACGAACCGCCGTTTACAAACACAGCAGCGGAGCTCTTTGTCTGGACGGCCCGACCACGCAAACGCGGCCGGAGAAGGGGAAGCAGAACCGGCGTACTTATCAGAGTAAGACGCCGCGCAAACCGACCCCCACTTCCCAGTATTTTACTGGCAAATGTTCAGTCTCTGGACAATAAACTCTGCGAGCTGAGAGCGCGGATCTCTTTCCAGCGAGACACGAGGGACTGCTGCATTATCTGCCTTACAGAAACTTGGATGTCCGCTGAGATTCCAGATTCGGCCATCGAAACCACGGGGTTCTCCGTGCATCGGATGGACAGAGAAAAAGATCTCTCCGGGAAAAGCAAAGGCGGGGGTGTATGTTTTATGATCAACCGATCCTGGTGTGATCAGAGGAACGTACATTCTATCAAATCTTTCTGTTCTCCTGATCTGGAATTTCTCATGCTTCTGTGCCGACCATTCTGGCTACCGAGGGAATTCACAGCGGTCATCATCACAGCTGTGTATATTCCCCCACAAGCCGACACAGACCGGGCACTAAAGGAACTGTATAGGACAGTGAGTGAGCAGGAAACCGCGCATCCTGACGCTGCGTTTATTGTGACCGGAGACTTTAACAAAGCCAACTTCAAGCGCATCGCACCCAAATACCACCAACATGTTAGCTTCAACACGCGAGGGAACCGCGTCTTAGATCACTGCTACTCTCCCTTCAAGGATTGTTACAAGTCCCTCCCGCGCCCACCATTTGGCAAATCGGATCACGCGTCCATCCTACTTTTGCCCGCATATAGGCAAAGACTCAAACAGGAAGCACCCGCCCTCAGAACCATCCAGTGCTGGTCGGACCAATCAGATTCTATGCTACAGGACTGTTTTGATCACGCGGACTGGGAGATGTTCCGGTCGGCCTCTGATGACGACATCGAGGTTTACGCTGATAGCGTAACGTGTTTCATCAGGAAGTGCGTAGATGACGTTGTTCCGACCAAAACAATTCGGCTGTACCCTAACCAGAAGCCGTGGCTAAATGGGGATGTTCGCGCGGCACTCAATGCGCCGACCTTCACTTTTAACTCCGGTAACGCGGAGGAGCATAAACAAGCAAGTTATGCCCTCCGGAAAACCATCAGAGCAGCAAAACGGCAGTACAGGGACAAGATTGAAGGACAGTTCAACACCACCGACTCCAGAAGCATGTGGAGGGGAATTAACACCATCACGGACTATAAAGGGAACACAAACTCCATCGTGAACACCGCTGCCTCTCTCCCGGACGAGCTAAACACCTTCTATGCTCGCTTTGAGGGAACTAACACCGCCCTCGCGGAGAGAGCGCTCGCGGCTGAGGATACAGAGGTTAGTGCACTCTCTGTATCTGTCGCGGATGTAACCCGATCCTTCCGGCGGGTGAACGTCCGTAAAGCTGCGGGTCCAGACGGCATTCCCGGCCGTGTGATCAGAGCGTGCGCGCACCAACTGGCTGGAGTCTTCACGGACATTTTTAACCTGTCCCTCTCCCTGTCTGTGGTCCCCACATGCTTTAAAACGTCCACTATTGTTCCTGTACCTAAGCAGTCAAAAACCACCTGCTTAAACGACTGGCGTCCTGTTGCTCTGACCCCCATCATCAGTAAATGCTTTGAAAGATTAGTCAGAAACCACATCTGCTCTGTTCTCCCCCCCTCACTGGACCCACTGCAGTTTGCATACCGCACAAACCGTTCCACTGATGATGCCATTTCATCCACTATACACACTGCTCTCTCCCACCTGGAAAAGAGGAACACGTATGTGAGAATGCTGTTTGTGGACTACAGCTCAGCATTCAACACCATTGTGCCCTCCATACTTGACGGGAAACTCCGGGCTCTAGGCTTAAACAGCCTGTTATGCAGCTGGATCCTGGACTTCCTGTCAAACAGACGCCAGGTGGTCAGAATGGGCAGTAACATCTCATCACTGACTCTCAACACTGGAGCCCCTCAGGGCTGCGTTCTCAGCCCACTCCTGTACTCTTTGTACACACATGACTGTGTGGCAACCCACAGCTCCAACACCATCATCAAGTTTGCTGACGATACGACGGTGGTAGGTCTTATCACCGACAATGATGAAACGGCCTACAGAGAGGAGGTGCACACTCTGACACGGTGGTGTCAGGAGCACAACCTCTCCCTCAACGTCAGCAAGACCAAGGAGCTGGTGGTCGACTTCAGGAGGAATGTGAGAGAACACCGCCCCATCACCATCGATGGAGCACCGGTGGAGAGAGTCAGCAGCTTCAAGTTCCTCGGTGTCCACATCACAGAGGAACTCTCATGGTCCGTCCACACTGAGGCCGTTGTGAAGAAGGCTCATCAGCGCCTTTTCTTCCTGCGACGGCTGAGGAGGTTTGGAATGAACCGCCACATCCTCACACGTTTCTACACCTGCACCATAGAGAGCCTGCTGACTGGCTGCATCACCACCTGGTACGGCAACAGTACCGCCCGCAGCCGCAAGGCCCTGCAAAGGGTAGTGCGCACGGCCAGCTGCATCATCGGAGGTGAGCTTCCCTCCCTCCAGGACATTTACGCCAGGCGGTGTGTGAAGAGAGCTCAGAGGATCTTCAGAGACTCTAGCCACCCGAACCATGGGCTGCTCTCACTGTTGCCATCAGGCAGACGGTACCGCAGCATCAGAACACGCACCAGCCGACTCCAGAACAGCTTCTTCCCACAAGCAATCAGACTACTTAACTCCTGATCCATCAGGATCATAACACACACTGGACAGAATATCACTCCGCACAACCCACTGTAGATACACACACATTATATACACATTTATTTATCATACAGCATCTATTGCACTTTGGATTTCAATTTTTCAATCTGTGAATAATATTTATACTATACATTGTATATTATTATTACTATTATAGCGTAATGTATATTGTTTAGTGTATGTTTAGTGTATATTGTTTAAAGTATATGTATATTGTAAGTATGTGTATATTGTTTAAAGCTGTGAGAACTAAACTCACATTGTGTAAATTATTTATTGTTTATTGTAGAGTTTACTGTGCTGTGAGTAATTGTGTGCGCATCAGATGTGTAATCTGATGCTGCTTTAAATGTTGTACATGTCATGTCGTGACTGCTATGTTGCTCGGAACTGCACCTAAGAATTTCACCTACTGTTGCACTTGTGCATATGTAGAGTGACAAATAAAGTGATTTGATTTGATTTGATTTGATTTGACTATTTATGCTAACCATTGCCATAATAAATACACATGATGGTAAATACTAGAGACTGCTTGAAGAACTTCATCATATACGATTATATGTATATACGTATTTATTTGGTTACATGTTTCATCTTCCCTACTTCCCTAAATCCATTCCCGTACTGGCCCAACAATGGAAAAGCGGCTAATGATTAATCATCCATCCATTTTCCAAACTGATTGTTGGGTTGTGGGGATGGAGTGTCCCAGTTATTTTTAAAAATAACTAACACTTTTATTCTTAGATATTACAGAAACTAATTTGGATTATGCAATGTTTTAAAGACATTTATTTGCTTTTAAATGAGAATTATTACAATCCTTCCCAAATGACATCATTCAGAAATGCAAGAGATACTTAAAACCAAGCTGCAATACTTACAATATATGAAATCTTTGAGTCATATTTCATAATTTAAAAAAGATCAAGAAATTGAAGGCCATTTAAGATTCATTGTATTAATGCAAAAATACTTTTGTTTTTGGGGGTGAAATGTGACCCAGATTCAGATTTTGTGAGATTCGCCCATTTAAAATAGCATGAGTATACTACTTATAATTTCAACATTACACTACTGTGCGTTTAAGAAAAAAATTAATTAAAAAAAATTAATGATTCACCTGTATTTGGCATCTCCACGGTAACATTCATATTACACAATGTTTCCTGGCAACAGTACATCGACGTGTCCACAGACTGGGAGTTTTTGCAGCATACTGCCCCTTCTTCACTACCCACAATGCACCCTTTTTGCTGTAGGGCTGTCCCATTCTCGAAGGACAGTGAGGAGAAACACTGCAGTCCAAAACAGCGCTGGACACCACTGCATGAAAACCCCTCGCACACGCACTCAACGTCCTCTGTGCTGCCTTTATCTGCCGAACACACACAAGAAAGACAAATCTACAATTATGAGATGCTTAGCTTTCTTCAACTGTGTTCACTTTTATTTCACAAAGGTTGAATATTAAAACAAACATACAGAATAAAGTCAAAACCTATTATATGATGGTATAACTAAGGAAATCTTTTGCTATACCTTTTAACGTTTTGTGTGCTATTTTTTGTCTTAACTACTTATTTCAGCGTGTTCTGTGTATGTATCCTCATCATCATCATCATCACCATCCTCCTCTTAACTCAGCAGCAAGCCATATGATATTAGTTTGTAATCTTGATGAGCCTGCTACCGAAAAGTATCTGTACTGCTACAGTAGTACTACATGCAAAATTCCACCTGCTTACTGATTAGGGGCAATTCCAGTATTTTTTAAAGGTAGTGGCTTACACTAAGTGCAAATAGCTGTAGATGCAATTTACTAAGTGAAAATGCTGATATATTCTATTTACACCATATAAAAGTAGCAGTTCTTTGCAATATGTGTTTCTAACACCCAAATATGCACCCCTCATCAACCGTGTGAAGCTATCAGTGAAGACCATCAAGGTGTGGCCTGCGGGGGCAGATTCCACACTCCAGGAAAGGTTTCTAAACACAGACTGGAGTATGTTTGCACACAGACATTGACTCCTACACCTCCTCTGTATTGGACCATATCAATACCACCATTGACAGTGTTACAACCCAGAAACAGATCACCACATACCCAAATCAGAAGCCTTGGATGAACAGGGAAGTGCGACTCCTGCTGAAGTCACGCAATACTGCCTTCAGATCAGGTGATGCACAAGCCTACAGCACATCCAGAGCAAACCTGAAGAGGGGCATCAAAAAGGCCAAGCACTGCTACAAGCTAAAGATAGAGGGACACTTTTCCAACTTTGACCCTCGACGCATGTGGCAGGGCATTCAGGCCATCAGTGATTACAAACCCACCCTGTCCACCCCCGCAGCCACTGATGTCAACTTCCTGAACGAGCTAAATTACTTTTATGCTCGTTTTGAAAGAGACAACAGAGAAACTGCCACCAAGCTCAAACCCTCAGTTGACCACCCACCAATCACACTCTCCTCCACAGATGTCTGCAAGGCACTGAGCCGGATCAGCGTGCACAAGGCTGCTGGACCAGACAACATCCCTGGACGTGTGCTCAGAGCATGTGCGGAGCAGCTCGCTGGGGTTTTTACAGACATTTTCAACCTGTCTCTTGCCCAAGCAGCTGTACCAACATGCTTTAAACGCACTTCCATTGAGCCAGTGCCGAAAAGCTCTAGCCCGAGGTGCCCTAATGACTACCGCCCTGTAGCACTCACACCCATCATTATGAAGTGCTTTGAGCGGCTGGTCCTGGAACACCTAAAAGACTCTCTACCATCCACATTGGACTCACACCAGTTTGCCTACTGCAGCAATAGGAGCACAGAGGATGCAGTTTCCATGGCACTGCACTCTGTGCTCACCCATCTGGACCATAAGAACACTTATGCACGCATGCTGTTTATTGACTTCAGCTCAGCATTCAACACTGTCATCCCATCCAAGTTAATAGCCAAACTTGGAGACCTGGGGCCCGTTCTTCGTACCTCGCTTAATACATCTGAGATGATTTGACAGATCCCAGATCTTTAATCTTGATAACTGATGTCTGGCTAATTTGGTTCTTCAAACGAATTTGCGGATTGGATTTAAATATCTGGATTAAATTATCTAAAATCACTGCGCGTTCTTGTTTTCCCTGAAGAGGGCAGATGCATCGATACTCGAAACCATGATCAGCAATGCAGCGATTGGCTGGCGTCAAGACAGCAACGTAATGACATCATATAATTAAAAAAGCCACCTGGCAAAAAACTTGGCAAATTACACAAAAAAACCCCACGAATATCTGGACCTTTATAAGGAAACAGCCAAACGACCAAACCAACATAAAAGTTATAATAAATCAGATACATTTTTTTTTTTTTTTTTTACATGATTACCAATTATTTATATTCACGATTTTATACAGTATTTGTACACCCTTTACATTTTTATTTCAATGTTGTAATTCAATTTTTAATTCAATTTGAAGCAGATTTGTTACGTGACAGTATTTCTTAAGGGTCAAGATCAAATTCTCTGCATCTCCTGCGCTGCATCAAGCCATCCCATAATATCCGTCATCACTTAAATGAATGCACGGCTCAGATGACCTGTACAACATGTGTGCAAACCTCCAATAAAATTATAAAGTAATTATTCCATCACAAATAAATCGCTCAATCAAGTGGCTGTGTCTATAGTATTATACACAACATTATAATATTATATTCATTCTCATATACATATACAATTTAAAATGTGTATATTATTATTATTTAAAATGATTATTATTACCCCTGGTTCAGTAATGAACTCTTGTAATAAAGTAGCAGTGGCTGGGACAGATTTTAAGTATCACCTCAAATGCAATCGAATCCTGTTTACATGAAATAAAACTGCTCGCGAGCAGGTTTAAGCTTACGGACCTGTTGCTATGACAGCAAGTCCAGGATGAGCGTCGAAGAACCAAACAATCCAAGATGATGCCAAATCGTCAACAATCAAATCCAGCTAACTGAGTTAGCGAGGTACGAAGAACGGGCCCCTGGGCATTAACACTTCAATGTGTAACTGGATTTTGGACTTCCTAACTGACAGACCACAGAATGTTCGATCAGGATCCACCTGCTCCACGTCCATCACACTCAACACTGGTATGCCACAGGGCTGTGTGCTAAGCCCGTTTCTCTACTCCCTCTTCACCTCCCACTGCAAGCCTGTGTATGGATCTAATTCCATCGTCAAGTTTGCGGACGACACTACGGTGATTGGTCACATCAGCAACAATGATGAGACTGCCTACAGGGAGGAGATCCAGCACCTGGCCACATGGTGCGCTGATAATAACCTGCTCCTCAACACCACCAAAACGAAGGAGCTCATCGTGGACTTCAGGAAAGACTCAAGAGGCACACACGACACCATCCACATCAGTGGAATGGCTGTTGAGCGTGTCTCCAGTTTCAAGTTCCTGGGGATCCACATCTCGGCGGACATGTCGTGGACGATCAACACCTCCAGCCTGGTCAAGAAGGCTCACCAGCGCCTCTTCTTCCTGAGGACACTGAGGAAGAATCAGCTCTCCTCGGCTATCCTTGTGAACTTCTACCGCTGCGCAATAGAAAGCATCCTGACCAACTGTGTCGCAGTATGCTATGGGAGCTGCTCTGTTGTGGAGCGCAAGGCACTCCAGCGGGTGGTGAAAACTGCCCAGCGCATCACAGGGATTCCACTACCTGCCATCGAGCACATCCAGAGGAAATGCTGTCTGCATCGAGCTCGCAGCATCCTCGATGACTCCTCTCACCCGGCCCACAGACTGCTTTCTCTCCTGCCCTCTGGCAGGCGTTTCAGGATCCTCCGGACCAGGACCAGCAGACTTAAGAACAGTTTTTTCCCCAGAGCTGTCTCTTTACTGAAATCAAACCCCCGTTGATCCACTTCCCTCATAAACTGCTAACTCTCCTACCTCACATCTGCCTTCACTTTGTTATTTGCACTACCGACTGTTTATTACAGTGACAACTGTTTACTTATGCATTTTGCACTTACGCAACCACTGTATATCCTGCACTTGCTGCTATTGCACTTCTGGTTAGACCTAAACTGCATTTCGTTGCCTTGTACTTGTACTTGTGTAATGACAATAAAGTTGAATCTAATCTAAATAGTAATTACATGCAATTTATACTTTTATTTTGACAGATACATAATATTTGCACCTCAGTATTGTTGTACATTAACAGGATGCATAATAGTGTAAATGATTATATTTATTAAAATTATTAAATGGATGCTACTAATGGGACAATAAAAGCCCTCCCTAGTACCTACACCTACCCCTAACCCTACCAATAAATGCTTAAATTAGTATTAAACATTTCGTTAGGCATTTTATTTCCACTTTTAGAACATTTTCTTAATTTTTATTGAAAGTAAATGCCTTTCCGATGTGATATGTGATGGGAAAAGGGATAAGAGCGAGCTCCGGTTCGATCGCGTCAAAACCAAGATCCTTTAACCATACGATTTACTGATTGCACCACTGAAGACTCTGAAGTGCACAAATTTTTTTTCATCTTGTTTGGCCCAACCAGGCATTGTTAAGCGGAGCTAGTGCGAATAGCACTTGCAAACAAGGCACGCTATTTGCACTTGGTGTGAATAGACACTCCGTTTTTTTAAATGGTGTGGCACAGGGGAAACCAAAAATCAGTCAGAGTGGGGCATGGGAAATTCAGAAAATTTGACCTGAAATAAATACCCAAAAGGTTATTTTTTAATGCAACAAATTCAATGCCATGATTCCAAAACGACTGAGACTGAATGTCCTGATTATCTCAATGATATATATAGCAATATAACATGTCAATGTTAATGCGTTGTATATGCTGTCAATGTTAACACGTTAACCCATGCAATTAATTCTAAATCCTTAACACATTAAAATAATTTAACACACATAAATTATCGTTATTAACGTAATTTCATCATTCTGTTAGATGATCTTGGGAGTCAGGAGTTTCTACTGGGTCTACCCTGGGTCAGAAATGTCTAATCTAACCCCTAAACCTGATTTTGCTTCTCTGTTTGAGATCAGATCATTTAAAACCAAAAAAACGTGTATGTGCACTAGGGCTGGGCGATAAAACGATAATGATATGTATCGCGATAGACACGTAGTCGATGTCAATAAAAAATGTGATCGATAAAACGTTCATCGGAAGAAACCAGAGGTTGCAAAGCAAGTTTGGTTGCATGAACAAAGGCACTCACTCTCTGGTAACCAAGCAATGTAGGGAGTTACAGGCTAACAGCCAATCAGGTACCTGTATCATTTTGGTTGCGCCTTATCGTTGTTTTGTGTTGGATTCATTCTTCAGTAAACAGAACCGGCCTGGAGTGATAAGTGGAAAATGAGCGCCGCAGCTAGCAAGGAAATTGTTGATAAAACAGGAAAACAAGTCAGCTCAACAGTATGGCAGTTTTTTGGATTTTATAAGTCTGACTGTCGTCCCCACCAAGACTGGTCAGCGCGAGCCTCCGCTGACAGCGCGTGCACCTTGTTCGTTTGGGGACGTGTTTATACTCGACGCGCTCACCGTTGTGCTATTCTTGACTTTGGCTGAATTTGAAATCGCCGCCTAAACCCTGAAATCACCATTCCCTACTTTAGTCCACTAATATAGTTCACTTGACGGAGTGAATGAAAACAAGCGAGCGAATTCAGACAGCCGCTGTGTGTACATCGGCTGTAAACTTGTTATTGCGGTGCAAAGTGGGATAGAATGAGTGTACTCAATAACGTCCACTATTAGTTTTGGACACCACTACAAATGGCTTTTCCCTCAAATAATGCCCTATTAAAGGGTATAGGGGACGATTTCGGATTCAGCCTTTGAAACTACATGGAGAGGTAATGTTATTCTGCATCAGCTCCTTATGACAAAGCATCTAAACGGTAACAAAGAAATAACGGAGGCATGCACCTTAATGTTAAGAGATAATTGTTAAGTGTTCATTGTGATTTTAGACTTGTGTTTACATTTTAATTATTTTAGTGTTTTCCATGGTTGTGTTGACGTTTCTGCCTTTATCACTGAGGGGATTATAATCAGAGGAAGGTTAAAAGTTTAAAATAAAAATGTTTATCCTTAAAATATTCCTTATTTTAAATGGGTCTTAAAACATATCAATAATTATCGATATCGACCGATATGAAACACTGATATCGTGATACAGTTTTCAGCCATATCGCCCAGCCCTAATGTGCACTCTTGGCACTCTACATCCACACACAATCAGGATGTTTTTATCTGTCATATGTATGTTGCTGTGTTTAGTCATTCTAAATGGATCCGTGTATTGTAGTAGGCATATACTGTAATGCAGTCAAGTCAAGGTGGTTGGTTTAGGGTTCTTTTGTTTTTTTTCCTTTTCTATATGATCCTGTCAACTTGACATGTCTAAAACGTAAACAAGCTCTATGCTGTTTCAATGTACACATTACTGTACACTGAACTCTGAAAAGTTTTGTTCTGTAATTACATTTCTTGTGTGTCATTTGGTGTGCATAAATGTATGAATTACATGGAATCCTTATATCACTTAGTTATTAGGTATCCTTTTGTAGTCTCCAAGTGTCCTTTTTTGGATTTTCTGAAAAATAAAATTGTGAGAACTATCCTTCAATCTGACAGTATACGTCGCTGAATATAGCAAATAATGACAAAATAAACACGTTAAAGATAAATTATGTATGCATAGTTTCACGATAAGTATGCGATTAATCAATCAAAATTGTAATCTTTGCAGAAGCCAGTATTTAATTTCAGGGAGAATTTTCTGATTTCCCATGGCCCCATTAATGTTTTTAAAAGAAGTCTCTTATGCTCACCAAGGCTCCATTTATTTGATCCAAAATACAGTAAAATATTAATATTGTGAAATATTACAATTTAAAAATATTTATATTTATGAAAGTATTAATTATTTTAAAAAGGTAATTTATTCCTTAATTGGCAAAGCTGAATTTTCAGCATCATTACTGCAGTCTTCAGTGTCACATGATCCTTCAGAAATTATTCTAATATGCTGATTTGCTGCTCAAGGAACATAATTATCAATGTTGAAAACAGTTGTGTACAATTTTTCAGGATTCTTTGATGAACAGAAAGTTCAAAAGAACAGCATTTCTTAAATGCATGAAATAGAAAGCTTTTGTAAAATTATAAAACTACCGTTTAAAAGTCTGGCATCAGTAAGAATTTGATTTTTTGTAAGAAATTAATACTTACCTTCAGCAAGAAAACATTAAATTGATCACAAGTGATAGTTATGACATGTATAATGTTAAAAAAGACTTGGTGACACTTCACAATAAGGTCTCGTGTTAAAATTAGTTAATGTATTAATTAACATGAACTTATTAATTTTTGTTAATGTTAGATAATAAAAATACGGTCTTTCATTGTTTGTTCATGTTAGTTCACTGGGCATTAATGTTAACAAATACAACTTTTGATTTTAATAATGTATTTATAAATGTTTTCTAAAGATTTTTAGTCATACGGCCCAGCATTAATCACATTTTAAACAAAAAGACAATAGAATTTGTCTTTTAACATAATATACAGAATAATAATTCTATAAAGAGACACTTAGGCCACACACCAAAATAATATGGTTGTCAGTAGAGGTTGAGCGAATGATTGGCCGGCCGATTAAAGGGGTATTTCAGCACTGGGAAGATGAATGTGTATTTAAACTGGGTAATTTATGTAGTAGAAATGTGAAATTATTTTTGAATTTGGTACCTTCTAGACTGAGAAAAGACAGAAAATGTGTTTTTGTCTCATGTGGATGAAAGACAACAACTCCCAGAATGCACTTGCTTCGCTGCCCAACGAAGACACTCCCAAAGCCACGGCCACTGGTTATCACTTACCCACTATGACACCGCCCCCACCATCTTTTTGATTTGATTTTCATAGTAATAAAATAATTTGTTCAGTTAGAGAATAGACAATTAAAAACTGAACTTGTCTTTTCAATAAAGTGTGAATGAGCCGAACGAAAGTCACGGCACAAATGCAGCAGGGGTCAGATTTCATTCATCACGAGAGTGAAGAGCTGAGCAGAGCTGAGGTAAGCGTGGCAATCATTCACGACGCATTTCCAGTCTGGCGCATTTTCAGATCATGCCTATGGAAGCTTAACTTTCATAGGAATTCATTGAAAAGTTGAAACAATCACTTCTGCTCCGTTATGAATGCCCGAGCAGAGCGGCCGTGCAAATTTACATTCTGTGAGTGAGCTCCCACCCCTATGGGCGGGTTGATAACATGCGGAACTAGCTCCTACTACTGGCTGTAGTCTTTAGTCTCTGGCCAAAAATCCTCAGATGACGCAAAATTACGAAATTTGCAACAAAACTTAATGCTAATGGCTGAAGTAACCCTTTAATCAGGCCGATTTGGGGCATTTGTTTTATTAATCGGCACCAGCCATTTGTGCTGCAAATTAGGGCGATTAACAGGCATCTGTGACCAGCAAAGTGTTGTTGTGAAACACGTGACGCTGTCTCGTGACAAGCAGATTGATTCCACCAGCATAACCCTGTGATGTCCCCCTCTGTCTGCTAACTTTTTGAAGAGATCTAACTTACCTGGGTAACTTCCCAAGAAAATTGTAAGATTTAGGTTCTTATCCTTCATTCTTAATATAGCCTTATATACACCGATCAGGCATAACATTAATGACCACTGACAGGTGAAGTGAATAACACTGATTATCTCTTCATGACGGCGCTTGTTAGTAGGTGGGATATTTAAGGCAGCAAGTGAACATTTTTTTCCTCAAAGTTGATGTGTTAGAAGCAGGAAAAATGTGACCGGTCACGGAAAGTAGGGACACAAGTCGGCAACAAGTTTCGAGCAAAATGAGAAAGAAGCATTTTTTTATTTTTTTCAAAACTGGTGATTTTCTTTTTTTTTTGCAGAATCTGTTAGTTGAGATCACGAAGAAGCCTCTCCGTGTTTGAGATAGCAGTATTGGTATATTTAAAAGCATACACTTTGAGGTTATAATTCGGCTTGTTTTTCAGAGATTCTAGCATGCAGCATAGGCGTGTTTCTTTTGTTCTCGCCCCCGCCCTCTAAGGGAAGCGTGGCTCAGTGTTGCCAAGTCCGCGGTTGGGCTACTTCAACACTGTTGCCGCGGGCTGTTTTTCATGTCCCAATAATGTGATATTTAGCCCCGGGAATGCAAATTTTAGTAGGCAACCATGCCAAAAAAAACACATTTTACCCCCCAAATGCGATTTTTTTAGCGGAGAAGCCCCCCTGAAATGCGATTGGGCTTGTTTTGGGCTAGTTTTGAGTAGCAATTGTGTGGGTTTTGTTGGGCAAACCTGGCAACCCTGGTGGCTGGCCGCGCACAGGCGCACTGAGCAGTGCTAAAGCAATAACGGGCAGCTGATACGAAGTGCAAACCTTCCAGATTATAGAAAGTCTGAAGCAGTAAAGAAGCAACACGATCATCTTTCCCTTGTGCAAAAAGAGAGGGCTGTGTCCAACGACATGACTGAAAATTAACATACATACAGGTCCTTGAAAGTGCTTGAATTTATTTTGTGCAAGAAGTTTTCTGGAAGAAATTCCATATTATTCTCTCCGGTCCGATAATGTGTTATTTCGCCACCACTTCTTGGACTATGCTTGATTTACGTTTGTTACTTGCATTTACGCGTTACGTTAAGTGTTTCCCGCGTGAGGTACTTTGTGTTGTACGTTGCCATGATGTTCACGCGCGCACAAAATTATACGGTACCTCAGCGTTTCACAGACACACCATGAAATATAACAAAAATAGACTGGTTACATGAGCCTAAGCGCTTTTCAATAAAATCCATGCAAAAGTTAATATCAGATCATTTTAGAATACAGTATGGGATGTACAAAATATTCTTCAGTTTTATGCAAAACAGAAATATGACAAATAGAATATCAGACCTCTGTCATATGGCCAAAAATAAATGCAAAAAAAAAAACCTGGACCTGGAAAGTCCTTGAAAGGTTCTTGAATTTGAAGCTGTGTGAATGCTGTATTAACAACTATCCAAACTGTTTTAGACCTAAAAGAGTCTTTGTAGGCCTATGTTACCCTTAAATGTCAGAGAAAAGAACAACATATAGAATAAATATTTAAAAAATATTAAAAAAATATAGTATTCTATAATTTTTTTCTTATAGAAAATTGTACTTTGCATATTATACTATAAAAACATAATTATAGTTGATTTTAGTTTATCATAGTTGATCATAACTAGAGATGAAATGGCATGAAAATTTCATTTCATGATTATAGTGACCAAAATGATCACGGTTTTCACAGAATCCTGTTAAAAAACTCCTAATGCTACACAATGCATCCCGTTGGGTCTGTCGTTGCTATGCAACCATGCAGCTTTACAGGGGGTATGGCTTATCTAAATTAGATGTAAATTAGCCCTATTGTCACTCCCAGCAGGTGAGAACAGGTGAGAACTGCAAAATCTTTAGAGGTCTTTTTCTCCCTATTAAGGTTTTTTGAGTGCCTACTTTCAAATGGCCACAACTTCTCCAAATATGATCAGATTTCCATGTGTTACACATCGTTGGAAAGCTTGGAGACACTTTCAGAATATGTCAGAATAACTCAAAATGCCCCAGAACCGACTTGTGTTACTACTTTCCGTGACTGGTCACAAATGGGCAAGCGTAAGGATTTGAGCTAATTTGACATGGGCCAAATTGTGATGGCTAGATGACTGGGTCAGAGCATCTCCAAAACTGCAGCTCTTGTGGGGTGTTCTCGGTCTGCAGTGGTCAGAATCTATCAAAAAAAGTGGTCCAAAGAAGGAACAGTGATGAACCGGCAACAGAGTCAAGGGCGGCCAAGGCTCATTGATGCACATGGAGAGCGAAGGCTGGCCTGTGTGGTCCGATCAAACAGACAAGCTACTGTAGCTCAAATTGCTCAAGAAATGAATGCTGGTTCTGATAGAAAGGTGCACAGTGCATCGCAGTTGCCCTTTGAAACTGCATTGATATGGACCTTCAACATTTTAGTTGCCATAGAAGTCTATAAAGTGGAGAAAAATCCTGGAATGTTTTACTAAAAAAAAAAATGTTTTCTTTTCGACTGAAGAAAGAAAGACATGAACATCTTGGATGAGATGGGGGTGAGTAAATTATCAGTACATTTTCATTTTGAAGTGAACTAAACGAGTTTGAGGTGTTGACCTGGCACCCAAATCGAGCATCTGTGGGATGTGCTGAACCAACATGTCTGATCCATGGAGGCCCCACCTTGCAACTTACAGGACTTAAAGGATCTGCTGCTAACATCTTGGTGCCAGATACCACAGCACACCTTCAGGGGTCTAGGAGTCCATGCCTCAACGGGTCAGGGCTGTTTTGGCAGCAAAAGGGGGACCAACACAATATTAGTCATAATTTTGTGCCTGATCAGTGTATTTCATTGATCAAATATGATGCTACTTTTTGGAAAGAGAAGGAGAATAACATTTGGAGAGAGAAGGCAAGTACCTTTTTGGAACTGTATTGTTAGCAAGCCTTAAACCAGCTGAAGTTTAGGCTACAGGTAGGCACGGGTACCAAAACCTGGAAACGAGCCCAGCAGCTAAATTATTATAGTAACCTGCATTGTGTAGATAAGCTCTGACGTTATCAATTCTGGTCCTGTACCGGAGAATTTCTCTCCCTCTGAGGATGTGTGAGAGATGGAGCAACTTATTATTAATTAACTGTTAGATTTTGAGACGAAAAAAAAAGAAAATCGGCCATCATATATCGCCCATCAGCTGCCCTGATTTCTAAATATCAGCATGAGCCAGAGAAAAACCCATTTCGGTCGACCTCTAGTTCTCAGATCTGTATTTGATTCCTTGATACGGTTACATTCACATTAGGGCTGTCAAAGAATATTCTAAATTCGAATATATATTTGAATAGTTAAAAAAAAAACGAATTTCGAAGGTGAAAATGAATATTTGGATGAAAAAAAAAAATGTGGGAAAAACGCCTGTGGTAATAGAGGCGTGCCTGTCTGATTTGCGAGTGGGCGCGCTAGCGCGCCTGAGGGTTCAGGGACAGGTCACAGGAGTCGCACTGTCTGGCACAACGTCACTGCTGAAAGTTGACGGTTCTTGCATGGAATATGGCAGAAAGTGCAGAGCCCAACTCGACCGCAGCAGAGAAAGCGATTTTAAACCCCCAAAATCTAAAAAGCCATGTCTGGAAGTACTTTGGATTTTGGTCGGTAGAAAGTAAAATTGTTGAGCCGCGAGATAAAATTGTATGCAAGCTATGTTAGACACAGTTAGCATACCATTGGACCACTAGCAACATGAGGTCACATCTCGAAAATGTGCACCCAAATGAGCATGGCATAATGTGTGGAACTCCAGCTAAACAGTCACGTCTTGACACTTAATTTGCATCGCCCGCCACAAGCTCTTTGTCTGCAACACGACAAGAGGCCACGACGGAGAAATTAATTTAGTTCATTTGTAAGGACATGAGACTGATCAGTGTCGTGGATGGGGCAGGGCTTCAGGGAGTTCTGTCAAGCAATGGAACCGAGGTACCATATCCCTAGCCGTAGAACAGTCACCAATAGAATCGTAGAAGTGTATAACAGTGTATAAGTGTATGCTTCCACTGGTTTGATTATTTACCGTTACATGTCAAGGAAAAATTCCATGTTTACAACAGCACAGCTTGCTCGGAGCGTTCAATATGCTGTAAAACTTCAATTAATATTAATAATACTTGTTTCAATCACTGAATGAAGACTGCTATATTTGGGACAAGAGTTGCAACCTTAAATTGCTTGCACAAAACTCTTGATCAGCACTCA
>CM042243.1:45343548-45663548 GCA_023566225.1 Romanogobio albipinnatus
CAATGCAAAATGCTGAACAGTTAGTTCATGCGTTCATGACCTCAAGGCTAGATTATTGTAATGCTCTATTGGGTGGTTGCCCTGCTCGCTTAATAAATAAACTCCAGCTGGTCCAAAACGCAGCAGCTCGAGTACTTACTAGAACCAGGAAGTATGACCATATTAGCCCAGTTCTGTCAACATTGCACTGGCTACCTATTAAACATCGCATACATTTTAAAATCTTGCTTATTACTTACAAAGCACTAAATGGTTTAGCTCCCCAATACTTGAGCGAGCTCTTAACATATTATACTCCATCACGTCTACTGCGATCTCTAAATTCTGGCCAGTTGTTAATACAGAGAATATCCAAATCAACTGCAGGCGGTCGATCCTTTTCCTATTTAGCTCCTAAACTCTGGAACAGTCTTCCTAGCACTGTTTGGGAAGCAGACACACTGTCAGTTTAAATCTAGACTAAAAACACATATCTTTACTGTGGCATACACATAAAACACTTTCTCAACTAATTGATTGTTAGGCTGCATTAACTAGGTCAGCCGGAACCGGGAACACTTCCCATAACACCTGATGTACTCGTTACATCATCAGAAGAATGGCATCTACGCTAATGATATTCTCTCTGTTTTATCCCGAGGTTTACTGCAGTCAGCCAGATCCGGGCCGTATCCTAATCAGATGGTGGACCAGAGAAGACCAACACAGGACCCCGAAGTGTCTGCAGAGACCGTGTCAATTATCCTCCCCCTGCAACTGCCTCATCGACACGGCATCTAAATAAACCCGTCACCAGTGTGATGACTCCGATTGTTCGAATATTACCATTAAATAATACTTAAATCGATATGTCATCCGCAATAAACCCGTCTCCAGCGTGTTGCCTCCGATCATTCGAATATTGCACTTTAATAATTATTTAATCAACATCATCCTCAATAAACCCGTCTCCAGCGTGTTGCCTCCGGTCCTTTGAATATTCCGATCTATTATGACCTCTGACCTGTAAAGCAGCCAGAATAATAATAATAATACGTTGTTTTTAAATTGGCCAGAGGAGAACTGGCACCCCGACTGAGCCGGGTTTCTCCCAAGGTTTATTTTTCTCCATTAGGTCACCTAATGGGGTTTTGGTTTCCTTGCCACTGTTGCCTCTGGCTTGGCGTGCTCAGTTGGGGACACTATATTTTTCAACTAAACATCGAAATAAATCTAATTAATAAACTAATTTAACCATGTAAACTAAATTACTGATCTAATTATTGATCTAAAGCCCACACTGTCACCGTATGGAAATTGAAATGAACTGATGACATCAAATGGCTATACAGCTGAATAAAATTAGGCTGCATTATTTTGCTGTTTAACACTGTAAAGCTGCTTTGAAACAATCTACATTGTTAAAAGCGCTATATAAATAAAGTTGACTTGACTTGACAGTTGCTCCTCTGCGGTTAAAGAAGATTAAAGAAAATAGTCCAACGCCATGGTACAACGAGCACACCCGGGCCCTTAAAACAGCAGCCAGAAAAATGGAGCGCAGCTGGAAGAAAACAAAACTAGAGGTCTTTCGTAATTTGTGGAAAGAGCACGATCACATACAGAAAGGCCGTAAGAACTGCTAGATCTGCTTATTTCTCAACTCTCTTCGAAGAAAACAAACACAACCCGAGGTATTTATTTGATACTGTGGCTAAATTAACCAAAAATAAAGCTTCAACTTCTGATGATTGTAAACTGCACAGCTGTAATGACTTTATGAACTTCTTCACATGTAAGATTGATAATATTAGGAAGAAAATTTTAACCATGCAGCCGTCTACTACAGTATCACATCAGACAGAGCATTGTAGTGTCACTGAGAAAGAATTACAATCATTCACTGCTATAGGAGAAGAAGAATTGGCTAAACTCGTTAAATCATCAAAATCAACAACATGTATGCTTGACCCTGTACCGACTAGGCTATTAAAAGAGATGCTACCAGAGGTCATAGATCCTCTTCTTAATATCATCAATTCATCTTTGTCATTAGGATATGTACCGAAAACTTTTAAGTTGGCTATTATTAAACCACTTATTAAAAAAACGCAACTTGATCCTACAGAATTAGTCAATTATAGACCAATCTCAAATCTACCCTTTCTGTCAAAAATACTTGAAAAGGCAGTGTCCTCACAATTATGTTCCTTTTTAGAAAGAAATGGTATCTGTGAGGATTTCCAGTCAGGATTTAGACCGTATCATAGCACTGAGACTGCTCTCATCAGAGTTACAAATGATTTACTCTTATCATCCGATCGTGGCTGTATCTCTCTATTAGTGTTACTCGATCTTAGCGCTGCATTCGATACTATCGACCACAACATTCTTTTGAATAGACTCGAAAATTATGTAGGTATTAGTGGAATTGCCTCGTCATGGTTTAAATCATACCTATGTGATCGTTACCAGTATGTAGCAGTAAATGAAGAGATGTCACACCGATCAAAAGTTCAGTATGGCGTACCGCAAGGCTCAGTGCTAGGACCGCTGCTCTTCACCCTGTACATGCTACCACTGGGAGATATTATTAGGAAGCATGGCGTTAGTTTTCTTTGTTATGCTGACGATACTCAGCTCTATATTTCTTCACGCCCTGAAGAAACTTACCAATTCACAAGATTAACGGAATGCATAGCTGATATAAAACATTGGATGACCTGTAATTTCCTGCAACTCAATTCAGAAAAAAATGAATTTTTAATTATTGGACAAAAAAGCTCCACAAGTAACCTAGAATACTGTTTAACACTTGATGGCTGCTCTGTCAAGTCTTCGTCATCAGTGAGGAACCTGGGTGTGCTCTTTGATACCAATCTTTCGTTTGAAAGCCACGTTTCGAGCATCTGTAAAACTGCATTCTACCATCTTAAAAATATATCTAAATTACGGCACATGCTCTCAATGCAAAATGCTGAACAGTTAGTTCATGCGTTCATGACCTCAAGGCTAGATTGTAATGCTCTTCTGGGTGGTGGCCCTGCTCGCTTAATAAATAAACTCCAGCTGGTCCAAAACGCAGCAGCTCGAGTTCTTACTAGAACCAGGAAGTATGACCATATTAGCCCAGTTCTGTCAACATTGCACTGGCTACCTATTAAACATCGCATACATTTTAAAATCTTGCTTATTACTTACAAAGCACTAAATGGTTTAGCTCCCCAATACTTGAGCGAGCTCTTAACATATTATACTCCATCACGTCTACTGCGGTCTCAAAATTCTGGCCAGTTGATCATACCGAGAATATCCAAATCAACTGCAGGCGGTCGATCCTTTTCCTATTTAGCTCCTAAACTCTGGAACAGTCTTCCTAACATTGTTCGGGAAGCAGACACACTCTGTCAGTTTAAATCTAGACTAAAAACACATCTCTTTACTGTGGCATACACATAAAACACTTTTTCTTTGAAATTATTGTTAGGCTGCATTAACTAGGTCAGCCGGAACCGGGAACACTTCCCATAACACCTGATGTACTCGTTACATCATCAGAAGAATGGCATCTACGCTAATGATAGTCTCTCTGTTTTATCCCGAGGTTTACTGCAGTCAGCCGGATCCGGGCCATATCCTGATCAGATGATGGACCTGCGCCCAGAGAAGACCAACACAGGACCCCGAAGTGTCCACAGAGACCGTGTCAATTAGTCTCCCCCTGCAACTGCCTCATCGACACGGCATCTTAATAAACCTGTCTCCAGTGTGATGAGTCCGATTGTTCGAATATTACAATGAAATAATACTTAAATAATACTTAAATCGATATGTCATCCGCAATAAACCCGTCTTCAGCGTGTTGACTCCGTTTGTTCAAATATTACCATTAAATAATACTTAAATCGATATGTCATCCACAATAAACCCGTCTCCAGCGTGTTGCCTCCGATCATTCGAATATTCCGATCTATTATGACCTCTGACCAGTAAAGCTGGCAGAATAATAATAATAATAATAATAATAATAATAATAATACGCTGTTTGTTAATTGGCCAGAGGAGAACTGGCACCCCGACTGAGCCTGGTTTCTCCCAAGGTTTATTTTTCTCCATTAGGTCACCTGATGGGGTTTTGGTTTCCTTGCCACTGTTGCCTCTGGCTTGGCGTGCTCAGTTGGGGACACTAAAATTTTTCAACTAAACATCGAAATAAATCTAATTAATAAACTAAATGAACCATATAATAATGAACCATATATTACTGATCTAATTATTGATCTAAAGCCCACACTGTCACGGTATGGAAATTTAAACTGATGACATCAAATGACTATACAGCTTCATAAAATTATGCTGCATTATTTTCCTGTTTAACACTGTAAAGCTGCTTTGGAACAATCTGCATTGTTAAAAGCGCTATATAAATAAAGTTGACTTGACTTGACTTGATATATATATATATATATATATATATATATATATATATATATATATATATATATATATATACATACATTATATGTATGTATGTATGTATGTATGTATGTATGTATGTATGTATGTATGTATGTATGTATGTATGTATGTATGTATGTATGTATGTATGTATGTATGTATGTATGTATATATATATATATATATATAATTCAAATTCAAAATTGCTTTATTGCCATGAATGTAAATCATACAATATTGCCAAAGCAAGGAATATATGAACATAAATAATAATACATATATGAACATAAATAATTATACATGAACATTAATAATAATATTAATGATGATACAACATAATTTAAACTTAAATGAACAGTGTAACAAATTAGAACATTTGATACCACAGTGTTTTAACATATATATATACACTCACATGTATTGAGGGTCACTGTAGTGGACAATAGGGAAACACACTGAGGTCAGACGTAACATACACACATTACACACACATTCACCTGCTGTCTCTCAGGCTGTGGCACACACACGTATCTCGCAGCCAGTGCTGCTGTCTAATATTATCTTTATTTGTTCTACTTCAGTCATGGCTGTAAAGTTCTTTATTAATGTACTGAATTTGTTTAAGTAGAGGTCTCTTGTGGAAATGTATTTTTGACAGTGAAGGAGGAAGTGCGTCTCTGTCTCAATCTCTCCTGTACTACAGTGAACACACACCCTTTGCTCTCTGGGTAACCAGCTCTTTCTGTGTCTGCCGGTCTCGATGGCCAGACTGTGCGCACTGAGCCTGTACTTGGTCAGGATCCGTCTCTGCTTTGTGTCTCTGACACTCTTGAGATATTCTTCCAATTCATAATTTGACTTTAGGAGTTCGATAGAATTGTAATTTACTTTGTAATTTAGTTTCCTGATCCCAATGTTCCAGATATGTATTCTTAGATAGTTTGATAATTTGGTTTATTCTGATGTTTGTGTGAGAAGCAGTGCTGGTCTGAGACCGGTTAGTGTTAGTAGAGTTAGTCGGGTTAGTCAGTCTCAGAACCAGCTGACTGAGGGGACTTTTTTCGGAGTTCAGTTCTTGGGTTTGTAACGCTCTAAAATGTAGTGATTCTGTGGGACTTGCTTTTAGGTGCATCCAGAATTTGAGGGCTCTTTTTTGCATATTAATAATCAAAGGGAATCGGCCTAATTCTGCCCTACATGCATTATTGGGTGTTTTTCTCTGTATTTTTAGGATGAGTTTGCAGAATTCTGTGTGTAGGGCTTCTGTTGGATGTCTGTCCCATCTAGTGTAGCTCTGATCACTGAGTGGACCCCAAACCTCACTTCCATATAGCGCTATGGGCTGAATCACACTATCAAAGATTTTACACCAGATTGTAGTTGGTAAGTCAATGTTTTGGAATTTTTTCTTAATGGCATATAGAGCTCTTCGAGCTTTGTCTTTGAGAGCATTCACTGCCATACTGAAACTCCCCGATGCAGTGATGACCAGGCCGAGGTAAGTGTACTGCATCGTGTGCTCTAGGGCGGTGCTGCCTAGACTGAACTGGTGTCTTGTGTTCCTGACATCTGGGCTTTTTCTGAAAGACCATAATGTTGGTCTTTGTGAGGTTCACTGCCAGGGCCCAGTTCTGGCAGTAGTTCTCCAGCAGGTCCAGGTGCTGCTGTAGTCCCTGTGCAGTGGGTCCCCTGTGCCCTGAGCACCAGGTCATCTGCATACAGCAGGAGCTTGATGTTTTTGTCTCCTAGAGTGAGTCCAGGGCCTGTCGACTGTTCCAGCTGCACCGCTAGTTCATTCATGTAAATGTTGAACAGCGTTGGACTCAGGCTACAGCCCTGCCGCACTCCTCTCTTCTGGGTGAAGAATTCTTCTGAATTCTGTTTGTTGCCAATCCGTATTGCACATTTGTTGTTCGAATACATTGATTTTATAATGTCGTAAACTTTACCCCCTACACCGCTTTGTAAAAGTTTGTAATATAATCCGTTGTGCCAAATATAATCAAATGTTTTTTGCAAATCGACAAAGCATGCAAATATTTTTCCATTTTTGGTCTGTTTTACGTGTTTATTGATTAGGGTGTGTAGAGTGTAAATGTGGTCAGTAGTTCTGTGATTTGGAAGAAAGCCAATCTGACTCGGACTCAGGACATTGTGCTCGTTAAGGAAGTTTACAATTCTATTGTTTAAAATACTGCTAAATAACTTCCCCAGATTACTGCTCACACAAATGCCTCTGAAATTATTAGGGTCCAATTTATTTCCACTTTTGTGAATTGGGGTTTTAAGTCCTTGGCTCCAGATATCAGGAAAACAGCCTGAGCCGAGTACAGTGTTGAATAGCTTGAGCACAGCCGTCTGCAGCTCAGGTGTGCTGTGCTTCAGCATTTCACCCAGAATGCTGTCAGGACCACAAGATTTCTTACTTTTTTGGCTTTTGAGTTTGTGTGTCAATTCTTTGTGTGTAATTGGGAAGTCAAGTGGATTTTGATTATTTTTAATTGTTTCTTCATAAGTTTGTAGATTTTGTTTGATCAGATTATAATTGTCATTGAGTTGTTTTGGTGGGATTTCTTTATATAATTTTCCAAAATGCTTTGTCCAAATTTCTCCATCTTGTATTGGTAGGTCTTGTGGTTTAGTTGTGCTCAGATTATTCCACATATCCCAGAACTGATTGTGATTGATTGAGTGCTCTATTTCCTGTAAACTTTTGGTCAGATGGTGTTGCTTTTTCACTCTAATTGTGTCTTTGTATTGTTTTAGTTTTGAACAGTATTCAGATCTTATGTCTGTGTTGTTTGGTTCTTTATATTTCAGATTTGATCATTTTCTAAGTTGTTTTCTTAATGTTTTGCAGTCTGAGTCAAACCATTTTTCATCTTTTGGTGTTTTTTTTTTTTGTATATTTTTTGCCTTTCTTTTTCAATTCACTTTTATATGCTGCTTTTTTAAATATGTAATTTATTTCATTTGTAGCCAAATTAACACCATCTTTAGTTGTTTCGAATTTTGTAGATATAAATGTATTTATCATATTTTTTAGTTCTTCCGAATTTAGGGCTTGAATAAATTTGTCTGGGCTGTCTTGAGCCCATCTGTATCTCTGCTGGACCTGATGCATTTTGCAGGTTTCCAGCCCATTTTGTTCTGGTATATTGTGTGTTTTGATATAAATGTTAGTTTGGTTATGGTCAGAAAGCGGAGTTTGCTGTTTGACAGTGAATGCACTGGAGGATGGGTCCATGTCAGTGATGGCATAGTGAACTACACTAGCTCCAAGAGCTGAACAACACGTAAACCTCCCTAAAGAGTCCCCTCTGATCCTGCCGTTGAGTATGTACAGGCCCGAGGCTCGACAGAGGTGCACTAACTCTCTACCGTTTTTATTCACTGTTTGGTCAAGGTTGTTTCTTGGTGGGATATTTCTTGTGAGACTCAGGGGGTTGTGGCCAAACACATATTCATTGCCCTTTGTATCTATGTTATCCGGTTCAGATCCAGTTCTTGCATTAAAGTCTCCACACAGCAGCACATTTCCCTGGGCCTGGAAATGGCTGGTTTCTGTGTGGATGTTGTTCATGTATTCCTCATCATGGTAAGGGGAATCCGCTGGGGGAATGTAGATGGCACAGAGATGTGTGTCTGTGTTTGAAATGCCAACTTGGTTATTTAGTTTTATCCAGCAATGAAACTTTCCAACTGTAATAGCAGAAATGTGTTTGGCCAGATCCTCCCTGTACCACACCAGAATTCCTCCTGAGTCTTGTTCACGATGGACTGTACTAAATTTAACTGAGGGTACAATTATTTCATAGTAGCCTGAGGGACAGTAGGTAAGCGCATCATTTCGACACCAGGTTTCAGTCAAGATTGTAATATCGGCATCTTTGATATTTTTAAGAAATTCTGGGTCTGTGTTTTTAGAACAAAATGTCGAAGAATGAAGACCCTGAATATTCCAACAACATATTTGAAATGAACGCATCAGTATTTTTAAAGATAAACCTATTTGGTAAGACAGAGAGAAAATAACTAATATAATTTAACTAATAATATAACATGTGAAGCTATTGTAGTTACTTGTGAAAACGTACATTGCAGAAATATTACATCAGTACACTTTTTTTTTCTTCTTTTCTTTAAAAGAGCACTGTGTTGTGAATGTAGCTCTTATCTGTTCAGGAGCTGGTTGCACAGTGTGTGCAGCATCTCTCTGATCTGGCTCAGCTCACTGGCAGGGGTGGAGGTGGAGGGTGGAGCAGGAGGCCGGGCTGCAGCTTCAGCGTAGCTCTGTGCTCTCGGTTGCAGGGATTTCTCTTGGTGTGGGTGTGTGGGGTTTTTTGGTTTCTTCTTCCTGATGGGGGCATGATGGTCAGCAGGTGGACGTGAAGTTGGTGACTGCAGGTTTACAGGGGTGTAGTGAGCCATAGGTGGTTGTGGGTGTGTTGGATGACGTGGGATGCTCGTCCAGCCGATGTCTTTCCTCACCGGGGTCGGAGGGGTGTGTCTGGGCATGTAGGGGTGAATGGGCCGGTGGTGTTCTGGAGTCGGTAGCAGGTGTCTCGGTGATGTTGGGCTACGGCCTAGGGCTGCATCTTTTAGGGTCTTTGCAAAAATACGCACTGCATCTTTGTGTAGGTGGAGGCCATCATATAGGTGTTGGAGGCCGATGTGGTGGTGGTGGACCAGGTGTACATTTGGGAGTGCAGAACATCTACGGGAAATTTCAGCATTGATGCTGTAGATGATGTGTGGTGGTGTGTCGTGTCGTGTCGTGGGAGAAGTGTAGAGATTACAATTTGGGATTCTGGGAACTTTTTGCTGGTGATTTCTGCCATTTTCCTGATAGCTTCAGCAGTGTTGTTGCGCAGCGAGTGAAGTTCATTAGTCCCGGTGTGGATTATGACACATGAGGGGTGTCCTGTGAAGTCTCTGATGATCTGGTGGGCGTGGCCTGTTGCCTCATGACTTTTTGATGTGGGAAGAGTTTCTGTGGGTCCACAAACTTCCCATTAGAGTCCATGAGGAGGAGAATATCTGGATCAGGTTCTGTAGGGTGGGCAGGTGAGGTTTGTGTTTCTGCAGGTGTCTGTATGTTTGTGGTAGGTTCGTTGTCTGTAGTAGGAGCTGTACTGCAGTGAAGTGTGTTGTCTTTTCTGTTTTCCTGTAACTGCTCTCTGATTTCTTGCAGCTATTTGGAGAGGTTCTCTTCTTTTCTCTCTTTGTCCTCCTCTAGCTTGCATATCTGCACGCGGAGAGTTTGGTTTTCTTCTTGCAGTTCTCTTATGATCTCAGTGATGGAGGAGTTGGTGTCTTTCTTCAGCTGCCTGAACTCATCTTTGAGCTCTTGGATGCAAATGCTTGTGTTGTGTGTGTCTGAGAGTTTGACTTTAGTGTGTTCTCTGAATTCAGTGAAGTCCAGTTCCAGCAAAGCTAAACTGTCTCTCAGACGACGGTCGAATGGGGGAGGTGAAAGAATCGCTGGGCCGTCCTCCTCCTCAGAGTCTATGCCGTCTGCATGAGGCTCGTCTCTCTCCTCCTCTACTCTGGCCTTCAGCAGAGGGAAGATCTCCTCGAATGAGTTCAGGCTTGCCTCATTGCCTTGCAGGAGGAAGGTGCCTTTAGTATAGTAGGTTATAGTGAGAATGGGGTTGTCGTTGTCCAGCATTTCATCTTTACATATAGTTAGTCTTCCACCTCGACCTATTCCTTCTTTAAAAATGTGCTTGTATTCCTCACAGATGGCTGATTTCCATGCAGTAATCAGAGTGGTGTAGAAGATAAGGTTGTTCTTGATTCTTTTCCCGTTGAGTTGAATGTGGTCAGCATACAGAAGATCAGGGTTGTCTCTGAGAGTTTTCTCCTTGTGTTTTTTCCGGGCCTGTACACTTCTGCACTTCTCTGGGTAAGACACCTCCCTGCACTGTGCGTGCGCCAGGGTCGCCATGGTGATCAGACTGGGCACTGAGCCAAAACTGCAGCTAGCTTTTAGCTTGTAATAATCAGGGATTTTACTAGAATAACATCAAAATATACAAAGTTATAAAATATCCAAGTTTTTTGGCAGATAGAGCTCACCTCTCTGTTTAGTAACTGGAGATCAACAATTTTGTGATGTTTTTCAGCTGTAGTTCCTTTAAAAAAAATCAGTGAGCGTTTGAGGGAAATCTGCAGTTAGGTGATAGAGTGGGGATCCAGCAGCCAGATGCTAATCCACAGGTTCCAGTCTTCTTTCTTTAATTCAAAAGTATTTTCTAGAAGAAAAATTAGTCTTTACCCGAATCCAAGTTGTTCCTCTGTTGTTTTTACTTGTTTGTTGTTATCTCATTCTCTGTCTCACTTTTTGGCTTAATCTTTAAAACATTTTCAGGAGCTCATATTTAGAGTGGCTGATCAGAGTGATATATATATATATATATATATATATACACACACACACACATATACTAGGGGTGCACCGATCCGACTTTTTCAGTCCTGATACCGATGCCTGGGCTTAGTGTATCTGTCGATACCCGATACCGATCCGATACTATTGTTGAATTAATAATAAACTGTATATCTTCCACCTTATACCTTCCTCGAAGAGACTAAAGGCACCAGACTTTACTAACTAAACATAACTAAGACAAAATAACAGATGAATGTAAAGTGTTGAATTCTTATTTATTTAAAAAACAATTGTGCATTCAAATCTAAAATAGAATGTAATCAAACTTCTTTAAATAAATAAAATGTAGCAGTGGAAACAAAAAACAGTGTATTGGTCAAACATACAATAGTAATCTGACATTTACCAAACATTTTTTACACTATAGCTAATTGTTTTGGTATATAATCATATCAATATTAAAAAGTAGCATTACAAATTAACAAATAGTCTAATTTTCTGCCATATGCAATTTAATAAAAATGATCAGCTAGCTAATAACTTTGTTCTGGTTTCACCTCACTCCTGTCTAAATGAATGTAGGCTAGGCCTATTTATTTTACTACACATTGTCAACAGAAATAAGCTGAAATACTGTTGATAATTAAAAATAATTCTTACTACCCACTCTTGCTAAATTGGGTAAGCACACTTGTGTTCTCATTTCAGATGCGTTTTGAGTAAATTAATAAACTGATTCATGAGTTCAGTGTTGGACAGATCAGTTGTTCTAACCAGTCGTTAAAATGATTCAGTTCAAAGGAGTCATTAGGTCGCGTATCGGACATAAGCAGACGCGTTGTGTGCGAAATCCCGTCTGTTAGAACATCGCGAAAGATGTCAACACAAAGAAAACACTTCATTACTGAATATAATTTGTCTCCCGCTTATTGAAAGTATGCTTTATGTCAGCTGGTCAGAGAAGAGTCAACATTTCTTGAGCGCAATTCACAACCAGCGATAATTCAAGGACAAAATTGTCCGAATGTGTCACGTGCAACATAGTTTCGGTCTTCCGAACTTTTGATTTGGATTAATATGTGAAATATGAGAGAGCTAACAGCTAACACTGATTATTTGAAAGACCCAGAGAGTGTGCGCGGGGAGGAGCTCGTTCTCTCTGTCACTCAGTCACAAGCGCAGCATCTGTTCTACATCACTCGTAAATCACAATAACTCATCAAATTAGGCTTTGGCGGCCGTCAAAAAATGTTCAATGCAGGAAATACCCTGACTTTGCAGTAATACCACCTCCCCTCGAAACATTTAAGTTACTTTGCGGACATTGCAAACAGCCGACAAACTAGTTGACGTGGCAAGCGTGAAATATCTCCTCCACACAGCGACTCTCTTCTGCGACGAAAAAAAAAAAAAAAAACACCACGGCTTGTGGATCTGTTCATTTTTCCGATCCCCGATCCAGCTATTTTGTCAGTATCGCGGCCGATATCCGATCCTAATATCGGATCGGTGCACCCCTAACATATACATATACACTCACCTAAAGGATTATTAGGAACACCACACTAATACTGTGTTTGACCCCCTTTGGCCTTCAGAACTGCCTTAATTCTACGTGGCATTGATTCAACAAGAAGCTGAAAGCATTCTTTAGAAATGTTGGCCCATATTGATAGGATAGCATCTTGCAGTTGATGGAGATTTGTGGGATGCACATCCAGGGCACGAAGCTCCCGTTCCACCACATCCCAAAGTTGCTCTATTGGGTTGACATCTGGTGACTGTGGGGGCCATTTTAGTACAGTGAACTCATTGTCATGTTCAAGAAACCAATTTGAAATGATTGGAGCTTTGTGACATGGTGCATTATCCTGCTGGAAGTAGCCATCAGAGGATGGGCACATAGTGGTCATAAAGGTATGGACATGGTCCGAAACAATGCTCAGGTAGGCCGTGGCATTTAAACCATGCCCAATTGGCACTAAGGGGCCTAAGGTGTGTCAAGAAAACATCCCCCACACCATTACACCCCCACCATCACCCTGCACAGTGGTAACAAGGCATGATGGATCCATGTTCTCATTCTGTTTACGCCAAATTCTGACTCTACCATCTGAATGTCTCAACAGAAATCCAGACTCATCAGACCAGGCAACATTTTTCCAGTCTTCAACTGTCCAATTTTGGTGAGCTCGTGCAAATTGTAGCCTCTTTTTCCTATTTGTAGTGGAGATTAGTGGTACCCGGTGGGGTCTTCTGCTGTTGTAGCCCATCCACCTCAAGGTTGTGCGTGTTGTGGCTTCACAAATGCTTTGCTGCATACCTCGGTTATAACGAGTGGTTATTTCAGTCAAAGTTGCTCTTCTATCAACTTGAATCAGTCGGCCCATTCTCCTCTGACCTCTAGCATCAACAAGGCATTTTGGCCCACAGGACTGCCGCATACTGGATGTGTTTCCCTTTTCACACCATTCTTTGTAAACCCTAGAAATGTTTGTGCATGAAAATCCCAGTAACTGAACAGATTGTGAAATACTCAGACCGGCCCGTCTGGCACCAACAACCATGCCACGCTCAAAATTGCTTAAATCCCCTTTCTTTCCCATTCTGACATTCAGTTTGGAGTTCAGGAGATTGTCTTGACCAGGACCACACCCCTAAATGCATTGAAGCAACTGCCATGTGATTGGTTGATTAGATAATTGCATTAATGAGAAATTGAACAGGTGTTCCTAATAATCCTTTAGGTGAGTGTATATATATATATATATATATATATATATATATATATATATAAAATAAATACAGTAGTTCACCATGTATTTATTCATGTTTTATTAATGGATAAGTCTGAAGCACACCATAAAATAATTCTAGAAATTCATACAGGGCTAGTAGTGTATACAGCTGTATATACAGATACTCACCCAAGTATCGGATCAGTACTCGGTATCACCCTGAGCCCAGGTATCGGAATCGGTATCGGGAAGGGAAAAAGTGTATCGGATCATTTTTATGTTTCTCATGTTTATTCAGAACTCTCAGATACAAACAAAAACTTGTGCTGACAGCACTCTCAAAACTCAGTAGTTACAATATATAACTTTGTTAGCAATCACTCCGCTCCGTCTCTGGTCCATTGATGTCCGGTTAGCGAACAAATCATTCTTTTGAACCGGTTCTTTTTAGTGAACCAGTTCTTTTTAGTGAACCGGTCGAACCAGTTCACCAAATCGGACTGAATCGTTCTAAACGGTTCGCGTCTCGAGTCAGCGCTGATACATCATTTACTAAAGTCATCATTTACTTTCTGACATGAGTGACAGTCCCTCCAACTAGAAATAAACTATATATTATATTTTAATAAAACATTAGTAAATGTTGCAAATTAACATCAACTAAGATTAATAAATGCTTTAGAAGTAGGCCTATTGTTCATGTTAACTAAAGATTAACTAATGTTACCTAATTGAACCTTATTGTAAATGTTACCAAATGAACAATAGTAAAGAATCAAGACATTTTCAATCAATATCAAGGGCATGGTTTAGTCCAATGATTACAAATAAATAGCATATAAGCCTTTAAGTAGCCTATTTTAAGTATTTGGTACTGTGATGAACACCAAAGTCAATACAAAAATCTGAATGGCTGTATAAAATGTTTAAATGCTGTTCAGAAACAGAAAGTAGTGCAACTGCTTTGTTTATGGGGTTACCAAGGTAACGGCTGCAATTGTGCATTTCATTTTCTTCACTTGTTCCATTGTCATGCTCCTCATTCATGTTGGGCTTGTTTCAGAGGGAGCATGCAAATTTATTGTTAATCTTATGCCATCTTATGAAAATGGCTTTGTTAATGTTTCTTGTCTCTTTACATTGACAGTAACGAATAGCAATTAATCACTTAAATTATAGCATAGATTTTCAATTTTAAAAAATGTAATTAAACAAAATGTATTGGTTTGTATCCCTAAATATTTCTGTTGGTCGTTTAACATTTCTATTTTAAAACAGCTGCCAAATATTAACCCACTGGACCCGAGAAACACGCCCACGTGTTTTGCTGGATTTTTCCTCATGTCAGTGTAAAACAACTTAAAATACTACGTCATTTTTGGCCTCACATACATGAACGATATGTCTTTACAAAGCTTAAAGGGGCTTTTATTTGTGTACACTCAAAATGAAAATTAAATGTTGTGCTTTTCGTTAAATAAAGAAAACAAACAGGATGCGCGTTCTCCAGTCTATCTCCCTGTGAAGTCCACTCTGAAATGTGTCACAAAATGAGCTGTAACTCCTTTTTCTGAGTAAGCTGTTTCTACTTTTAAATGATTTATATAAACAACAAATATTCTCTGTTTATTGATCCGTATGAAAACAGCGAGAGGTACAGTTCCTCCAGCGGAGTTTCATTATCTTTAATGTGACCACACCCACACACGCAAAGCGATTCACACGCCCCCATCAACTCAAAGCAAAGAATCAGTAATATAATTTTCATCGAGTTTGGAAGAAAACAGAACGTGATTTTAACATGAGAATTTTTTAGGTAAACAGTTCTTCTCACTTATATTAGCGTTATTGATGCATAAACTTCACATTGTAGGCTACTAGTTGAACAATTGCCAGACTAAAATGTGTGAAATCAACATGTTGAAATGTGAAATAGGTAGACAGCCTTTCAATGTTAAATAAAGATACACGTACGACATGGGAATATTTTTATGCTCTATAATATTAAACACAGCATGATATAAAAGTAGGGTTGCCAACTGTCCCGCATTAGCCGGGACGTCCCGTTTATTGGGCCTAAATGTCCCATACATGACTGTCCTATTTATTGACTTCAAAGCCAGTGTGCAAGGATAAAAGAACATAATAGCCCGCATAATGAGTTACATAATGAGCTGCATAATGAATGAGCTTCATACCTGACTGAGAGAGCAAAAAATGCTCTTTTTATTTAGTTGAAATTGTACTTATATAGTAAATGCATCTTGATTTAAGAATGTTTAAATATTTAGACTAGAAACAAGAAAAAAAATTACTAGAGCATTTTTAAAAAAAACATTTTTGTACTATTTATGTTTTTAAATGTAGTCTCATGCTAAAAAAATAAATAATACATAATTAAGATACAATTTATACAAAACAAAATTCACTTTAAAGAAAGCAATTCTCTTTCTACAAAACAAAAAAATCACCTTCTACAAAACAAAACTCCAGAATAATTTCTGACAAACTTTGATATTAAATTTAAAAAATACCATTAGGCTATAATATTTAAACATCAATATGAAGCAAAATACGTTTGACTGGTACTATATTTATAGCATCTGAGCAGACATTTGCGAATTTATTGATGAGACACTAGGTTCTTTTACAATAAACACGTTATAATCTGTCCAAAACAAGCCAAATAAATCTTGCGTGTATGACATTTTATGTTGCAACAGGATTCATATTTAAACAGTCTTTTTGCATTTAATATTCACATACCCCTTTTCCACTGTTGCCGCGGGCTGTTTTTCATGTCCGCGGGTTGAAGCGACCCCAATTATGTCATATTTAGCCCCGGGAATGTGAATTTTAGTAGGCAACCATGCCAAAAAAAAAAAACATTTTACCCCCAAATGTGATTTTTACCGGGGAAGCCCCCTGAAACGCGATTGGGCTTGTTTTGAGTAGCAATTGGGCGGGTTTTGTTGTGAAATCAAAACACAACGAAAACACAGCGAATCCAACGCATTCATGCAGTTTGCCGTAATTTGTATAGACGGAAATTACAAACGAGCAGCAGCTGTTAGCTCCATTAGCTGCTATTTCAACAATGACGGATCTCAAGTTTGTGTTGGTCTTGTTGACCCCGCCCCCAACACCTGACGTAATCGGTTCTTACTTAATCTTGGGAATCTGACTGTTCAATTAAAATCGAAATTAGCACGACTAGTAAATACAGCTCATAAAATTATAGGGTTGGAGGATAAACGAACCATACAAGAGCTGTACGAGGCATCTATTTTTAAGCAAGCTAAGAAAATTGTTGCCGATGATACACACATTTTACACATTCATTTGAATTTGTTACCATCAAGGAGACGTTTTAGGGTTTGAAGTGTAAGCTAAATCGTTACAAAAAATATTTTGTGCCAACTGCGTCAAAATTTTAAATAGGGAATCTTATGCCTGAGATATATGCTGTATTTCATAAATTAGAATGGTTTCGTATGTTTGTATGTATGTATTGTATACTGGCCGTGACATGATGTCTAAGACAAATTTCCCAGGAATGGGACAATAAAGTATATTCTATTCTATTCTATTCTATTCTATTCTATTCTATTCTATTCTATTCTATTACTTCTAGCCCAGCAATGTTTTGGTGCTACTTAAGAACCACTTTTCCTGGCTCAGAGCTGGGGCTTTGGGTGTGGAAACAAAAAGAACCGATTTGAAACTAGGCTCTGGCTCCGATCTAGCTCTAGCACTGCCTTGGTAGAAAAGGGGTAACAGATGCTAACAGAATAAACTGACCTTACAATCATCGGTGGAATCCTTTGCTCTTAGAAATGAACAGCTTTTCATGAGCAGAATAAACTATTCCTCAATGTCTCAAAACGATGTAGCTGAAGTAACGTTACAGCGGTTCACTAGATGTGTTTGTATGAGTTGATGTGTGGGCGTAGACTCTGAATCGTCAGTATTTGAATCTCAATAGAACGCGTGCTCTGTGGGCGTGGTCACATTAGCGGATAATGAAGTGGCTCGCTTTGTTCTGTTGCAGCCATGGAGCAGGGTAAGCGGCGCTCAAAAGTGTGGATTTATTTCACTTTTTAAAAAAAGCCTGGGTCGGCACAGTGCAACACATGTGAGTGTAGCGTGTTTGGCATACTGCGCAGGTCCACTGTCCTCCCCGGGCAACCCTGCGCTAACCAACGTTATTAAAAGGAATAGTTCACCCTGAAATGAAAATAAAGCCTTCTTTTACTTACCCTGATGTTGTCCTACTGCGCTATGTCCTATGAAATCTTAAAAAAAAATAGTCCTGCACGCGCTCCTTCCTATTATGGCAGTGAATGGCGATCAGCTTAAACATTACAAAAAATAAACAAAATGTATCACGCAATGATACAGTGAGACGCGCGCCATATATGGAAAGCGTTCAGTGGTATACTATAAGGTTTTGCGAGAAAGAACCCGTATTATTCAGTCAAAATACTGAGCTCGGCCGTCACTCTGAGCACGTTCCTGTGTGTGTGCACTCAGAGCTGTTAGCAGGCGCCGGCGCTCATGCCTACTATAACTCTCACTGTCGTCATTGCACCCAGGATAAGCACACACACGCACCATTTTGAGAAATCAGGCTCAATAGAAACAAACGTGACTCGTCTTTTCTATAAAGTATATGATAATACTAATAATATAACCTCCTTAAGTGAATGTTGTGTACCGGTTGTCATGACAATATTGCACGAGGCTACTGACGGCTTGGAGGGAGCACACACAGGAATGCGCGTATTTGAACAACAGCAGGGTGAGTAAAAGATGGCTTTATTTTCATTTCAGGGTGAACTAACATCATCCCACCTCGTCACAATCAGGTAAGTGATTGTAGTGTAATAACAAATCCCTTTACCAAACTGCGAATTGTGGTGAACAACAACGTTCTTGAAATTATTTTTTCCCCCTCGTAGATAAATGTAGCTTTACGCAAATTGCCCACGCTAGTAGCAGTCCTAATATGACTGCTGCTAATGTTATTGTTAAACCGGTGGAGACTCGGTGTGAAACTCCATTCACCTTTGCAGCAAAGCAGGTGAAAATGCCAGCGGAGAAAGTCAAAATAAAATTTTCCTCTGTGAAATGAGCCTGTGGCATGTTTTGACTCCACCCCTCAAAGAATCGGAATCGAAACTAAGAATCTGAATCAGAATCGTTCAAATCAAAACGATGCCCAACCCTACTGAAGACTATCTGAACGAATGTCTTTGACAGAGAAGCTGCAGATCGTGCATCATGTTTCGTCGCGACCGCCGACTCGAGCGGGTTAACTGCAGACACTGAAATAACATACACTGTGTGGTAGCTACAGTACAAACATTTTGAGTGGCCCTTATAAATAACCACGATTATCCCTTATTTTTGTCCTTTTTGTTATGTTGTGTTGTAAATAAATGCAAACAATTCAAAAAGCCATTCTTTTAATCTCTTCACATTCTTAGTTCTAGTTCCCTCACAGTCATTCAGCAGATAGGGCCATTAGGATTAGGGGAGTGGTCTTTGTCTTTTTTGGGTGTGAATCATCATGAATATTGATGTGTTTCACACCTTTCTCGCATAAGCTTTCCTGACAAAACATGTCTTACAAATTTTAAATCAGTATATTGTTTTATATGAATGAGTGGCCAGAGTTTACATCGTCTTGATGCAAAAACTCTAGCCTACGTGATCCAGTTATCAAAAGTCTTGTGAACAAATATTCAGTATGGGTTTCATGGCTTTAATTTCAGTGACTTAATAATTTTTTTCACAAACCACGCATACACACCATTTTCTCAAAACTACAAACTTTTACACACATGCTGCTCACATATTATTGTAGCAGAGTTTGTGCTGAATACAGTGTAATCAGACATGAAAATGTTACAAGTAACAGAAATAAGCACAAATGTCATGGCATGTCAAAACAGGGCCCAGAAAACAGCTCAGGGTTCAGAGGGTTAAATGTTGAGTTTATATCGCACTTTATGATCGTTTACTGAAGCGATGCAGTGGAATTCGTGATCAGCATTCAGCAGCTTCTCTGAACATTAGTGATGTCCAATTCGCGAACGAATCGTTCTTTTGAACCGGTTCTTTTTAGTGAACCGGTCGAACCAGTTCACCAAATCGGACTGAATCGTTCGAAACAGTTTGCATCTCTAGTAAGCACTAATCCACAAATTTATAAAGTGAATCACTTTTTGACGTGTCTGACTGTCCTTCTGACTTGAAATAAACCAAAATCCTGGAGTTATTCCGTTACTCTAAAAATACACTTAACCTACTATAAGAGAGAACTGATGATGACGAGCACGTCAGCGAGCAAACCGGTTGCATCGGTTTTCGGATCACCAGTACACTGAACCGAGAACTGTTTATTTCGGATTTGAGAACCGATGAGCTGATACTGACTGAGCATGCGTGTGATTTTTAAAGAGAACGAAAAGCAAGTTTTGTTGAATATCGAGACGATCTTATATAAAACACAGTGGAAATATGTTTTCATCATTTTCAAGTACATCACTGCCTTATCACTGTATGAGCATGTGATTGACTAATTGTGATTGAATAATTTATTTTGTTTAAAAGATTAATGTTTATGTGTAATTATAGTTAATGAGGACACATTCACAAATTGGGTTAGTATTAGGGCTGGGCGATATATCGATATAAAAAAATATATCGATATATTTTTAGACGCGATATGGAATTAGACCATATCGCATATATCGATATAGTTCAAATTTGCGCTGCTCCCCGCGCCACCGGCCGCCCCTCCTCTTCGAGGGGGGGAGGGGGCAGGCACAGAGCACTTCAACAGGCACTTCAACAAACATGGAGGAAGCAACTACGTCTGCAGAGCGCGCGGAGGAATTGGTTAGTAAAAGAAAAAGCAGTGGCTCAGTAATTTGGAGATGGTTCGGATTCAAAGTTTCAGATGAGCAACAACATCACATTATTTGTAGGGAGTGCAATAAACAAGTTACAGCCAGGGGTGGAAGCACTACAAATCTTTTTCACCACCTAAAACAGTGGCACAAACTGCAGTACGAAGAGTCTTTGAAACTGCGCGCTGCAGAAGCCACAGCCGCAAGTCATCGACAACCAGAGAAAGCTCCAGCCCCGACACAAAGCTCACTGCAAACTTCATTTTCCCGCAATGTGCCTTATGAAAAGAAAAGTGTCAAGTGGTGTACTATAACTAAAGCGGTGTCCTATCACATTGCTAAAGATATGGTCCCCATTGCAACTGTGGAACAAGTCGGATTCCAAAAGCTACTGAAAACTATGGACCCGAGATATGAGCTTCCCAGTCGCAACTACTTTGCACGAGAAGCATTGCCACAAATGTACTCTGAAATCAGACAGAGCCTTGCTAACCGGCTCGCTAACGTGACCCATTTTGCGTTGACCAGCGATATGTGGTCGAGCAGGACGTGTGAGCCTTACATGAGCGTGACAGTTCACTTCATTCAAGACTGGGAGATGAAAACAGCGTGTCTGCAAACAAGTTATTTCCCCCAGGATCACACCGGTGAGCACATAGCTGAGGCCCTGCAGGACGCAATTGCAAGCTGGAAACTCCAAGAAAAGTATCTGGTTGCTATAACAACCGACAACGGGAGCAACATCGTCAAAGCGGTTGAGCTGAACGAGTGGCTGAGGATGCAGTGCTTCGGTCACAGACTGCACTTGGCTATTGGTGAGTGCAGTGTTGTGTGAGTGAGTGAGTTTTCAGATATTTTACTTTAATCAAAAACATTAAAATGTTAGTTTTTCCTTATTTTCCTTTGTGTGTCTGTCTGCAACTTTGCGTTTTATGCTGCTGTCTTGGCCAGGTGTCCGTTGAAATGCAGTATGTATTGTTAAATAAAGGTTAAATAGATTAATAAAACACAAAACTTAAAGTGCTAAATGTAAAATCATTTACAATACAGAATGGTAGATTTCAGAACCATATTTATTAGGTTTCCGTTATTAGATAAGAATTAGTGATGCATTGATGTATTTACCACTTTAATGTTACAGCTGGTAAAGGTGAGGTAATTATGACTTTAAAATGCTGGTTAGCCTGTTGTTCTCATCAAGGTAACATATATTTAGCTATTATGATAGACTATAGTTTTTTCTCTGGATTGAAAATAGCAAACTGCAAAGTAACTAGAAACTAATGTTGACACATATGCCTAAACATTGTGGAGTTTTTAGTGGAGTAGAAATATGAAGTAGCATTAAAAAATAGCATAAATATTAAATACTAAGAACAACAACAAGAACGGAACATGAGTAAATGTACATACAGTATAGTCATCATTTATAAATTATACAAAAATAATAATACATAAAAATCACTTGCATGATTAAAATTCAGAAAAATAATAATATAATATTTATGATTAGTACTGGTGTTGATTAAAAAAATAAACTATGAAACGAGAAAATAATATTAATGTAGAATATTTCTAAAGCTTGATTTTGGATTAGTTGTATGAATGTGTTAAAGTGAAACCAGAGTCAAATTTCTCGCATAAGCACATTTGTTTAATAGTTTTTTATGATTCTGACAGGACATGGCATGAATGACAAGCGTGTCACCCGGGCCATTTCTTTGTGCAAAAGAATTGTAAGCTGTTTTTCGTACAGCTGGAAGAAAAGGAGACATCTTGCTGAAGTCCAGATTCAGCTGGGTCTGCCAAGTCACCAACTCATAACCGAGTCTGCCACACGCTGGGGATCCAGGCAGCAGATGATAGAGAGAGTCCTGGAGCAGGAAGGAGCACTGGCCAAAGTCCTGTCTAATGACAAAAAGACCAGGCACCTTGTCCCTACCTGGCAGGACTTAGAGGTCCTAGAAGCAGTCCAAAAGGTCCTGAAACCTCTCCAGGACTTTACTGATGCTTTATCAGGTGAGGAGTACGTCACTCTATCATATGTGAAACCTGTGCTGCACCTTTTTAACGAAAGTCTCCTGGCATGTGAAGAGGGTGATAGCGAGCTTTGTAAATCAATCAAGACCAGCATTGTTGAGTACCTCAACAGCAAATATTCTGACCCAGCCACTACTGACCTTTTGGAGATGGCTTCATTTGTGGATCCTCGGTTCAGGGCCACCTACATCCCAAGTGAAAAAGTCGATGCATTGAAGCACAGAGCTGTCTTGGAGGTGGAGACGCTACTGGCTGATCAGAGCAACTGTCAACCGCCTTGCCTATGTGTGCCCACTGTGCCTGAGCCTGCAGATGGAGAAGCAGCTGTAGCACCAAAAGCTAAGAGACTGGCAAGCTTCTTCAAGAAGCGCACAGCCACCACCACTGCACCAACCAAGAGGGGGACTATTGAAAATGAACTGTCAAGTTACTTGCAGTCCGCAAGTGTGGAGAGTGACACTGATCCTCTCAAGTGGTGGAAGGATCATGAAGTTTTCTTTCCATCTCTGAGCCACCTGGCAAAAAAGTATCTCTTGGTACCAGCTACCAGTTCACCCTCCGAAAGGGTTTTCAGCTGTAGTGGCAATATCGTGACCTGCCACAGAGCATCTCTGAAGCCGGATGCTGTTGACAGGCTGGTGTTTCTCGCACAAAATCTTTAAACGAAGGAGGATACGCTTGTCTGTCTTCTAATGTCTACCTCAGGACAGCATTACTGTTTATCAAAGTAAAAAAAGAGGGGGAAAATGTTTATTGAGTTGATAATCTGTTTCTTGTGCAACTGGTTGAGACTGTTCAGATAAGAAATTGAGTTAACAAAAAGGAAAAGGTCATCTCAAGCTGATGTTTTAAAAAAAAAAGTTCTTAAACTGAGCACTTTATTTTGTTCTTTCTTTATATGTAAATGCTGCCCATAAGTTACTAGGGTTTGTCATATTCTTTTGTAATGTTCATTATTTGCATCTGTGGATTTGTTAGAAAGGAGAATAAAATCTGTTATTGGATTTTAATAAGCCATTTATAGTTGTAAAACAATTTTTTTTATATATTGAACTTTTCTCATATAAATATATTTATTTCGGAAAAAGATTGGCCTATTTTATTTTATAGGCTATTTTTTATTTTTATTTTATTTTTATTTAAATGTGCACCTTATGGAGCTTTGATTTAAAAAAAAAAAGGTACTCCTGTCCTATTGTTATACAGTATTTTTTTTTTACATTTTATTGTTATTTGAACAGCTGAGCATTTAATTATGAACCAGGTGAAGAAACCTGTTTACTATTTATTCATTTGATTTTGCAACTGTTCACTGAAATGGCCGGTTTCAATAAAACTACTTATGACGTCATATTTGGCTTTGACTTTGACTGAACATTTGCTCTCGCTTTGCGGAAAAAATATCGGGATATATATCGTATATCGATATTCAGCCTAAATATATCGGGATATGACTTTTTGTCCATATCGCCCAGCCCTAGTTAGTATTAAATAAATAATGTTTTAATAAAAATGAATTAAAGTCTTGAAATAATACACACATTTAAAAAAAAAAAAAAAATTGCTGGAAAAGTGCATTTACACACTGTAATTTTCTTACACACTATATTTAACAGGTATTGCCTGTTTTTTGTAAATTAAAAAAGTTATTGTGCTTTATCAAAAAAAAAAAAAAAAATAATAATAATAATAGCAAACACAAAGTGCAAAGGCAGTTTTAAACAGAGGTTAAGTTGCCATAGCAGCTTGACCGTCTCTTATAACGGTAGGTTTGAATTCAGAAAAACAATCTGCCTAACTTTGTTAGGACTTCATTGTATTTAATTTGTAAACAAGGTGATATAAAGACAAAAATGAATAAGCCTAATCAAACTACAGCGAAGGTGAAGCAAGCGACTCCTTTTGAATCGCTCTCTCGCGGTTCTTGAATCTCAATTTCGTTCTCGAGTCAAGAATCGGTTGCAACCGGTTGCAGCGGTTTTCGGATCAGCAGTACACTGAACTGAGAACTGTTTATTTCGGACATGTCTGATTGAGAACCGATGAGCTGATGCTGACTGAGCATGCGTCGAACGACTGACTGACTGCACGGCGAGTCTCTCTGAACCGAACGAACAACAGCTGATATGAGCGCGTGTCTGTGAAACGACTCCGAGGACATGAGACTCTGGCAAACCGTATTTATTTAATTACAAAAACATAGTAAGTGGATAATGGTTTCTGCACTGATGAAGACTGATTTATTGATTTTATAACTGTAAAGATCGTTTGCACATCACTGCCTATGTGTTTGGGTGCTTTAGATGTAAAACTTAATTGTAATAAACTTATCAGATTATGAAGATATTTTATCTGACTGATGTTATATTACTGACTTTATATATTTTAATGTGTAAATTGTTTGTTTATCCAGCCCGCAATAGACTTGACGTAATTACGTCATCGCGAAATGACGTCATTACGTTTGAGTGCAAAAGAACTGGTGAACCCTTCTCTTGATCCGGTTCATTGAAACGAACTGTCGAAAGAATCGGTTCACGGAAAAGAACCAAACTTCCCATCACTACTGAACATAAAGCCAGCCTACTTTAATTTGATTGGTCATCTCAAACAGTTATCAATTATCTCGGTGTTGTGCAATATCCGTGCAGCACCAGAGTAGAATTAATATTAGGCAATTATTTTACAACCTTCATTACATGCACCTCGGAAAAATACAGAAGTCTGTCTGGACCTCAATGGTGGATACGACCCTGCACGTTAACTATATCTTACGAGTTATTTTGAAACCCTTAATATAAAACATGTCTCATGTTTAGGACAAATTGGATTATGCACTTTTCCCACAGTAGCTCACTCTGTGTCCTCCATTTTTAGCTGCGCTCATAATATCCAACTACTGTATATTGATATAAAATATGTATTGCCTCATCCTATATGGTTTATGAAAAATGTATAGATATTGTACAAACTCAATATACTGCCCAGCCCTAACTCACAGGTTACAAGGTTTATTGTATCTATGTGGGCTCTCAGTTTTTCGCATCGTTTATAACATTTGGCCAAAATCATGTGACATAAAAGATGAAGTGCTATGCATAGGCTGTGTTGACTATGACTAGACAGCAAATACCAGACAAAGACTCTCTTCTCTGCTCCTTAAATACATAAAACAAGCTACAAACAAGCTAATAATTTTTTTGGAGCAAAGAAAATGCTGTACTTATTCAAACAACCAGTTCTTTATTTACCCGACACTTAATTCTAAATGGAGGTGGGTGGAGCTACTGAGGTTTAGACTCAAGCTCTTAGTATAAAGTTCTATTCAAGCTCTTCTATTCAAAGTTCAGGCAAAAAAGTAAAAAAAATAACATTAACCAGTATTTTTCAGAACGGCAATGGTACAGAAGGAAAACACATGAACAGAAACGTTAAGTTACTAAAGGCTGCAACATACTCCGCAAGAACAGAGAAAAAAAAGTTCTCGCTCCCAGGGCTGCGAGAACAAAATGGCGTTATTTTGTTCTCGGAGCCCTGGTTTGGGAGTTCTCGCAGCTCGTTCTCGACACATCGTCTGAGCAGAACTTTTTTCTCGTGGGTGTCCGAGAACTATTGTGTGATTGATCAGAATTTTAAAGTGGGTGGGGTTAATGCAGAGAAAATGAGATTTTTGGCACTTGCTTTTCTCGTGAAGTATGGAATGTCCTGGCCAGAACAAAATTTCTTTGTTCTTGCAGAGTGTGTTCCAAATTTAATTCTACTCGGAGTGAATGAACTGATTTTTTTTAAGACCTGCAAATATATATATTTTTAAATCCATTCTGAATTAGATAGGAAGCCAATGAAGAGCCCTCAAAATGGGAGTGATGTGATCGTTTTTACGGCTTTTATGTAGAAATCTGGCTGAAATGTCTGAAAATTTTGGACCAATTGGAGGCGAGCAATTTGTGGCAGAAATACTGCAATATTAAAGGGTTACTTCAGTGATTTAGCATTAAGCTTTGTATCAGTAGAAACCCAGTAGTATATTCGAATTATGGTACTTTCCCCCCTCATATCCCCCTGAGACGAGAGAATTATGCATTTTATTTCTGGAAAAAATCCTCAGATGATGCAAATATCATCCTCAGATGACGCAAAATGATGATATTTGCATCATCTGAGGATGTTTGGCCAGGGGCTAGAGACTACAGGAGCTAGTTCCGCATGTTTTCAACCCGCCCACAGGGGAGGGATCTCACTCACAGAATGTAAATGCGCACGCCCGCTCGGCTCGAGCATTTGTAACAGAGCGGTACGGAGCAAAGTGATTGTTTCAACTTTTCAATGAATTCCTATTTAGCTTCCATATGCGATCTGATAACACGCCAGACTGGACACGCCCCAAGAATGACATCCGCACTTACCTCAGCTCTGCTCAGCTCTTCTCTCGTGATGAATGAAATCTGACTCCTGCTCCTGTGACGTGACTTTCATTCGGCTCACTCACACTTTATTGAAAAGACACATTCAGTTTTTAATTGTAGTGTCTATTCCCTAACTGGACAAAATTATTTTATTACTATGAATATCAAAACGACGTTGGGGGCGGTGCCACAGTGGGCAAGTGATAACCAATAGCTGTGGCTTTGGGAGTGGCCTCGTAGGGCAGCGAAGAAAGTGCATTCTGGGAGTTGTTGTCTGTCATCCACATGAGACAAAAATACATTTTCTGTCTTTTCTCAGTCTAGAAGGCACCACATTCAAAAATAATTTAACATTTCTACTACATAAATGACAGTTTAAATACACATTCATCTTCCCAGTGCTGAAGTGCCCCTTAAAGAGTTGCAGTAATCCATAGAATGAGAATTAATGAATGCAGGGACAGCCATTTCTAAACTTTTGGCAGTTAGAAAGTGTTGTTTTTGTACACTAGACACAGTTGAAAAAAACTAGATCCACAAAGAGATATGTTTGTCAAGTTATAGACAATCATCTTAAAGATTGGTTCCACACTCACAAGGAGAATAAAGCAGATAAGCTTCCCAAATCTATGCAGCTGGCCTTCAGATTGTCAGTGGGACCAAAAACAAAATCACCCAAAAAATTGCTAGCCAATACTTGACCTTGTCCAAGCACATTAATAGAGATTTTATTGTGGAAGGATCATGTCTTTTGATTGATAAATAGATCTGGGTATCATTTGCATAAATATTGAAAGACACCCCATGCGTTCTAAGTATGGAACCCAATGGTAATATGTACAAGGAAAAGAGGGTTGGTGCCAGAATCAAGCCCTGAGGGAGACCAGACGTCATTGTTGTGCCAGTTACGCTTTTTTCGTAAGGTGAATATGGAAGGCAGTCCGCCGGACGACAATTAACCCCCTCGAGTCGGCGGTTGGGCCGGCGCAATCGACTCGCTTTTTTTCTTATCAGTGCCAAAGAGACTCAAATAACTGTCTGTTTTTTTAATCATTCAGGCAAGTGTTATACATCATTATAATCGGTTAAGTTTCTATTTTGATTTGTGTACAGTCACAATAAAAACAAAATGTTGTGCTTTTTGCAAAATAGAGAAAACCAACATGATGCGCGATCTGCAGCCTCTCTGTCAAAGACGTTCATTGAGAAAATGACCTGTAGCTAGGGCTGCACAATTAATCGAATTTTAAATCACGATCACGATTTTGGCTTCCCACGATCAAATTCGCGTGATGGAGCGATATTTAAAATGCGTCATTCATTCACGCTTTGTATTAAAGGTTTTTTTTTTTTTTTTTCAAAGCCAGTCTAGCGCGCTGTAAAGCCGCTGTCTGATCACGTGCGTCCATGCACCAATCAGAGTTGTTCCCTGCACCGCGCAGCAGCTCAGTCAGTTTCCAGATGTAGACAGTCACAGACAGAAGACAGAGTAGCGTGAGGAAAATACCACAACAGATAGCAGGCTATAATCTATCTTAACAAAGAAAAAATGTCTAACGTAGCAGAGGGAGCGGCCGAGGGGTTTGTCCCGAGAATCGGATCGTCATCCATTGTGTGGAAACATTTTGGGTTTCAGGCAAGTGACACAAAACAAGAACAGGTCATATGCAAAGAGTGCCATAAAGTTGTTTTGGCACCACAAAGCAACACAACGAACCTCTTTAACCACTTAAAAAAACACCATAAAGTTCAATACGATGAATGTATGAGGGCCAAGAAATGCGTTGCAAAGACTAATCATCCCACAACATCTCAGACATCCATCGAAGCGAGCCTCTTTAGCGCATCACCATACCCATCCACCTCTCAAAGACACAGTGAAATAACAAATGCAGTCGCATTTCATTTGGCTAAAGACATGTGCTCAATAAACACGGTGACAAACGAAGGCTTCAAATTCTTGGTCAACACTCTGGATAAACGATACGTGATCCCCTCGCGTAATTATTTTTCAAAGGTGGCACTACCTGCGATGTACAGAAAACGCAAAGGGGAAATAGAGCGTGATCTTGCCAATATAAAGTACTTTGCAACTACAACGGATCTGTGGTCAAGCAGGACAATGGATCCGTACATGAGTTTGACAATTCATTACATCGATGAGGATTTTGCAATGCAGAGTCGATGCTTGCAAACATCTTTTTTCCCGCAAGATCACACGGGAGAGTCAATTGCCCAGGGCCTGAGGGAGGCGATGGCCTCTTGGAGCTTGCAGGAGGATCGGCTTGTCTGCATTACAACAGACAACGGAGCTAATGTGGTGAAGGCAGCTTCTCTAAATAATTGGACTAGGCTTCAGTGCTTTGGCCACAGACTCCATCTAGCAATAGGTGAGTAAAAGTTATTTAAAAAAAATATTTAAAGAATTGTATATTAAGTAAAAAAAATATATATTAAAGAAAAATATTACAATAATTGTATATTAATTAAAAATATATATAATTAATTGAAATAATATGCTATTTGTGATTATTAATTGGAGTTGATCAGTACTTATTTTGCTAATGTGTGTGAATATGTTACTGATAATAACAATAGTAGCTTAATATAACAACAACTGTTATTTCTGCTAGTGTTAAGAAACCAAAACCAAACAGATTTACTCATGTTGTCTGACATAAGATTTAACTAACTTTAATCTTGAACAATATGATTTGGGTTGTTTATCAAATCTGTGGTTTAATTTTACATATGATTTGACTTGTTCATGTTCTTTTTTAGAGAATGCAATGAGAGATCCTCGGATTGATCGAGCAGTGGGTCTCTGCAAAAAGCTGGTAAGCAGTTTCTCTTACAGCTGGCGACGTAAAAAGCAGCTCACGGAGGCACAAAGAGAACTGAAGCTTCCAGAGCATACACTGAAGACTGAGTGTCCCACAAGGTGGGGATCAAGGCAAGCAATGATTGCACGAGTCCTGGAGCAGCAGAGGGCGATTTCTCAGGTCTTGTCCGATGACAGAAAAGCCAGACACCTCATCCCTACCTGGCAGGACACAGATGTCCTTGAGGCCATAAACAAATCCCTCAGCCCTCTATTGGAATTTACTGATGCGCTTTTCAGTAAGAAGTATGTCAGCGTTTCCTTTGTGAAGCCAGTCCTCCACCTTTTCAGATCCTCCATCTTGAAAGTGAACGATGATGAGACAGACCTAACCTGCACCATCAAGACAAAAATCCTGAGCTATCTGGATGAAAAATACTGTAGCGTCTGGAGCCTCTCTGTCTCTCTCTCATGGGATCAAAGTGATGTGAAACAGCAGGGATGCCCTTCGCTACCCAGCTCTGCATGTAAATCAGATCCCGGCACCTATAAGTCTCGGCCCTCGATGCCCAGCTGACGACCCACCAGAGAGTGGCCAGGGCTAAAACGATGGCTCTGGGGGGGGGACTTCAAACGAGATCCCTATCACACACACACCCCCCAATCCCAGCGGTCACCACCAGTGTGTCCTTGAGCAAGGCACTTTACTCCATGTTGCTCCAGGGGGATTGTCCCTGTAATAAGGGCACTAAGTCACTTTGGATAAAAGCGTCTGCCAAATGCATAAATGTAAATGTAAGTCAAGTGTTGATTAGAGAGGCTAAAGCATTGGGTTAACTCACTGTCGCCTGCTGGCCGCTTGGTCGTAACTTAAAAAAATTAAAACATTAATTTAACAAACAAAAAAATGCCTCAAACATTTTTCTAAATTAACTTAATAAAAAAACAAAATGAAATATAACTACTTTGATCTTAGAAACAAAATGAAATATAACTACTTTGACCTTAAAAACAAAACTATGTTAATGGTTGCAACAATGTGTAACAGGGAGGATAAATAAAAACACAGGCTCCAGTCGGACTCGGGCTGAGAATTTTGATGAGCTGTCAGGCACAGGCCTGGCTAGGGCCTCAGCGTCTCGGGCCAGGGATTTATTCATTAGATCTTAAAGATTACTTCAATGCCAGAAAAGATGAATGTGTATTTAAATTGGGTCATTTATGTAGTAGAAATGTGAAATTATGTTAGAAATTGGTGCCTTCTAGACTGAGAAAAGCCAGTCTAGAGAGCACAAGGAGCTGACAGACAAGATGATCGTGGAAGGTTTGGTTTCAAAGCTAAATGACCACACAGTCATTCACGGTGCGTGTCCAGTCTGGAGCGTTTTCAGTTCATGCCTATGGAAGCTTAACTTTCATAGGAATTCATTGAGAACGCTCGCTTTGCTCTGCACCACTCCGTTATGAATGCTCGAGTGGGCGTGCGCATTTACATTCTGTGAGCGAGATACCACCCCTATGGGCGGGTTGAAAACACGCGAAACTAACTCCTACTAGTTGCTGTAGTCTCTAGCTTCTGGCCAAAAAAAGCCTCAGATGACGCAAAATGACGATATTTGCGTCATCGGAGGTGTTTTTCCAGACATAAAATTCATAAATCTCTTGTCTCAGGGGGATATAGGGGGTAAATGTAAATGTAAATATGGGGGGGGGGGGGGGGGGGCATGATCATAAGTATCATAAGGATCATAAGGATCATGCGGCAAGATCGGCTCTCTTTTTTTCTTATCAGTGCCAAAGAGACTCAAATAACTCTGTTGTTTTTTATCGTTCAGGCAAGTGTTATACATCATTACAATCTGTTAAGTTTCTATTTTTTTTGTGTACAGTCACAAAAACAAATTGTTGTGCTTTTTGCTAAATAATGAAAACACACATGATGCGCAATCTGCAGCCTCTTTGTAAATTATGTCTAATCTGATTCTCTTCAGAAAATGACCTGTAGCTTAGTGAAAACTTATCACACAAATATGAGACATATGTCTAAAGAAACGTTGAAATGTCAGGTTTTAAATAAATTAAATCAAAACGAAAACAAATATTCTGTGTTTATGTAATCTGTGTGAAAAGTGGGAGATGTCAGTCGACTCATTATCTGACTCATTATCTGCTAATGCGGCCACGCCCACAGAACACGCGCTCTTTGAGATTGAAATACAGGCGATCCACGTCAACGCCCACACATCAACTCATAAAAACAGATCAATTGAGGCGCTATACACTCACATAAAGAATTATTAGGAACACCATACTAATACTGTGTCTGACCCCATTTCGCCTTCAGAACTGCCTTAATTCTACGTGGTATTGATTCAACAAGGTTCTGAAAGCCTTCTTTAGAAATGTTGGCCCATATTGATAGGACAGCATCTTGCAGTTGACGGAGATTTGTGGGATGCGCATCCAGGGCACGAAGCTCCCGCTCCACCACATCCCAAAGATGCTCTATTGGGTTGAGATCTGGTGACTGTGGGGTACAGCCATTTAAGTACAGTGAACTCATTGTCATGTTCAAGAAACCAATTTGAAATGATTCGAGCTTTGTGACATGGTGCATTATCCTGCTGGAAGTAGCCATCAGAGGATGGGTACATGGTGGTCATATGGATGGACATGGTCAGAAACAATGCTCAGGTAGGCCGTGGCATTTAAACGATGCCCAATTGGCACTAAGGGGCCTAAAGTGTGCCAAGAAAACCATTACACCACCACCACCAGCCTGCACAGTGGTAACAAGGCATGATAGATCCATGTTCTCAGTCTGTTTACGCCAAATTCTGACTCTACCATCTGAATGTCTCAACAGAAATCGAGACTCATCAGACGAGTCAACATTTTTCCAGTTTTCAACTGTCCAAATTTTGGTGAGCTTGTGCAAATTGTAGCCTCTTTTTCCTATTTGTAGTGGAGATGAGTGGTACCCGGTGGGGTCTTCTGCTGTTGTAGCCCATCCGACTTAATGTTGTGGTGTTTTGGCTTCACAAATGATTTGCTGCATACCTCGGTTGTAACAAGTGGTTATTTCAATCAAAGTTGCTCTTCTATCAGCTTGAATCAGTCGGCCCATTCTCTTCTGACCTCTAGCATCAACAAGGCATTTTCGCCAACAGGACTGCCGCATACTGGATGTTTTTCCCTTTTCACACCATTCTTTGTAAACCCTAGAAATGGTTGTGTGTGAAAATCCCAGTAACTGAGCAGATTGTGAATACTCAGACTGGCCTGTCTGGCACTAACAACCATGCCACGCTCAAAATTGCTTAAATCACCTTTCTTTCCCATTCTGACATTCAGTTTGGAGTTCAGGAGATTGCCTTGACCAGGACCACACCCCTAAATGCATTAAAGCAACTGCCATGTGATTGGTTGATTAGATAATTGCATTAATGAGAAATTGAACAGGTGTTCCTAATAATCCTTTAGGTGAGTGTAGTTCAGATACATCGTCAGATACATCATTTCCCTCATGAAAAGCTGTTCATGTTCTGTCCAGAGGATTCAGGGCCGATTGTGGTAGGCTAAGTTTATTCTGTTAGCATCTGTGAATATTAAACATAAATGCATGCATGTCTCAAATGAACTGAAGCTTGAAATGATATTTGAGTATTGTGTGTATCTGATCGTTTACAAAATCAAATGATTCAGAAAATGTTTGCTATTGAAATGACTGGGAAAAAGATTATGATGTGTTTATTGTTAAAGAGCCTTGTGTCACATCAATAAAGCTTTTATTCTTAAATGTCTGCTCAGATGCTATAAATATAGTACCAGTCAAACGTATTTTACTTCATATTAATGTTTAAATATTATACCATACTGTTATTTTTTTTATTTAATATCAAAGTTTGTCAGAAATTATTCTGGAGTTTTGTTTTGTAGAAAGTTAATTTTTTATAACAGACTGGTATAAAGTTTGGTTATAACTCCTCCATGAACTGCCACCTTAACGTGGTGGAGGGGTTTGAGTACCCGAATGACCCTAGGAGCTACGTTGTCTGGGGCTATGCCCCTGGTAGGTCTCCCAAGGCAAACAGGTCCTAGGTGACGGGTCAGACTAAGAGCAGTTCAAAAACCCCTTATGAAGAAACTAAAAACAAGGAGTGTGACGTCGCCCGGTATGGCGCAGCCGGGGCCTCACCCTGGAGCCAGGCCTGGGGTTGGGGCTCGTATGCGAGCGCCTGGTGGCCGGGCCTTCCCCCACGGGGTCCGGCCGGGCTCAGCCCAAAGGAGCGACGTGGGGACACCTTCCCGTGGGCCAACCACTCACGGGAGGGACCGTAAGGGGCCGGTGCAAAGCGAATCGGGCAGCAGTTGAAGGCAGGGGCCTAGACGACCCGATCCCTGGACACGGAAACTGGCTCTTGGGACATGAAATGTCACCTCGCTGGCGGGGAAAGAGCCTGAGATTGTGCGTGAGGTTGAGAGGTTCCGACTAGAGATAGTCGAAATCACCTCCACGCACGGCTTGGGCTCTGGAACCACACTCCTCGAGAGAGGATGGACTCTTCACCACTCTGGAGTTGCCCATGGTGAGAGGCGGCGGGCTGGTGTGGGTTTGCTTATAGCCCCCCAGCTCTGCCGCCATGTGTTGGAGTTTACCCCGGTGAACGAGAGGGTCGTTTCCCTGCGCCTTCGGCTCGGGGATAGGTCTCTCACTGTTGTGTGTGCCTATGGGCCGAACAGTAGTGCAGAGTACCCGACCTTCTTGGTGTCCCTGGGAGGGGTGCTGGAAAGTGCTCCGACTGGGGACTCCGTAGTTCTACTGGGGGACTTCAATGCCCACGTGGGCAATGACAGTGAAACCTGGAGGGGCGTGATTGGGAGGAACCCTGATCTGAACCCGAGTGGTGTTCAGTTATTGGACTTCTGTGCTAGTTACAGTTGGTCCATAACGAACACCATGTTCAAGCATAAGGGTGTCCATCAGTGCACATGGCACCAGGACACCCTAGGTCATAGGTCAATGATCGACTTTGTGGTCGTTTCATCTGACCTGCGGCCGTATGTCTTGGACACTCGGGTGAAGAGAGGGGCGGAGCTGTCAACTGATCACCACCTGGTGGTGAGTTGGATCCGATGGCGGGGGAGGAAGCTGGAAAGACTCGGTAGACCCAAACGTACTGTGAGGGTCTGCTGGGAACGTTTGGCCGAGTCTCCTGTCAGAGAGATCTTCAACTCCTGCCTCCGGCAGAGCTTCGACCGGATCCCGAGGGAGGCTGGAGATATTGAGTCCGAGTGGACCATGTTCTCCACCTCCATTGTCAAAGCGGCCGCTCGGAGCTGTGGACGCAAGGTCTCCGGTGCCTGTCGAGGCGGCAATCCCAGAACCCGGTGGTGGACACCGGAAGTAAGGGATGCCGTCAAGCTGAAGAAGGAGTCCTATCGGGCCTGGCTGGCTTGTGGGACTCCTGAGGCAGCTGACAGGTACCGGCAGGCTAAACGAACTGCAGCCCGGGTGGTTGTGGAGGCAAAAACTCGGGCCTGGGAGGAGTTCAGTGAGGCCATGGAAAAGGACTATCGGCTGGCCTCGAAGAGATTCTGGCAAACCATCCGGCGCCTCAGGAGGGGGAAGCAGTGCCCTACCAACACTGTTTACAGTGGCGATGGGCGGCTGTTGACCTCAACTGGGGATGTTGTCGGACGGTGGAAGGAATACTTTGAGGATCTCCTCAATCCCGCCGCCACGTCTTCCATTGAGGAAGCAGAGGCTGGGGGCTCAGAGGAGGACTCGTCCATTACCCAAGCTGAAGTCACCGAGGTGGTCAAGAAACTCCTCGGTGGCAAGGCACCGGGGGTGGATGAGATCCGTACCTCCTTGAGTACCTCAAGTCTCTGGATGTTGTGGGGCTGTCTTGGCTGACACGCCTCTGCAGCATTGCGTGGCGGTCGGGGACAGTGCCTCTGGGATGGCAGACCGGGGTGGTGGTCCCTCTTTTTAAGAAGGGGGACCGGAGGGTGTGTTCCAACTATAGGGGGATCACACTTCTCAGCCTCCCCGGGAAAGTCTATGCCAGGGTACTGGAGAGGAGAATTCGGCCGATAGTGGAACCTCGGATTCAGGAGGAACAGTGTGGTTTTCGTCCCGGTCGTGGAACACTGGACCAGCTCTATACCCTCTACAGGGTGCTGGAGGGTTCATGGGAGTTTGCCCAACCAGTCCACATTTGTTTTGTGGATTTGGAGAAGGCATTCGACTGTGTCCCTCGCGGCGTCCTGTGGAGGGTGCTCGGGGAATATGGGGTCCGGGGTCCGGGGTCCTTTGCTGAGGGCTGTCCGGTCCTTGTATGACCGAAGCAGGAGTTTGGTCCGCATTGCCGGCAGTAAGTCAGACTTGTTCCCGGTGCATGTTGGACTCTGGCAGGGCTGCCCTTTGTCGCCGGTTCTGTTCATAATTTTTATGGACAGAATTTCTAGGCGCAGCCAAGGCCGGAGGGTGTCAGGTTTGGGGACCACACGGTTTCGTCTCTGCTCTTTGCGGACAACGTTGTCGTGTTGGCCCCTTCTAACCAGGACCTTCAGCATGCACTAGGACGGTTTGCAGCCGAGTGTGAAGCGGCTGGGATGGGGATCAGCACCTCCAAATCCGAGGCCATGGTCCTCAGTCGGAAAAGGGTGGCTTGCCCACTTCAGGTTGGTGGAGAGTTCCTGCCTCAAGTGGAGGAGTTCAAGTATCTAGGGGTCTTGTTCACGAGTGAGGGGAGGATGGAACGGGAGATTGACAGACGGATCGGTGCAGCTTCTGCAGTAATGCGGTCGATGTAACGGTCTGTCGTGGTGAAGAAAGAGCTAAGCCGTAAGGCGAAGCTCTCGATTTACCGGTTAATCTACGTTCCTACTCTCACCTATGGTCATGTGCTTTGGGTCATGACCGAAAGGACAAGATCCCGGATACAGGCGGCCGAAATGAGCTTTCTCCGCAGGGTGGCTGGGCGCTCCCTTAGAGATAGGGTGAGAAGCTCAGTCACTCGGAAGGAACTCGGAGTAGAGCCACTGCTCCTCCACATCGAGAGGGGACAGCTGAGGTGGCTCGGGCATCTGTTCCGGATGCCTCCTGAGCGCCTTCCCGGGAAGGTGTTTCGGGCATGTCCAACCGGGAGGAGGCCCCAGGGAAGACCAAGGACACGCTGGAGGGACTATGTCTCCCGGCTGGCATTGGAACGCCTCGGTGTCCCCCCGGAAGAGCTAGAGGAAGTGTCTAGGGAGAGGGAAGTGTGGGCATCTCTGCTTAGACTGCTGCCCCCGCGACCCCGCCCCGGATAAAGCGGAAGAAGATGGATGGCTGGATGGATGGAGACTGGTATAATAAACATATTGGTATATTTGATACCAATATAGCAGACAATAGCCTCAGCTCTGGTGATTATGCATTGCATGTGTATCTCATTAATGAACTGAAGCTCGAAATGATATTTGAGTATTGTGTGTATGATAGTTTTCAAAATCAAATGATTCAGAAAATGTTTGCCATTAAAATGACTGGGGAAAGTATCCCAATCAACCTGAATTCACCCAATACTATTCAAAAGCATAAGTGAGTTGCATCTAGGGATGCTCAAAACGGTTAATTTTCCCGACGACAACCGCCGCTCATTATCCGATTATTAACCGTTAACTGATAAGATTATAATATTGAATTGGAATTAAATAAATATACACTTGAAGAGTGTCTGTGACCCGTTAAAAAGACACTTTTTTCCATGGGTTTATTTTACTGTGCAAACTTCAGCATACAGAACAGATCAACAACAACATCAGAACCTGGATTCACATTATCACATGTTCACGCACTGCAGCGTTTCTGGCAACAGAGAAAAACTGAATAAAATATTTTTAAAAAGGCATAAAATAAATAGGCCTACACTAAATATTTTTCACTTAAATAATTAACAAATTAAGATGACAAAACAAAAACACTGAATCCATTTGAAGCTTTGAAGAACCGGAATAGTTTTATTCCCGTCAAACCAAGTTTTTTTCATCATATAAAAATAGCAGGCCTACCTCAATCCACGGGAAGTGGGGGTGCTGCAAAGGATTGCTAATTTTTGTTCATTTTTAAAATGTAATAATTTATTTGTAATAAACATTTTAAGTGGCCCATTAAAAAGTTATTTATTTGTTGAATTATGTTTTTAAAACGATTCCGTTCATTTCTGAAGCTCATTCCGCTCAGCAACGCCGCTCAACCCAGAACTCCCTTTGTGACATGCTGGATAAAATATATCTGAAATAAATAGTTAGGGCTGCCCCTAACTAAAGTTTTTTTTCTTTTCTAGTTGTTCATTTAAGCCGTTGATCACGCGCCGCCGCCGCTTCCATGTCATTGTCTGTTATAGGCTATTTGCTTATTATTTATTAAATCCGGGCAATTTGGTTGATTAAACATAGATTAAAATTAAGATACAATTTATAGACGGTTTCAACGGCAACAACATAAACAAACGTTACTGCGCATGTGCGCTTTTGTGGTCCAAACTTAACTTCCGGTAGACGTCCGCAAAGAAAAAATCCCGTGCTCTATGGGCACTGCCATTAATAGAGGACAAAGCGAAAGTTGTTTTGCACTCCGTGATAAAGGCACATTTAAATATTTTGCGGGAAACAAATCCGATCAGTTATGAATGGCGACCACTTGCTGTAAACAAATGTAAACTCACCCTGATTGACTGATGATCACCGTGATCGCATGTTAATGCCAAGTGTAAACGCAGCCAGAATAAGTTACCTATAGAGTAGATTATTTCTGATAACAAGCAAAATAAGTAACAAGTAAACTACATTAGACATACGTTATGGTCTAAATTACATTAGAAGCTGCTCTCGTATGCTGGATATTTATGAAGCATTTAAGGCTTTTTGGTGAGTCGCACACTGTTTTTGCGCTGGTGTCAAATTCTCTCTGCTTGATCGTTAATATTTATATCATGTTATCCAAGAATAGTACGTCAAAAATGTGTTTCTACTGATTAGTGCGCCATACTATCCCCTTGCCAGACCGATAAACAAACACAGACCGGAAGTTAACTTTGGGCCAGGCGCGTAACCGTAGCAACGCACGTGCGTCCGATGAAACCGTCTATACAAAATGAAATTCACTTTAAAGAAAAGTTTTGTTTTGTTGAAAGCCTATTGAAGTGTTATTGAACTTATTGAAGACCCCCATCTTCTGACATTATGCATCTTATGTGTCCTGTTCACTTTTCAACATAAATTAAATTAAAAAATAACATTATAATATTTAAACTGAAACTAATTACGTGTTTTAATGGCTACAAGTATAGTAGGCTACAGAGAAACGTCATATCGGAGTGGGATTTGAGCGCACGTCATTTTACCAGTTCATGAGTGAAGCTCCGCTTTGCTGACATGCTCTGGTAAGGTAGGCAGGTTTTTTGCGTACATTTTTATTTGGTGTCGCTGTGCAAGCTCGTTTATTGTATATGACTGTGTAAACCTTTTTTTAAAGGTTTAATGTAGGCCACAGTCCATTGCATTACGATTGCAAGAAGAATCAATATTGGGAAAATTGTGATATGCAGTCAAATGCAGTCCCGTTGTATGTAGGCTGTTAAAACGAGTGTTCTCACCAATATATTTGTTGTTCTTTCGTGTTTTATAGACTCGATATTGTTTCTTATAAAAATGTGGTGACCATGCAGCAAAAAAAAAAAAAAAAAAAACCTTTTAAACCGTTTAACTGATAGTATTAATCGGTCAAAATTCATACTATCAGTTAATGGTTAAACGGTCAATATGAGCATCCCTAGTTGCATCATGTTTTAAATCCCAAATATTTTACTTGTAACATTCATCATTACCAATTATTCAGTTATTTGTATTTGTTGAATACTTAATTGAGACTGAATTAGCACGAGACTTCTTTCAAACACATTTCTGATTTAAATCTTGTTTCTTGTTTTGGAAGATAATTTAGCTTTCTTTAAGTAAAAACACACTTCATTTAGATTTTTCCCCCCAGAAAACGTATGTTTGTTTGTTTTACTGTTATTGTACTTATCTAGTAAACCTAAAATCTAGTACCTGAAGCTCATTCATTATGCAGCTCATTATGCAGGCTATTATGCATTCTTTTGTCTCTCAGCTGTGAATCACAGCATTATTCATGATTCGTTCACGCCTCCTCGCATACTTTTTCTTTACTAACCCAGTGTTTTACAAATTGTAAATTAATGTATTGTTTTATGTGAATAAGTATGCTCAATGATTCTCACATCAGTTTAAAGCAAAAACTCTAGACAAATACACCCAATAGTCAAAGGTCTTGTGAACACATAGCTATTGTGTGTTTTGAATAGGGATGGGCGATATCTTACCGTTTGCGATATACAGGTAAAAATTCTCCCCACGGTAAGAATTTGTCTTCACGCGATAATAACGATAAAACCTAGTTGATAGCGCGACCCATCCGCACAGTGCCACCGCTGGCCGTCTTGATGCCCTAAGCGTTATTACTTTATGATGGCCGCAGTGGCTGTGTTCGTCACTTTGTATAGCTGAACGGGGGTTGGAGAGAGAATTTTCTTGTGGTGCCCCCCGCAGCACTTGGTGCCCTACGCGCAGCGCATGATGGGAGCGGCGGCACTGAATCCGCATCTCACGTGCAGAGCGAAAACAACTATGGCGGAGGCTGCGGAAGAGCTCATAGCTAAACGAAGGGCTACCTGAGGGCAAACTGAACCTGTACATACAGATGTATTTTCACTCGCTGAGCACTTGGACTCAAAGTGACGAAGAGATTCGCTTTTTCTCAATCGATTGGTAAAGCATACTATTTCAGTTCATCCCAATTAATGCGCAGTGTATTTGACGCACAGTAAACACTAGTGTGAGGCGCACGACAGAGTGCTCAGTGTTTCACACACACTCAAAGAGAGAGCGAGAGAGTCTTATACCACACAGAATTGACATGCTACATGTAAACAATATCCTTTGTTGTATTTCCCTGTAAAATAATGGCATTTATTTGGAATTATTCAGCCTTTCATGAACTGGAAGAAACAAATGCACAAACGGGAAACTCATTGGCTGGCGTGCACCTATTACTGTGCCTGTTTTGATTTCAGCAAATCAGTTTGAATGAGCGCTGACAACGTGATTAATATTCATGAACCCAGAAGCTCATTAATCCTTAGCGCAGTTTATTTTTATTAGTTGAAGAATTCGTGGTATTATCTTATCAACTCAAATTACTGAAGTTCTATTATTAAATCATTATTTGTAACTTTTTTGTAATCTGAAGGATAATTACTTTAGCTGTTTCTGCTATTTTTACCACTGTTTGCACCATGAGTGTATGAATAAATACAGAATCGGTTTACATTTAAAACTTGTCATTGATTTTAATTATTATTGTTTGTATTGCGTGATGTTTTTCAGCACAGTTGCACTATTTAAACATTACCTGCACTTTTACAGAAGACTTTTCCATTTCTTAACCTCTTAACCTGCGCCCCATTTTTTGAGAATTCTTTGAAAACGACATACCCAAATGAAAATGTCTGCAGCTCTTAAACCCTATGGTCTATATTCATAAATCTGGTCTTATTTTAAACTAGACACTTGAAATGTTGCTACCCAAGAGTCATAATAACTCAAAGTAATATGGGAACAGAGTAATATACATGTAAATATACATGTAAGTGACTCACGTTTTTTTTTTTACTTAGGGAAAAAAATATTATAATTTAATGTTAAGAGCCTGAACATAACTTAAATATAAAACTGAATGTCTAATCATGTCATGATTCAAATATGAGGATGATTCTCTCAGTAATGTAGCTTCTGTATGCTTTTATGTCAAGAAAAGTCTAGGCGAATTTCAAAAAGGCCATTTATTTCAGAACATTTGCTATTGTAAAGAGTAGTTTTTCATTCAAATAAATCTGCAATAAACTGCTAATTATAATGGATAAACAGTTACTGAAAAACTAAAGCAACTATTTACAGAGATTACAAAGTGTAAAAAACTAATTTAGCTGATGGGAAGCGTCAGAGTCTGCGCGTAAACTGCGTACGTAAACTGCGCAAGATAATGCCTTTTGATTGGTTACTAAGTCCATCAATCAAACCTTTGTTGGAAAGGCATTGGCTGGGCACCGAGTGCCTTTATCCAACGAAAACCATGGGCGCAATGATTGACAGCTCACCAAGCCTGTAAAGCGCTTCCTCTATATGATGCATCCCAGGAGAGTCTCTGATTGAAGGAGAGAGACGAGGGAGGGTTTATAATACGTGGGAGAGACTATTCTAGCAGGGGGAGTGTGCCAGAAAAGGATTAGAATCGATATTTCATTGAAAATGGACATGATTGATTACGCTAACTCAAAACTCCCTTGCAAACAACGAAGGATTTTTTGTTTTTTCCCTATTTTTTCGTTGTTTTGGATTAAAAAGTGGGATGCATTTTGAAGAGTGGACTCTTACACAGAGATGTATGCGGGTGTTTATTGGATTCGTCCGATCTGATCCGAACGACAGGAGATGAAAGATGAGTACCGCTAATATTATGCTAATGTTTACATGGCCGGTCCTTTAGCGTTTCATTTAACCCTTTCCTCTCTGGTTTATTTATTGCAAAAACAAGTTCAGAACATGAATCTTGAGTGTTTTAGCTTTCAAATGATGCATAGTTTGTGATAGTTGATTGAATATTTTGTATAAAACAAAAGTAAATAAAAGTACACACACGCCCACTTCCGTCAACCCCCCCCCCCCGCCCGCGATCCGGTGCGGGTTAAAAGGCTGGTGTGGAATTTTACAAAAAAACAAAACAAAAAAATTAAATTAAATTTTTTCAAATATCATGCATAAACATTATTCTCTCAAAAATACAAGCATGTTCATACATGTTGCTCACATATATTATGGTAGCCCAGTTTGTGCTGAATACAGTGTAATTACACTTTTGCCATTGATGTGTTTATAAGCAACTGAAAAATGCACAAATGTAACAGCATGTCAAAACTTCTAAAGAGCCCCAAAACAGCTCAGACTCCAATGGGTTAAAACTAGAATTGCTGAAGTAACCCTTAAAAAGTGACAGCTTGCTAATACAGTAAACCTGCCGCTGTCTGTCAAAAAGAAAAAGAAAGAAAATCACTCCAGGGTGAATAACCTTTGTAGCTTTATTATGAATCAGTGTATATTTAATTTGTGTGAAGACTATGTGGTGTTTTAGATTTACATTTGATTATTCAGTTTCTCAATAGTTTGTTACTTGAATGCTACTGTTTAATAGATCTAATGTAGGGCTACCTGAAAATGTGTTTGTAGTTCTTATTTTAATAACAAAGATAAATTAAAATAACAATAAAAATAAATCGCCCACCCCTAGTTCAGGTGTATTTGTTTACCTGGATGTTCTTGACGTTAAGTTTTAGGTTGATATAACTATACAGGTGCTGGTCATATAATTAGAATATCATCAAAAAGTTTATTTATTTCACCAATTCCATTCAAAAAGTGAAACTATTTTATTCATTCATTACACACAGACTGATATATTTCAAATGTTAATTTATTTTAATTGATGATAATAACTGACAACTAAGGAAAATCCCAAATTCAGTATCTCAGAAAATTGGAATATTATAAAAAGGTTCAATATTGAAGACACCTGGGGCCACATTCTAATCAGCTAATTAACTCAAAACACCTGCAAAGGCCTTTAAATGGTCTCTCAGTCTAGTTCTGTAAGCTACACAATCATGGGGAAGACTGCTGACTTGGCAGTTGTCCAAAAGACGACCATTGACACCTTGCATAAGGAGGGCAAGACACAAAAGGTCATTGCAAAAGAGGCTGGCTGTTCACAGAGTTCTGTGTCCAAGCACATTAATAGAGAGGTAAAGGGAAGGAAAAGATGTGGAAGAAAAAAGTGTACAAGCAATAGGGATAACCGCACCCTGGAGATGATTGTGAAACAAAACTCATTCAAAAATGTGGGGGAGATTCACAAAGAGTGGACAGCAGCTGGAGTCAGTGCTTCAACAACCACTACACACAGACGTATGGAAGACATGGGTTTCAGCTGTCGCATTCCTTGTGTCAAGCCACTCTTGAACAACAGACAGCGTCAGAAGCGTCTCGCCTGGGCTAAAGACAAAAGGAAAAAAAAGTGGTCCAAAGTTATGTTCTCTGATGAAAGTAAATTTTGCATTTCCTTTGGGAATCAGGGTCCCAGAGTCTGGAGGAAGAGAGGAGAGGCACACGATCCACGTTGCTTGAGGTCCAGTGTAAAGTTTCCACAGTCAGTGATGGTTTGGGGTGCCATGTCATCTGCTGGTGTTGGTCCACTGTGTTTTCTGAGGTCCAAGGTTAACGCAGCTGTATACCAGGAAGTTTTAGAGCACTTAATGCTTCCTGCTGCTGACCAACTTTATGGAGATGCAGATTTCATTTTCCAAAAGGACTTGGCACCTGCACACAGTGCCAAAGCAACCAGTACCTGGTTTAAGGACCATGGTATCCCTGTTCTTAATTGGCCAGCAACGCCGCATTGCTGCAGTAATTAAGGCAAAAGGAGCCCCAACTAAGTATTGAGTGCTGTACATGCTCATACTTTTCATGTTCATACTTTTCAGTTTGCCAAGATTTCTAAAAAATCCTTTCTTTGTATTGGTCTTAAGTAATATTCTAATTTTCTGAGATACTGAATTTGGGATTTTCCTTAGTTGTCAGTTATAATCATTAAAATGAAAAGAAATAAACATTTGAATGGAATTAGTGAAATAAATAAATTTTTTGATGATATTCTAATTATATGACCAGCACCTGTATATTACCAAGTTGAGCAAAGAGTTTTTGGTATTTAAATATTGGCATTAAAGTTTTTTGTTTGTTTACATTATGTTAAAATTATATTGTCAGATTTGTGACATTACTTTTTGCTAAAACACTGATGGTCACTTTCAGAATTTGTAGCGATACTTTCTTTTCCCACAAAGAATGTGAAATGCATAAATGGTATCATTCGCAGTTTTTAAATATTTTTAAAGGGTTACTTCAGTGATTTAGCATTAAGCTTTGTATCAGTAGAAACCCGGTAGTAAATTCAAATTATGGTACTTTCCCCTCTCAAATAGTTGAGACCTTTTCAATGATATACAGTGAGGAAAATAAGTATTTGAACACCTTGCTATTTTGCAAGTTCTCCCATGTGGAAATCATGGAGGGGTCTGAAATTGTCATCGTAGGTGCATGTCCACTGTGAGAGACATAATCAAAAAAAAAAATCCCGAAATCACAATATATGATTTTTTAACTATTTATTTGTATGATACAGCTGCAAATAAGTATTTGAACACCTGTCTATCAGCTAGAATTCTGACCCTCAAAGACCTGTTAGTCTGCCTTTAAAATGTCCACCTCCACTCCATTTATTATCCTAAATTAGATGCACCTGTTTGAGGTCGTTAGCTGCATAAAGACACCTGTCCACACAATACAATCAGTAAGAATCCAACTACTAATATGGCCAAGACCAAAGAGCTGTCCAAAGACACTAGAGACAAAATTGTACACCTCCACAAGGCTGGAAAGGGCTACGGGGAAATTGCCAAGCAGCTTGGGGAAAAAAGGTCCACTGTTGGAGCAATCATTAGAAAATGGAAGAAGCTAAACATGACTGTCAATCTCCCTCGGACTGGGGCTCCATGCAAGATCTCACCCCGTGGGGTCTAAGAAAGGTGAGAAATCAGCCCAGAACTACACGGGAGGAGCTGGTCAATGACCTGAAAAGAGCTGGGACCACCGTTTCCAAGGTTACTGTTGGTAATACACTAAGACGTCATGGTTTGAAATCATGCATGGCACGGAAGGTTCCCCTGCTTAAACCAGCACATGTCAAGGCCCGTCTTAAGTTTGCCAATGACCATTTGGATGATCCAGAGGAGTCATGGGAGAAAGTCATGTGGTCAGATGAGACCAAAATAGAACTTTTTGGTCATAATTCCACTAAACGTGTTTGGAGGAAGATGAATGATGAGTACCATCCCAAGAACACCATCCCTACTGTGAAGCATGGGGGTGGTAGCATCATGCTTTGGGGGTGTTTTTCTGCACATGGGACAGGGCGACTGCACTGTATTAAGGAGAGGATGACCGGGGCCATGTATTGCGAGATTTTGTGGAACAACCTCCTTCCCTCAGTTAGAGCATGGAAGATGGGTCGAGGCTGGGTCTTCCAACATGACAATGACCCGAAGCACACAGCCAGGATAACCAAGGAGTGGCTCTGTAAGAAGCATATCAAGGTTCTGGCGTGGCCTAGCCAGTCTCCAGACCTAAACCCAATAGAGAATCTTTGGAGGGAGCTCAAACTCCGTGCTTCTCAGCGACAGGCCAGAAACCTGACTGATCTAGAGAAGATCTGTGTGGAGGAGTGGGCCAAAATCCCTCCTGCAGGGGTGGTTAATCTGTCTGATTTCCCGATTCGATTCGATTACGATTATTGAAGTCCCGATTCGATTACAGTCGATTTTCGATTATTAACGATTCTCGATTAGCGATTATTGATTTTCCATTTCACAACAGTAAACGAAAATACACTATACACAATAAAGTGATTGCAGTATAAAAAAAAAGTCAGCTACTGAATTACTTAACTCTTTTATTGAGTAACAACAACTCAAAGCACTTGTCGTGTAGTGTTCGTGTAGTTACACAGAAATGAATACATCACATTGTGTTGTGACTCATCAAGTTGAACTAAACAATAACAAATAAATGAAAGGCTTATTTCCTTTAGGAAGTAGATCAGAACCAACATACTGTAGAAATTGGACAATTTTCTTCTAGAAAGACAACGTGTTCAGGTGGAGGAAGACTGCAGGTTGCAGTCGAAACATGTCAAGGTAAAGAAGAAGTTTTTTCTCCAAACACCTTGTCTTTCTATAAGAAAATTGTCCAATTTAATCATTAAGAAGACAAAATGAACATTTTTGAACAACTTACTGTAGCTTCAGCTTATATACTGTACTGTAGAACACAGTGACAAAATGTCAAGAGTGATGGATGCGGTGCGCGCGTGAGGGGGGCGGGAACGCGTGGAACGCTCGAGCTCCTCTCGTTCGTTTCCTGACGTGAGAAAAGACAAAAGGGGAAAAAACGACAGAAGAAAAACGGGTTTGTGTCGGAGGAGTGTCGAGGCCCGTTCGGTTCCGTGAGCGGGAGCCGCGGGTGTGTTTCCAGCATCAGTCCGGCTGTGTGTGTGTGTGTGTGTGTGTGTGTGTGTGTGTGTGTGTGTGTGTGTGTGTGTGTGTGTGTGTGTGTGTGTGTGTGTGTGTGTGTGTGTGTGAGATCCGCTCATCGCGTCCTCAGGATCGCCTTAATTCCCGCGAATGTGCGCGTCGATGTGTGTCGCGCTCGCTCATCTGAAGCGCTCATAAATCTGCGGATTGAAGGCGTTTATTCGGTGTTTGTGCGCGAATCTGAGCCGTGCTAACGCGCTAATGCTAATGTGCCTGAGCTCCAGAGGAGGCGAGGCGGGAGGATTTCTAGAGTGTTCCCTCAGAATCATCTCAGCATTAACGACAGATTTACACACACACACACACACACACACGGTGGTAGAGTCAGGTTTAGATAAATAAAAAAATCGATTTTTGAAAATGTAATGATCGATTCATGCTCGTCCATAACATACTCGCGATTAATCGATAATCGATTTTTTTCACCACCCCTAGTGCAAACCTGCTGAAAAACTACAGGAAACGTTTGACCTCTGTAATTGCAAACAAAGGCTACTGTACCAAATATTAACATTGATTTTCTCAGGTGTTCAAATACTTATTTGCAGCTGTATCATACAAATAAATAGTAAAAAAAACATACATTGTGATTTCTGTGAAGACTAGGGCTGTGCGATATTGATGAAAATGCGATGTGCAATACCTTGTTAAATAATGCAATATTCGATATGTGATATTAATCGGTGAGACGGCATAGTCACAGATCTAAAAAACACTTTTCCGTTCCGATTAGAACATCAAACAGGTTCTCCTCTCTCAGTGAAGCACCCACTGAGTATCCTGTTGAAAGTGCCCTAGTGATTGACGATTCTATTACACGGAACGTGAAAATAGAGACACTAGCCACCATAGTCAAATGTTTACCGGGAGCTAGAGCGCCTGACATCACAGCAAATTTATAAGTGCTGGCTAAAGCTAATCGTAAATTCTCTAAGATTATTATTCACGTCGGCACTAATGATGTTCGACTTCGCCAGTCGGAGATCACCAAAATTAACAATAAAGAGGTGTGTGAACTCGCTAGTACGATGTCAAATGCATAGACAATTGGAAAAGGACCGGACCTGTTGAAGAAGGATGGCATCCATCCCTCCTGGGGTGGTTCCGCTCTTCTCTCTAGTAATTTGGCACATAGTCTTAGAGCTAAACCTTTGACCTCACCCAGGTCAGGAAGCAGACAAACTGGCTAAACCAACCGTCTGCTAGCTGTCTCACGTCACCGGAGTCAGATAAATCCCAGCACATAGAGACACTTTCACCTAGATATTATCACATAGAGACTGTGTCTGTTCCCCGAATTAGTAAATACAAAAAAACATCAAAACAGTAAAAATTTAATTGATGTGCAACAAATAAACAACAGATATAATACAGATGAAATATTGATAAAGCTTGGGTTGCTGAATATTCGATCCCTTTCCCCAAAAGCGCTTATTACTTATTGCGAACAGATAATAATCTAGATGTGCTGTGTTTGACAGAAACCTGGCTAAAACCTGATGACTACATTACTTTAAATGAGTCCACCCCCCAAAATTATTGTTATAAACACGAGCCGGGTCTGAAAGGCAAAGGGGGAGGGGTTGCTGTAATTTATAATAATATCTTCAGTATTACTCAGAAGTCTAGTTTCAAATATAATTCCTTTTGGTGCTTTATTAATCATCAAAATCAACAACATGTATTCTCGACCCTATACCGACTAGGCTATTAAAAGAGATGCTACCAGAGGTCATAGATCCTCTTCTTAATGTCATTCATTTATCTTTGTCATTAGGATATGTACCGAAAACTTTTAAGTTGGCTATTATTAAACCACTTATTAAAAAACGCAACTTGATCCTACAGAATTAGTAAATTACAGGCCAATCTCAAATCTACCCTTTCTGTCAAAAATACTTTATAAAAGGCAGTGTCTTCACAATTATGTTCCCTTTTTAGAAAGAAATGGTATCTGTGAGGATTTCCAGTCAGGATTTAAACCGTATCATAGTACTGAGACTGCTCTCATCAGAGTTACAAATTATTTACTCTTATCATCCGATCGTGGCTGTATCTCTCTATTAGTGTTACTCGATCTTAGCGCTGCATTCGATACTATCGACCACAACTTTCTTTTGAATAGACTTGAAAATTATGTAGGCATTAGTGGAATTGCATTGGCATGGTTTAAATCATACCTATCTGACCGTTATCAGTTTGTAGCAGTAAATGAAGAGATGTCACACCGATCACAAGTTCAGTATGGAGTACCGCAAGGCTCAGTGCTAGGACCGTTGCTTTTCACCCTGTACGGCGTTAGTTTTCATTGTTATTGCTGATGATACTCAGCTCTATATTTCTTCACGCCCTGAAGAAACTTACCAATTCACAAGATTAATGGAATGCATAGCTGATAAAAAAAAAATTGGATGACCAGTAATTTCCTGCATCTCAATTCAGAAAAAAAAAGAATTTTTAATTATTGGACAAAAAAGCTCCACAAGTAGTAACCTAGAATACTGTCTAACACTTGATGGCTGCTCTGTCAAGTCCTCGTCGTCAGTGAGGAACCTGGGTGTGCTCTTTGATACAAATCTTTCGTTTGAAAGCCACGTTCCTAGCATCTGTAAAATTGCATTCTACCATCTTAAAAATATATCTAAATTACGGCACATGCTCTCAATGCAACATGCTGAACAGTTAGTTCATGCGTTCATGACCTCAAGGCTAGATTATTGGGTAACACTTTATTTTAAGGGTCCAGAATAATGCATTAGTTAAGCATTTATTAAGAATTAACTTGTTCACAACTAAGCATTAGTTAAGCACAAACACACTAGTAATTAATGATTAACTTTACATTTTAAGGGTCCGTAATTATGCATTAGTTAAACTAGTAATTCATTATTTGCTTTTTCACAATTATGCATTAGTTAAGCATGGACACAATAGTAATTAATGATTAACTTTACATTTTAAGGGTCCGTAATTATGCATTAGTTAAACTAGTAATTCATTATTTGCTTTTTCACAATTATGCATTAGTTAAGCATGGACACAATAGTAATTAATGATTAACTTAACATTACAGTAAAGGCATATTAGCCATTATTTACAACTTAATAAGCCATATATTTAGGGATGCACCGAATCCAGATTTTTGGTGTTCGGCCGAATACCGAATCCACTGGTTAAGATTCGGCCAAATCCGAAACCGAATACCGAAACCGAATCCTTCTCCCATCCTCAGTCCATTATCACAGTAAACACATTAACAAAGTAAACAACGTCCACAGCAGTGTAGGGATGCTATTGACCATTTAACCGTTAACCGAAAGTAAGAACTTTGACCGATTAATACTACCAGTTAAACGGTTTAAATGTTAACGCTTTTTTGTTTGTTTGTTTTTTGATGCATGGTTAAGAAATATGCTTTATAGCATTATTTGTTCACTCACGGAGCGCATCGACATGTGCAACCACAAACCAGATATCTCTCGCAAAATTAAGCAATGGAAAAGCTTACTGTGTGGGACCATTTCGACAGAAAAATACAGCAGTAGTACAAGCTCCTGACTGGTGGAAAGCAAATGAACGGCGCTTCCCGAGGCTGGCCGCTCTAGCGAGGTGTTATCTCTGTAGTCCCAGGACATCAGTGCCATCTGAAGCCTTGTTTAAGGCTTTTAATAGTGTGGTTTTGGTCAAGTTTACTCAGTGGTGGGCTGTCAGGGCCATCAGGGCCTTCTCTGCTGGCCCTGTCAAAATCAAAAATATATATATTTTTCATAATTAAATTAATGTGTGTCTGAACGTATCTAAATTCAATTACTCTCTATTTCAGTACATTACAATTATATTTCCAGAAAGAATGCGGTTATTTTTTGTGAGGCTGAGCTGTATTTTCATCATCTAAACGCATCACAGCTCCGTGGACCAGCACAAGTAGAATAGCAAGCCTTCAGTTGAAGCTGCCATTTTCCATTGGATCATAACTTTGACTGACGTGTGTCATCAGCCAATCAAATTTTGATGTGAAGTGATACAACACCCCAAAGCCCAGCGATGTGTCAGCGCTACCCCCCGCTGATGTCATCCGCTGTTTGAACTTTTCGTGGGTTGTGAGCGATCTATGTGAAATAAGCTATGGCTGCTGCGGATGAAGGGCTGCGCGAGCTTTGTGTGCATCCTGATGTCAAGCCGGTAACGTTAGCTGACAAGCTGTTTTTATCAATCTCTTTTTATGCTCTTGTTGTTCTGTGTTTTTGTTTGTTTGTTTAAGAGTATTTGTGTCTGAGTTGAATTTGATTCATCAGTTGCCTAAACGGTGACACGTGAGTGCATTGGTATCAATAAATAGTTAAATTGCCTTTTTGTCTCGCATGTCCTTTTATGTTGCTTGCCCCCTTCCCATCGAGCACTTTGAAAGTGGGGTTCGTAACAGTAGTGCATACAGTGCATGATTGTATTGTGTATGTATCGGTGTGTGTGTGCTTGGTGTTATGGCAGCGGCATGGGGTGTGTTGATCGTTAGTGAAGGCCCTGAATGAAACCCCACGGTACTCCACTGAGTTTACTAAAGTAAACATTGTCGCGTATGTTCTTCTCGCCGCTGTTTCCTGATGGTTTATAGAAAAATTACCCTGAGTCATCCTCTGTCGTTTCAAAGTACAACACAACGGAGAGCACAGGAGGCGCGCGCGCTGCAGAGACAGAAGGATTGAGGTTGTTTTCTGCCGCGGGTTTAACTGTCAACAGGCTGCGCTCCACTCCCACATCACTTAGACATGTTACTTAAAAAACAAACAAACAAACAAAAAACATACAAGGTGTGGATTGAGGTAGCCTAGGCCTTCTACTTTTTATTTGCCAAAAAAAAACAAAAAAAACATTCCAGTTCTTCAAAGCTTACGGATTCAGTGTTTTTTCGTTTTGTCATCTTAATTTGGTAATTATTTAAGTGAAAAATATTTTGTGTAGGCCTATGTATTTTATTATTTTTATTTATATTTTATCTGATCTATATGCGGCTGTTTGCACGGTAAAATAAAATACATTTTGGCTGCTGTCTGTAGATTCCTTCATGCACAACTTGTATTCTCTCGGAGGTTTCATACGCAAATGTTTTAACAGCGGCTGTTGTTTAGGGTCCTTGTCATCACGTGACAAATCGGCATTGCAAATTGAACCGCCTTTTTTTGACTTAAAGTAGCATAACCTACTGCCACGTTTTCTGTTCATGAGTTCCATTTTCACTTTCAACGGCGGCATCATTACGTTCAACCAGCGGGGCGCGAATAGTGCAAGCCTAGGGTTCGGTGGAAAAAAATTCTGAGGTTCGGCAGAAACCGAATCCCGTCAAAAAGCCCAATATTCGGCCGAATCCGAATCCTGGATTCGGTGCATCCCTACATATATTATTTTTGTTTAGTGATGTAATTATATTTCTGTGTATTTTCTGTTAAGTTAACTGAACAATAAACTAGTAATTATGTTTAATTACTGCTGATTTTGCCGTTACAAATTGCTAAAATAGTGTAATAAAGACACTTTGACCCCCTATTCTAAAGTGACAGTTTTATCCTCATTAATTATGGCACTTATTGAGGGATATTTAAGTTTATTGATCAGAATAAGCCAAAAATTAAGCCTACAAGTTAATAAGCAGCTTTTCAACGTTAACATTTAAACAAACGTATTATGATTTTACAGAGAGAAAAAAAACTTTAAATATATTTTATATCATAAAAAACAAAGATGTACAATTTCCCTTTTACCATTTTATAGATACATGTTATATCCCTAAACCCAAACATAACAAACAGAAAATAAAAAAAATGTCAATACAACTTAATGAGCAGAAATGTTTGGGAAAATTAAAATTTTAGTAACAATATAGCATAGGGCTGTGTATCACCAACAATGTCATGATACGATACGCATCACGATACTGAAGTCACGATACGATACACATCACGATATGGATCAATTTGGAATTTAATTTCTTTTGAGCAGAGTTTAGTAACAGTAATATCTGTTTATTGAATAACCAGTGTTAGAACAGTTGTAATAACTGACAAACCATTTTGTTTTTGTCATAAAAAAAAACCAATGAGTTAAATGAAATAAATAAATAAATTGTCACAAAAAAACTTTGGAAAGGCTTGGTTCAATATTGATTATTTTGATTTGCCATGTATTACAATACATGGCAAATTTTGGAATGTAAAACAAATCTTCCGATAAATCTAAAATCTAGGGCTGCAGCATGCAACAACGAATCGATAAAATCGATAAAAATCGATTACTAAAAGAGTTTTTAATAATTTCATTATCGATTCGTTGTGTCGCGCGACTATTAGGCCCGTCAATAAGACGTGGAGATGTTTGAGTATAAAAAAAGCAAGGTTGAGCGCAAAGCGGAGTGGAAGCGGGCGAGCCGTGCTGTACCCGTCCCAGCTAACAATGACCTGGCGGTCCACCAGCGTTTTTTGGGGCGGCGCAAAGTCAGAGGTTTGACACGGTTGGACCTCCGTTGGCACACCATCGGCAAGGCGACTAATCTGAAAATGACGTCGGTCTGCCAGTGGTTTTTGGGTGGCACGCCACCGGAGGTTTGCCTCGGCTGGGCCACCGTCGGCACACCATCGGCAAGCCGACTAATCTGAAAATGACGTCGGCCTGGCAGTGTTTTTTGGGTGGCACGCCACCGGAGGTTTGACACGGTTGGACCTCCGTCGGCACACCATCGGCAAGCCGACTAATCTGAAAATGACGTCGTCCTGCCAGTGTTTTTTGGGTGGCACGCCACCAGAGGTTTGCCGTGGCTGGGCCACCGTCGGTACACCAGTGGCAAGCTGATTGTCGGTCACTGTCTGTTGTGACACCTTTATTTAATAAAAGTACATTTATTCTATATGTATATTTATTTAATTAATTTTTACAGTTAAAAAGAATCTGAAAGCACTTAATAAAAAATAGTGAGACTGGCTTAATATTGCTAGGCATAACCAAAGCAAAGCGTTTGTATAGAAAAATACTGTCTGCATGCAATCACACCGTTTTCTATACAATGAAATAAAACTAATTTCGTTTAGGAACACTCAACCTAATAATTATTAAACTAATATAATATAAAACTAATATAAAAGTGCCACTTTGTCTCACTATCAAGTGTAGGGGTGGCATTTTGCACCTATGAACTATATAACTACAAAATTAATTTTAAATTCATGATTTAATATTAATGAGGTTTTTATGCATGTAATGTTTTAATTCTAGTTTATTTATGTAAATGATGCGTGACTGACTTTATTGCGCGTGCGCGTTGAACATTCGAATCACTGGAGCGGCGGAGAGTTGCCATGGAAACGGGGAAACGACCCAACAAGCAGCACAACTCCTTCTGTCACTGTTGTTTTCACTACTTTCAGGTTAGTCAGTTTAGTCTCTAAAATCACACAAATAATACACACAACTGTTCCTGACACCTTTCTTATGTGTAATTGCCACACTTCTGTTGAATATTTACTTTATAGAAATGGTTTAGTGTCTTCGGAAAAAGACCGTTAGCTCGGCTAACTTTCGATTGAGCTCTTGTTTATGAAAGTTTGAGCTTTTAATCAAATCTTTATGTGAAAATGAGGTTTTGATCGTTTTGTAAAGGTTTTGCTGGTAATTTGTCAATGGGCATGTGTCAAAAACCTAAAAGTATAAACTGTAACGTTACTGTTAATCGGTGACGTCAATTACATGGAGCGCGAAAATTAGCTGCAAATTGGTAAACAAAAATTGTAAAAAAAATAATAAAAAAAAAAATAAAAAAATTATGTGATTTCAGGAGGGACAAAATAACCCCTCTACAACAGAGTTGAAGCTCCCAAGATCCCAACATTCCTGAAGGAAGCTCCTGACAGAAGTAGGAAACAGGTGAACTGAGGAAGTTCATTAAATAACTTCATATGCATTTATTTTACAGTATATTTCACGTAATATCACCATGATTTTACATTATTTTATTTTCCAAATTTAAAGAAGGCTTTGACATCTAAACGTAAGTGACACTGTATGAGCAATAATTAACAAGTAAACCTTAAAACAAACTCTTAATAAATTATTTTCTGTATATTCTTCTTTCCCTTTTTTTGCTTTTCTCTTCTTCTTTAGCTTCTTTCCTTCTAATAAACTGGTATTATATACTAAATATTGTTGGCTTGGTGCTGATGTTCTGCACCACAGCAGAGTTGGAACGGATCTCCCGTCACAGAAAATCTCCAATACTCATACGACTAGTAAGTACATCTCTAACATACACTAATGTTAAAAAGTGTGGGGTTGGTACAGCTTTTTATGTTTTTGAAAGATGTCTCTTTTGTGCTTACCAATGCTGCATTTATTTGATTAAAAACACATTAAAACAGTAATATTGTTATAATGTAAATCAGCTGTTCTCTATGTGAATATATAGTAAAGTGTCATTTATTCTTGTGATCAAAGCTGAATTTATCATCATAACTCCAGTCTTCAGTGTCACATGACCCTTCACTAATCATTCTCATATGAGGATCTGATGATCAACACACATTATTATGAGTATTATCAGTGTTGAAAACAGCTTCATATTTTGTAGAAGCCGTGATACATTTTATTTTTCAGGATTCTTTGATGAATAGAAAGTTCAAAAGAACAGCATTTATTTGAGATATAAACTTTTGTAAAGATTATAAATGTCTACATGTCTTTTACAAACGTCTTTACTGTCACTTTGTTTTGATCAATTTAATGCATCCTTGCTAAATAAAAATATGAATTTCTTTAAAAAGAAAATCTTATTGAACCCAAACTTTTGAACAGTAGTGTACACTACCATTTATAGGTTTGGGGTCTGTTTGACAACAACAACAAACAAAAAAAATTGTGCTACAGTTATATGAGATTAAATAGTAAAAAGTGCACATTATCATCTTTTGCCTGAAATAATATTAACAGTAGCTATGCTAAACTTTCTCCTGTTGCTTCCCTGTTTCTTTCTCAGGATGCACAGCAAGGTTACTAGAGATTACGCCAGCTCCAGTTTGGATCCAGCCTCACTACGCAGACTTCAAATGATTGCAACTATAGATGGAAATGCAAAACTGCCAGATATTGTCCTTATATTTTAATCGTTGGCCCGGTTATACAGACAGGTCTTAGATTAAACCAAGGTTAGGGCTTAGTTCAATTAGGACTATCTAAGTAGCTTTTTTAAAATGTGCCTTAGAAGAAAAAAACATTACTGGTGTGAATCTTGAGACAAAACAATGACACTGGCATATTTTATAGCATATATTATATTTCATATATCAGGTCAAGTTGCTTTCAGTTAAAGGGTTAGTTCACACAAAAATGAAATCCTAGGGTGTGTATGACATTGTTCTTTAAGCCAAACACAATCAGAGTTATATTAAAAATGTCCTGGCTCTTCCAAGCTTTATAATGGTAGTGAATGGCTGTTTCTGTTTTGAAGTCCATAAAAGTGCATCTATCCATCATAAAACACGGCTCTGTGCGGTCTGCCGGAAGCTAGATATTTTACTTTATAACATGTTAGATCTGGACATTTTTCTTACACAAACCCATCGATTTGCTTTAGAAGGCCTTGATTAACCCCTGGAGCCTTGTGAAGCATTTTTATAATGGATAGATGCACTTTTTTGAGCTTCAAGTTTTGGACTGCCTTTCACTGCCATTATAAAAGCTTAGCTTTAGAAGGCCTTGATTAACCTCTGAAGCCTTGTGGAGCACTTTTATAATGGATAGATGGACTCTATTGAGCTTCAAGTTTTGGACTGCCATTCACTGTCATTATAAAGCTTAGAAAAACCAGGATGTGTTTTAATATAACTCTGATTGTATTCGTCTGAAAGAAGAATGTCATATACACCCAGGATGACTTGAGGGGGGGTAAATCATGGGGTAATGTTCAATTTTGGGTGAACTATCCCTTTAAGACAGCTCAAACATTCATTTTAGTCCGGTACTAGCTTAAAGGGATAGTTCACCCAAAAATGTAAATCCTGTCATTAATTCCTCTCCCTCATGTCGTTCCAAACCCATCTTATCTTCGTTCATCTTCAGACACAAATTAAGATATTTCTGATGAAATCCAAGAGCTCTCTGTCCCCTCCATAGACAGCAATGTAATTAACACTTTCAAGGGCCAGAAAGTAGTGCTAGGCATAACCAAAGCAAAGCGTTTGTATAGAAAAATACTGTCTGCATGCAATCACACCGTTTTCTATACAATGAAATAAAACTAATTTCGTTTAGGAACACTCAACCTAATAATTATTAAACTAATATAATATAAAACTAATATAAAAGTGCCACTTTGTCTCACTATCAAGTATAGGGGTGGCATTTTGCACCTATGAACTATATAACTACAAAATTAATTTTAAATTCATGATTTAATATTAATGAGGTTTTTATGCATGTAATGTTTTAATTCTAGTTTATTTATGTAAATGATGCGTGACTGACTTTATTGCGCGTGCGCGTTGAACATTCGAATCACTGGAGCGGCGGAGAGTTGCCATGGAAACGGGGAAACGACCCAACAAGCAGCACAACTCCTTCTGTCACTGTTGTTTTCACTACTTTCAGGTTAGTCAGTTTAGTCTCTAAAATCACACAAATAATACACACAACTGTTCCTGACACCTTTCTTAGTTGAAATCCTAATCCTTAAAAATGAAATCCTAGGGTGTGTATGACATTGTTCTTTAAGGCAAACACAATCAGAGTTATATTAAAAATGTCCTGGCTCTTCCAAGCTTTATAATGGTAGTGAATGACATTTTCAAGGGCCAGAAAGTAGTGACTCCAGTGATTCAAATTTAATTTAATGAAGCGACGAGAATACTTTAGTGTGCATAAAACAAACAAAAATAACGACTTTAAAGGGATAGTTCACCCAAAAATGAAAATTAGCCCATGATTTGCTCACCCTCAAGTCATCCGAGGTGTATATGACATTCTTCTCTCAGACGAATAAAATCTGAGTTATATTACTAAAGTCCAGGCTAATCCAAGCATTAGAATAGCAGTAATAGTTGCTCTGTTTTTGAAGTTTTTGAAGTCCATAAAAAGTGCATCTGTCCGTCATATAACTGCTCTGGGGTGTTAATAAAGGCCTTCTGAAGCGAATTGATGCGTTTGTGTAAGACAAATATCCATATTTAAAACTTTATAAAGTAAAGTTCAAGCCGATCGCCTTTGAAAGTTGAAAGTGCCATCTCGGAATTCAAGATGTGTACGTGACGTCATGACGAGCGTACCTGGTCGCGTTTGTCTTTCGATCGGCAGAGGCACTATCAACACTTTTTCCATAAATTGAATACGGAAGGCGGTCGGCCGAAACTTTACTTGATAAAGTTTTAAATATAGATACTTTTCTTACACAAACGCATCGATTCGCTTCAGAAGGCCCTTATTAATCAGAGACCACAGTTATTTGATGGACAGATGCATTTTTAATGGACTTCAAAAACAGAGCAACTATTACTGCTATAATAAAGCTTGGATTAGCCTGGACTTTTGTAATATAACTCCGATTGTGTTTGTCTGAAAGAAGAATGTCATATACACCTAGGATGACTTGAGGGGAAGTAAATCATGGGCTAATTTTCATTTTTGGGTGAACTATCCCTTTAATCAACTATTTTGTTCTGGCCTGCCAGTCTCCTACGCAGTTTACGTTGTATCCCACGCAGTTTACGTTGTATCCCACGCATGCGTCGTGGTGCTCACAATAACAGCATCGGCTGCTACAGATCTCGAGAACGCTGCACTGTTTACAACCAATGTTCTCTCTAAGCTACGCGCACGTGCTCGGCCACGCACTTCTGATGCCGTGGCCGTGCAGAAAGAATAAAATGAATAATAATAAACTGCGTCGAAGATTTGCACAGGCTAGACCGATATTGTTGAATAAAGTCGTTATATTTGTTTGTTTTATGCACACTAAAGTATTCTTGTCGCTTCATTAAATTATATTTGAATCACTGGAGTCACTTCTTTCTGGCCCTTGAAAGTGTTAATTACATTGCTGTCTATGGAGGGGACAGAGAGCTCTCGGATTTCATCAGAAATATCTTCATTTGTGTCTGAAGATGAACGAAGGTAAGACGGGTTTGGAACGACATGAGGGAGAGGAATTAATGACAGGATTTACATTTTTGGGTGAACTATCCCTTTAAATCTTGTCTGTGAAACCGGGCAAGTGTCTTAAAGGGAAGGTTTGCATGACAGTTTTGCTGATAAATAAACAGGTATAGATCAGTACATCTGATCATCTGATTTCTTTACTCAGAGAAAGAGTAAACATCGTTCTTTTACATACATTATTAACATTGTAACAAAGTGGGTTGAAAATCTGAGAACTTGCCTTAAAGATGTTGAATGATAGCATAATTGTGTCTGTTTAACTGAACACAACTTTAAACTCATGACTTGTATTATCTTAGAGCTATTGCTATATGGACACTAAGTATTGTAAGACTGTAGCAATGTTATCTTTTGTTCAAACCATGGTTCTCTACTATAGTAAAATTGTAGTAATACCAGAGTATAATTATGTTTATCATAACTATAGTAACCATAGGTTTTGACACCATGGTTACTTTTGTAGTTATGGTTTTACTACAATCATTGATGAACTATGGTTAATTTTGTTAGCTTATGAAAACGAACCATGGTTTTAACCACAGCCTTGCGGTAAAACCATAGTTAATTTTCATAAGGGTACAAATAAACTTAAATTGAATGCTCCTAATTTACTTGACTAATGTTGAATAAAAGCATCTGATAAATGTATTGATTAATCTGTTCACTGAAAATGTATTTAATAAAAATAAATGTGCAACTGCTATTGAGAGGTCTGCATTGTTTTTCTCCATTATAGAGTATGGACATTTTGGTTAGCTTATGGAACTGATTAAAAACCGTGGACCGCCGGTGGGCCGCCAGAAAACATTTGTTATAAACCAGCGGCTCAGTAGCGGACCAGTAGCAGTGGCTGGTGGTCCGCTAGAATAATGATGAGCAAAACGCCAGTGAACCGCCAGCGGCATCCACCGGTGGGCCGCCGCTGGCCCGCTGATCGTATGTTAGCTGGGGTCATACCACGCAGCGGAAAAGCAAACCGAGCCGAGCGTACCAGTCGAAAAGCACCATTAAAAATAAAAAAAGTGTGTTAATTGCAGCAAAAGCGACGCAACACGGCATGGGAGCACCACGGTGGTGATTCAGCAATTAAAACGAAAACATATTGGAGTCCTTGAGGAGGAAGGGAGTTCAACAGCAGAGTAACGTTAATGCTGCCTTCACGTGCTCTTGGAATTATCGTAAATATGAGTTTCCTAGGTAAACATTGCACATGAACGCCCTCACATTTTGAAACTTTAATGCGATGCGCTAGTAATCACGACTTCAGAAGTCGGAATCATCAAATTTCCGATAGCACGTGAAGGCAGCATTAGTCACTACAAAATACCACTTTTGTTCCGTTTCGAAGTGAGGATCGTGACGTCCCTCCAGTAGCTCTTCTGGTGCTTGTTTACTCGTTATCCAGCTTGACAAGCATGACAAGTTAGCGTTAGCTTGTTAATAACAGTAGTAAACCAGGGGTGGTATAGTTTGCAAGACTAAAGACAAGTTTTTATTCACTTGCCTTTTTTGGCCCATTCATTTTTCAATCTGTTGCTATGTTTCGTTGATAAATAATTTGTCAGTATTTAAATCAACAACATTTTTCACAGACAAAGACGAGACGAAAACCAAAACCAGTTTTGAATGACAAAAACTATGACTAATATCTATTGTCATTTTCGGTCAGCATTCGGTCTTAAAGTGACAGCAGTCCATTAACCTGCTTCCATTTGTGCTCTTAATATTAATAAAACAACAAAAGACAGAAAATCACCTCTTTAGTTTTAATAAGGATTCATTATATTTATTATACATTAATTATTTAATCCATATTTAATCTATAAGGAATGTTGTATGCAAGTTGTTATAAAGAATGCATATCATACATTGAAAACAAGACATTGTGTTCTTCTTAAGGAGGAGTAGTTTTATTTAATTGTTACACAATATTTTTTAATGTCACAGCAGTTAAATCTGTGTCTGGATTTAATATCATTCATATTAATAGGTTAATACAGTATCCCCCGGTTTCACAGACAATGCTTAAACTAATCCTAGACTAAAATGCATGTTTGAGCTATTTTAACTGAAAGAATCTTGCACTGACAAATCTTAAAATATGTCAGTGGCATTGTTTTTTCTCAAGATGCACACCAGTAATGTTTTTTTCATGGGGACGTTTATAAAAGTTACTTAAATGTCCTAATTGAACTAAGGCCTAATCCTGGCTTAGTCAAAGCCCTGTCTGTGAAACCGGGCCTATATGTTTTCTCCAGGAGTATATAATGGGTTTGGACATTTTAGAGAAATTCTTAATGCATTACAATTTAACTAAACCCATTCATTTTGTTTGTGAGTGTGTGCGTCTGAGTGTAGTGTAGAGAACAAGTTCTAACATCCTGTTAAGTTTTCTGATAAGTATTTTTCTTTATAAAAAAATAAAATAAAGAAAAAAGATTTATAGATTTATTGTAGCAACCACTTTCTGAAGATTTTTTGCACTGTGAATTTGCACTGTCAGTTCTTTTCTTGAATAAAGGATTGGAAATTAATGTTTTTTTCATATTGTTTTAGGAATCGATCACATTTTTTATTGCTGGTTAACCTAAAAGATTTAAGCAGCAAGTCTACCTCGATCAAAAAATGCGACAAAGTAGGAAGTGAGCTCATAAATTTCTGTTTATGGATGAAGAATTTGGCAAACAAAATAAAAAAATTGAACATATATCCTTTAGATTTGTTGGAGTCAGTGTAATAACAAATAACATCTTTCAAATTAAAAGATTGTGTATTAATGGGAGTTTTATTTAAATGGGAATACAAGTTAGACCAAAACTTGTGAACCAGATCACAAGAATAGAATAAATGTATCAATGTTTCATCTTCATGTCCACAAAATGAGCAAGTACTAAGAATATCAACATATTTGGAAATTGTTAAATTAACCGGGTATATCTTATGTAATATTTTAAAGTGGACTTCTTTGGTCTTATTAGGAATAAAATATTTATATGCTAACAGCCATGCTTTTCTCCAGTCTATATTGTCGATTAGGGCAGCCCAATGAGCTCTGCCTCTAGGTCGAATTAGGTCTCTTTTCTGAAAAATGTGTCGGATATGTTTATTATTACATTTCTTATCATAAATGCTAATGCCATCCAATAACAAAGCCGACTCCTTTGTATCTTTCTGGTCGTACAAAATGTGGCTCTTAACCAGTTGCACTAGACCAGAGGGAATAGCCTTAATCACGGTATTATATTCTTTAAAAGGAATAGGGAAGTCATGAACAGTCATAAAGCTTTCATAGGATAAGATAGTACCAGATTTATCAAATAAAGAAAGTATATAATTTAAATCTCTATTGAACCAATTTGGGAAAAAGATAGATTTGTTTCTAATGGTTCTATTCAGATTATTCCACAGAAGTTCTTTATGCGGTGAGAAATTGTGGATATAGCACAATTTCCACGCAAGAAGAGTCTGTTGATGAAAATTAGATCATTTAACCGGGAGTTTATTATACATATAATTACATTTTAAGATAAAAGGTAGGCCTCCAATTTTATTAAAGATATAATTAGGAATAAAAAAAACATATAGATTTTGGATTTATAATACATCTTAAAGCCAGTTTATTTTAAACACATTAATAATATTATGATAATTTAACACTTCAAGTCCCCCATCACTTCTACTATTGGAAATTACTGCTTTTTTAAGTTTATGAGACCTGTTTTTCCAAATAAAGTCAAGGAAAATTTTATTGACACCTTTAGCAGTACAATCAGTCACATATATAAAGAAAGGGAAGGATACACAAAGCGAGAAAGACCTTCTGCTTTAGAGAGGAGAACCCTACCATAGAGAGATAGATCTCTTTGTAGCCAGAGATTAAAAATATTTCGTTTTTTTTTAATCCGACTAGAAAAATTAAGTTGTTGTCTGGCAACTAGATTTTTAGTTAGATGAATACCTAAATACTTTATTGTGTCTTTGACCGGAATACTATCAATTACCGTGTCATCACAATTATGCAGTGACATTATCTCACATTTGGACATATTTAACTTTAACCCAGAAGCATACGAGAACTTTTTAACTATCTGAATGGCGCTAGAGATTTGACTTTTATCTTTTAGAAAAAGGGTGGTGTCATCAGCCAGCTGCAAGATTTTGATTTCCCTATCAAAGATGGAGATACCCTTTAAGTTCTGATTGTGCATAATACTCAATGATAATAACTCCGTAAAAATAAATAAAAAGGGTGAAATCGGGCAACCCTGTCTGACACCACGCCTTATGACAAATCTTTGGGAGGTGTGCATATTGACTATGACGGAACTACTAATTCCTTTATAAAACATTTCAATTATGTTAACAAAAGAATCCCCAAAACCAAACAGTCTGAGTGATTGCAAGAGAAATCCATGTTCAATGGTGTCGAAAGCCTTGTAAAAATCTAAGAAAAGAATAATGGCTTTAGAGTGCACAAAATCAGCATAATCTAATAAATCTAAAACAAGTCTTATATTATTGCTTATATGCCTACCTTTGACAAAACCTGACTGCGTTTCTGCAATAATTTGATTAAGCTTAAATTTCAATCGATTAGCATATACCAAGGCCAAGATCTTATAATCAACTGTTAAGAGTTTAATTGGTCGCCAATTATCAATTAAGAGGGAATCTTTTTCAGGTTTTGGAATAAGAGAAATTATACCGTTTCATTGATGTAGTCATTTCTTTCTGAGTAACACATTCTTTGTACATGCAAAGTAGAGGGGATTTTATTAAGTCCCAAAAATGGACATAAAATTCAACAGAAAATCCATCAATACCGGGGGATTTTCCTCTCTTCATAGAGAAGAGTGCAGATTTAATTTCCCCAATTGTTAAAGCAGACTCACAAAGGTCTTTAAAATCATTATCAATGATAGGAATATAATTTTTAATTGTTTCAACAAAAATCATACAATTATCCATATTAAATTCTGAAGTGTAAAGTTTGTCATAAAAGCTTGTGATAAACTTAGAGATCTGGGTAGGATCAGTGCACTTGACACCATTAATATTTAAAGCTGTCAATGAATTTCTCCTGCAATTCCTTTTCTCCAACACAAAAAATTAACTGGAGTTAGTCTCTCCTTCCTCTAGCCATTTGGCTTTTGACCTAATAAAGACCCCTCTAGCCAAATCCAAGTAAACTTGATTAATTTGTAGACTTAATTCTCTCAAAAGCAGTTCTTCCTCCTGATCTAATGTTTTTCGCAATAAAATATTGATTTTATTTAGTAGTTCATTTATTTTTTTATTTTTGGATGCTTTTAATTCTTTACTTCTCTTAATGGCAATCTGCCTAGCCTTATATTTAAAGAATTCCCATTTTGTTTTATAACCATCACTAAAATTTTCAAAAAATATATCTGAAAACAAATTCTTAATACCATCATTAAAGGATGCATCTTTTAAGAGAGAATTATTAACTTTCCAGTAACCACGTAACTTTGAAGTTTTATCAGTGTTGCTACACAATTTTAGACGTATTTGTTTATGATCTGAGAGGGGTGCGAAAGAATGAGAGACATCTCTAACAAATTGAAGAGCTGAGGAAGAGATCAAGAAGAGGTCAATTCTCGATTGGGAGGACATATTACTATTAGACCAAGTAAATTCCTGCAGATCAGGGTGAAAAAAACGCCATGTATCTGTAAGAGAAAATTCTGTGCATAATGATAAAATATTAATATTTGACAGCAAGCTATCGTTGCTTCTGGGAGGAAATCTATCAAAGGTGTCATCCACGCATTCATTAAAGTCCCCGGCCAAAATCAGAAAAGAGTCTGGATAATTAGTAAGTACTTCTTTCACTTTAGAGGTTATCTGAAAAAAAGAGAGCCTTGTTGGCAGAACGGGAGTTACACCCATAAATATTACAAATAGTAAATACTGAATTGTCCTGCTGAAGCGATAAAATAATCCATCTGCCTTCATCGGAAGACTTCACCCCTAGTATGTGCCCTTTAAACTTGTGCAACAAAATCGAAACTCCAGCAGAGTGATTAGAGCCATGGCTACAGTAAATAGTATTTCCAAAATTTTACATCCATTTCACACGAATGTGTTTCCTGAAGAAGAATTATATCCGACTCGCTGCTTTTACAAAATAAAAAAACAGCTTTCCTCTTTACTGCATCACGTAAACCCCTAACATTTAAGGATACAACAGAAAAGGGATTAAACTTGAAGTCCATTAAACACAGAAAAACGATCTAGTGCCTCTTATATCTGAACAGATACCAACCAAAAATATTTTGAAATAGGAACAATATATAACCAAAGATATTTCACAAACGTTAAATTCGAGAAAATTCACTTCACCGCCTTGCTCGTCACAAACTATTTATTGGCAACCAAAAGGAGAAAAAATGTCACTGTATACGAGCCGTAGTTATGTAGGCTATATTACAAAATTAGTGATCCAACAAAAGTAGCGGTTCAACGAGAGGAACAAAACTTTTTTTTTTCCCACAAAATTCGTTGCTCATGGATAGGAGCAAAGAGTAAGAGTCGATTATATAAACTTGAGTGTAACGTGTCACACAGGCCTTTACGTAAAACGAAGAAGAAAGAAACCGCATAGTCCTTTATATATTCAGTATGTTCCCTTAAAGGAACATAGGCCTACCGCATAAACGGACTATTTTACATCAGAGTAGTTGAATCTTTTCCCGTCGATTAAGGCAAATGAACCACGAAAAGATGCTTTCTTTCCTTCTTCTCTGGCTTTCTTCACAAGCGGCCAAAGTTTTTCTCTGGCAGCCCTATCTTCTGGTGAAAGGGCTTCCATGAGTCGCAACTTGTTCTCGGTGAGAAATTTGCATCCTCTGGCAGCCTGCCAAACGACGTCACGAAATCGACGCAAAGCAAAAAGAATAATGATGGATCTGTGGGAACCATCCTTTCTTCTCTGGCCAAGACGATGTGCAATGTCAACTGCATCCTCAAGGTTGTCGCTGATACCAGGAACTACGTTGCTAAGGACCTCGATAACAGCTTTCCGGACATCCTCGCCATCCTTTTCTCTCACACCATGAAGCTTTAATGTCCATCTCCAAGTGTAACGCTTACATTCGCCCACCTCTTCCTTCAGGGTTTTATTCACCTTTTGTAGCACCTGAATCTCCGTCGTCACAACTTTTAGAGACTCCTTGTGCGATGCTACCTCGTTAACAAGTTGAGTAACAGTTGACGACAAAGTCTCAATCTGCTTAGCTGTAGATCCAGTCGTTGCATCAATTGCAGAGATTTTCTTGTCGATTTTCAGAAACATCGTGTCATATTTGTCAGAAAGTTCACGAATGGCCTTCAGGATTTCCACTGAAGAGTCGTTACTTTCCATGTGCTCCCGCTTTGTTTTCTTTGACATGGGTTTTAAGGGAGTTTCAGGCAGGGGAGTAGCAAGGAGATCACTCAAATCTGGGCGTGAATCGAACCAGTTATGATCCTCAATATTCTCCGACGAAATCAATTCCACAGAGGAAACAGTGTTATCATTTCCATCAGCATTTAGAACAGGCTCCATAGTTGACATAGGCACATTTGCTGTCACGTTGGAAGTTTGTCTATTTTTCCTTCTACCCATAGATAAGTTGGCACAAGGGGGGTAAAGTGAAGAGAGCAATCACTTACACTTTCATAAATAGCAATGTCTATATTATAATGGCTATATAATCGTCCTATTTCAAAATTTCTTGACGAGACGTTATAAACGCGTCCACCTATCACAGCGCCATCTTGGCCAAGGACAATGGATATGTTTTTTCTGAGGTGAATGTGACGTTACGACATTGTTTACAAGCTGTTTACGCCTTTCCGCGTTTGAAACACTGATCGAGTGATTCCATGTGACATGATACGGATTTCGGTAAGTTGTACTCCATCTTTTAACACATGTTCAGATGTTCATTCATGTTTATTTTGCGCTGTAACTGTTGTTAAGATCAGTTCACGTGCGCTGCGCGCGGCCGCTTCTGTAAAACTGAGCTGCGCCAAAGTGATCTCACGCCACAGCGCCAAAACGGTATTTATGTTTTTGAATTTCGTAATAAAATGGATATAATTTGAAATCCGAGACTTTGTTTTATATCAATAGCAACAAAGCACAAAGAGTAGGCCTATTGCTATTTAATGTATGTGAGGCGGGCTGTAATGTTCAGTTCATTCATTAACTTAAAACCTCTTCTCCATTTTGAATGTCTTGCACTGTTGCTCACGTCGCCTTGATTACGTTCAAAAGCACAGTATCAATACGGCAGCTGCTGTATCGATACGTGCATCGTCAGGAGTTCATGACGTTGTATCGATATTTTGAGCACATCCCTATAGCATTACAATTATATGTTGAGCCACTAATCTCACTCAAACCTCTACCCATAACTAGGGATGGGCATTCGATTAAACTTTCTTAGTCGATCGTCGGGAGAATTAACGATCGACTATCAATTAATCATTAATATTTTTATAATAAAATTAATTATTTAACTTTTATAATTCAAAAATGCAATGAATACAAAAATACTCATATTCCAAGTTGCATGTTTTTCCTCGATGAGACCTTTATTACAAGATCAACTTGTGGCAGACAGTTAAACTACTTTCAGTTAGGCAAACAGGACATATAATGCGCGTGCATATGCGGTGCTCTAAAGCAGCGGAACCTGCAGTTGCGAGCCGGCATTCTTAAACAGATAACTAATTTGTTCCAAAATAATAATAATAATAATAATAATAATAAAGAATCATGTTAAACAATAACTTAAACAAAAAACATAATACTTAGATCTGACAGGTTTTGTCAACATGTAGGCCTAACTCAAAATTGGCAGGCTTTCTGACAGAAAGACACTATAGTTTCAGCCTTACTCAAAGACTGAGGAAACAGGCAAGTTACGCACGTCAATCCATTCCCGACGATCTTGGTTTGCTTCTTATTTATTAAATATACAGGCAAATAGTGTATTAAACATTGATCAAAATTTAAATACAATTTATACAAAACAAAATTAATTTTAAAGAAAGACTTTCAGTGTTTCCCACAGAATTAGATTAGATCTGTGGTGGTGTGGTGTGTTGGGGGGGGGGGGGGGGGGGTTGTTGGATTGACGACAACAAAAAAGGGTTAAATATTTCGTAATTTTTATTGACACGCACATATTTAATTTGCAAAACAGAGTCAGATAACTTAACAGGCATTGCTACGCTGACTGCTCCACAGACTAGCGACAAATATAACCCTAACCCTCACCCACAGCAGCAGCATGTTGGCTGCAGTCCTCCTCTCCTACATCTCTCTCTACAGCTAACGTTCCCGGCGCCTCTCTTGCTGCTTCAGCAGCGCTGTATGAAGCCTGGAAATATTCAAAATAAATTAACCGAATAGCTTATCACAAAGGTCGGAATAATGATCTTCCACATGTGTTTCTCTGCTTTGCTATTACCTCTGGTCCAGACTGTATTTGCTCCTCTGGACGAGCCTTTTTAAATCGTTTAAAATATTTTTCAATATTCATCTGGATTGAGGGAGCAAAGTCTGCGTTATGATTAAATACTTAAACATTAACGTTATGTAGTAAGGGCAGTCGATATTAACAGCTTACAGCATGTTGTGTATAACTTACATGCTGTAACTGTTATTCTCATGTAAACATAGCATAATTATTAACTAGCCTCCTTAATGCTTGCTAATGCGTTTCCATTACCCTTCAAATCACGCAAATTGAAAATTAAGCTCAATGGAAACACGCCAATTTCGCATAAAAGACTCAAATTTTTTGCAAAAAAAAAAAAGGTTTTACGCTCTCGTGAGGTGGAAATATTTTGCAAAACTGCAATGGAAACACATTTACAGTGCACATTTACAGTGAACTGACTTAGAAAGCGCGGTGTGTTTGAACAGATTACAAGACTTCTTTAATTCATAAAAGACAAAATAATTAGAGGAATAACGTTACTGGATTCTAAACCTTAAAGGTCCCATGGCATGGCATTTTTCTATTATTTTATAATGTTTCCTGAGGTGTACTTATATTGTTAGTATGATTTTTACATCATGTCATAATTTAGAAATAAAAGGCATTTTTTCAATACTGCTGTTTGCCCTGTGGCTGAATGCCCTGCTTCAAGAGGCGTGTCTGCTGTGAGACTTCAGTAAAAACGCCCACTGTTGTGATTGGCTGACATCTTTGCATTTTAATTGAGCGGAGGGGGCGTGGTTTAACGAGGCAAGAGCAGGCACGAGTCTGCCAGAGACGGATGGACCTGAGTTCACTTCTCATCAGTTCTCAGTCTCAGTTCAGGGTGAACTGTTGTAGTTACTAGCATATACTTCAGGTTATTAGTTTATTTCTAGTCGGAGGGGCTGTCACTCATGTCAGAAAGTTAGTAACTTTAGTAAATTATGGATCAGCGCTGACTCGAGACGCGAACCGTTTAGAACGATTCAGTCCGATTTGGTGAACTGGTTCGGTTCACTAAAAAGAACCGATTCAAAAGAATGATTCGTTCGCGAATCGGACATCATGGAGACGGAGCGATTGCTAACAAAGTTATTTATAGTAACTTCTGAGTTATGAGAGCGTTGTCAGTCAGCGCGAGTTTATTGTGTTTGTAGGGAAAGATGGCTAGCCTAGCCCAGATATGCTCACGCTTACCCCCCTTCTGCTTAATCTCACGCCGCGTTTGGTGCCTCCGCTGTGGGCCAGATGCAGTACTGGGGGTCGGGGATATTGAAGGCCAACGGCCAGTGCAGCCCGAGCTTCGGCGTGTGTGCGGTTTATCTCTAAAGATGTGACAGCTGATGTTAAACAGAAAAGACTGTATGCACATTTTAGAACCGATAGACGCGACGAGGACGTACAAAAACACTGACTCACAAGATAGAAAACACGAAAACACCGTTCTGTCTGGAGAGAGAGAAGCCGCTGCGTGTGCACGAATAATAAATAATTAGCTACACATCAGAGATCACTGATCACAGATCAGAAGGAACTGAAGAAAGACTTCTGTTTTCATTTGTACATCCAAACCCTGAGAAACTGCCAGCGTTCACGTTAATGATCTCGAGTGTTTGCATGGGCGTGCCAGATTCTCTGGGCGGAGGAAAGGGAGGTAACCGTTCCTGCTTGGACGTCAAAACAGGAGCCTTCAGGATTGGCTCGTCTGGCCTGTCATTTTCTCAAAGGCAGAGAGAGACAGCCAGAACTCGGGTTTACACCGATCAACATTTCTATCCACTTGGGGACAATATTCAGGCTAGGGGAACTCATATTAATGTTGAAATACCTCATAAAATGAAAATTTCATGCCATGGGACCTTTAAAGAAATGCCACAATCAAGACCTCGGAGCAGAAATGAGCGAGAAAATACCTCATATGTGCCGCTCACAGTATAAGGGTCTTTCCTTGTCATTAATTAACCTCTTAACCTGCGCCCCATTTTTTGAGAATTCTTTGAAAACGACATACCCAAATGAAAATGTCTGCAGCTCTTAAACCCTATGGTCTATATTCATAAATCTGGTCTTATTTTAAACTAGACACTTGAAATGTTGCTACCCAAGAGTCATAATAACTCAAAGTAATATGGGAACAGAGTAATATACATGTAAATATACATGTAAGTGACTCACGTTTTTTTTTTTTTTTTACTTAGGGGAAAAAATATTATAATTTAATGTTAAGAGCCTGAAAATAACTTAAATATAAAACTGAATGTCTAATCATGTCATGATTCAAATATGAGGATGATTCTCTCAGTAATGTAGCTTCTGTGAGCTTTTATGTCAAGAAAAGTCTAGGCGAATTTCAAAAAGGCCATTTATTTCAGAACATTTGCTATTGTAAAGAGTAGTATTTCATTCAAATAAATCTGCAATAAACTGCTAATTATAATGGATAAACAGTTACTGAAAAACTAAAGCAACTATTTACAGAGATTACAACGTGTAAAAAACTCATTTAGCTGATGGGAAGCGTCAGTAAGAGTCTGCGCGCTCCACTGCAGTTGCGCCATTGAGAACGCGCAGACTGCGCACAAACAGTATTCACCAAAGCCTACTTACGTAAACTGCGCAAGATAATGCCTTTTGATTGGTTACTAAGTCCATCAATCAAACCTTTGTTGGAAAGGCATTGGCTGGGCACCGAGTGCCTTTATCCAACGAAAACCATGGGCGCAATGATTGACAGCTCACCAAGCCTGTAAAGCGCTTCCTCTATATGATGCATCCCAGGAGAGTCTCTGATTGAAGGAGAGAGACGAGGGAGGGTTTATAATACGTGGGAGAGACTATTCTAGCAGGGGGAGTTTGCCAGAAAAGGATTAGAATCGATATTTCATTGAAAATGGACATGATTGATTACGCTAACTCAACTCCCTTGCAAACAACAAAGGATTTTTTGTTTTTTCCCTATTTTTTCGTTGTTTTGGATTAAAAAGTGGGATGCATTTTGAAGAGTGGACTCTTACACAGAGATGTATGCGGGTGTTTATTGGATTCGTCCGATCTGATCCGAAGGACAGGAGATGAAAGATGAGTACCGCTAATATTATGCTAATGTTTACATGGCCGGTCCTTTAGCGTTTCATTTAACCCTTTCCTCTCTGGTTTATTTATTGCAAAAACAAGTTCAGAACATGAATCTTGAGTGTTTTAGCTTTCAAATGATGCATAGTTTGTGATAGTTGATTGAATATTTTGTATAAAACAAAAGTAAATAAAAGTACACACACGCCCACTTCACGCTTCTTCTTTGGACGCTCGTGTTTTGATTCAGAAGATCGTGCTCGAAGAGGAGGGGCTATTAGCTGCTCCTCCTCCGTTTGTCACTTGTCAGTTTGTGAGAGAGGGAGAGAAGGGAGCAAGCTGCGCGCAGATCTACAATAAAATACAACTTTACCCATATTAAATAGTAAAAAAAAAACTGAAAATCAATCCGTGGCGGCCGCGTCGATATTGTGGCGGGCCGCCACAAATTAATGAACATATGGGAAACCCTGACTTTCTAGAAAACACAATTCACTTAAGTGCTCAAAATCCATGTCCCCAGACACATGTGCATTTGATTATGTGCCTTACTCTTGCTGCTCACTTTTCATAATCAACATATGAAATTAAAAAAAAATTATAATATTTTAACATAGCCTAACTATATGAAACTAAATAGGCTACATTTTTTTAACCCTCTGTCCAACGAAGTCGTCAGCGCCTTCTGATGGATTTTTTTCCTTTATGACAGCACGGAAACAAAATCACAATACTCCATAATGTCTAGCCATACTACAGATAAGTGCAAGACAAAATTATAATAAACAGTAAACTCTCTACTTCTATTTGTGTACACTCATAATAATGGCAAAGGCCGTGGATTCTGGGAACAGATTATTTTGCACTCCACTCCAAACGCTGTCTTCATTTCAAAAATATAATTTTGTTTATTAAACGCAAAGTTTTTCATTTCAAAAGCATTTCTAAATTCAATTTATATTTCCAACAAACGAAATTCCAAGCCAAAATAACAAAGTGGTAAAAAAAAACCTTTGAGTTATCACCATGAAGATTCAAACTTTTAGCTCGTGTCTGTGTGTGTGGCAATGCGTCAAAGTGAATCATTCTTTACAGATGATGATTCTTTATTAAACTCATAAAAAACAATAGAATATAAAATGCCACAGTTTATCATAACACCTCATATGTGCCACTCAAGTAGCCTATAAGATGCCTAACTTGCCATCAATGCTTGGATAACACACACGACTCTTTCCATTAAAAATAATGGCGCGAGGTGGCTGGGATATACATAAACCTAACAACATACGTAGAATAATTTTTGGAATTACTTATTGAAACTTAAAAAAATTGTTTTAGTCGCATAATATCAGTTAATGGAAAAGCCGTCATTTCGCAATATTTTTTTTATCGACCTTTAGAAAATATTTCAAAAGTTTTGGGCAAATCTGTAATGGTGTAGCTCTCAGCTGTTAAAGCGGTCCAGCAGTCTGTAGTTAGAGCAACTCTCTCAGCTTTGCTCAACTCTTTTAACAGCTGCTGCTTTCGTTCTTCGTAGTGAGTTTCTACCAGTCTGGTGATGGTACGTCGTGATGGAATTTGATATGCTGGTTCCAATAAATGTATCAGTTCTCGAAAACTATTGCCCTCAACAATACTTAAGGGCAGAATATCCAACTCAATGAACTTGCAGATCCCTTGGGTAATTTTCTCTGCTCGTTGTGCATCACAGCTCCGAGTCCGTGCTAATGGCGTCTTGATGCTAGCTAGGTGAGAGCAAGATGCACCGCCACCGACATTAACCAGGGACGGATGCACTTTGTTTAAGTGGTACATCATTTGAGTCGTGGCCGTGTTGTACTTATACACGGCATCGCAATTTTTGCAGTGAACTTCACCACACAGTGAAATTAATTTAATTGCTTCAAGACTCACACTACGCAACGCAATCTGCATTAGGCTAGATTAAAAAAAATGCATTAGATTAATCGATAACAAATTAACGTGATCGACGAAATTCTTAACGATCAATTATCGATCGTCGATTAATCATGCCCATCCCTACCCTTAACCATTTCTTAAAAGTATGTAACGTTAGGGTGAACATATAAAGAAAAAACATAAGTGTAATCACAATAATTTCTTTATTGTGAAAATGTCAAAAGTGGTACCAAAAGTAGTCCAAATGACGATGTGTTGCAGTCGGAGTCCTCTCTGGCGATATAGAGAATTTAAAGGGTTAGTTCACCCAAAAATGAAAATTATGTCATTAATTACTCACCCTTATGTCGTTCGACACTAGGGTTGGGCATCGTTTTGATTTGAACGATTCTGATTCCGATTCTTAGTTTCGATTCCGGTTCTTTTCGATTCTCGATTCCGATTCTTTGAGGGGTGGAGTCACAACATGTCACAGGCTCATTTCACAGAGGAAAATTGTATTTTGATTCAATAATGAGTTTTAGGTTTGGGACTTTCTCCGCTGGCATTTTCACTTGCTTTGCTGCAAAGGTGAATGGAGTTTCACACCGAGTCCCGGTTTAACAATAGCATTAACAGCAGTCATATTAGGACTGCTACTAGCGTGGGCAATTTGCGTATAGCTACATTTATCTACGAGGGGGGAAAATAATTTCAGTAACGTTGTTGTTCACCACAATTCGCAATTTGGTCAAGGGCTTTGTTATTACACTACAATCACTTACCTGATTATGACGAGGTGGGATAATTAGTTCACCCTGAAATGAAAATGAAGCCATCTTTTACTCACCCAGCTGTTGTTCAAATGCGCGTGTTCCTGTGTGCGCACTCTAAGCCGCAGTAGCCTCGTGCAATATTATCATGACAACCGGTACACAATATTCACTTAAGGAGGTTATATTATTAGTATTATTTCTTATCATATACGTTATAGAAAAGACGAGAATTGCGTTTTTTTCTATTGAGCTTGATTTCTCAAAATGGTTATGTGTGTGTGTGTGTGTGTGTGTGTGTGTGTGTGTGTGTGTGCTTATCGTGGGTGCAATGACAACAGTGCGAGTTATTATAGTAGGCATGAGCGCTGGCGGCTGCTGACGGCTCATAGTGCACACAGAGGAGCGCGCTCAGAATAACGGCCGAGCTCAGTGTTTTGACTGAATAATACGGTTTCTTTCAGGCAAAACCTTATAGTGTGCCCCTGAACACTTTCCATATGGCGCGCGTCTCCCTGTATCGTTGCGTGATACATTTGTTTGTTTTGTGTAATGTTTTAGCTGATCGCCATTCACTGCCATAGGAGCGCGTGCAGGAACAGTATTTTAAATGTCATAGGACATAGGGCACTGGGACAACATCAGGGTAAGTAAAAGAAGGCTTTATTTTCATTTCAGGGTGAACTATCCCTTTAATAACGTTGGTTAGCGCAGGGTTGCCCGAGGAGGACAGACCTGCGCAGCATTTCAAACACGCTACACTCATATTTGTAGTGCATCCTCCCGTGCAAGAAATAAGTTTGTCATATGTGTTGCACTGTGCCGACCCAGGCTTTTTTTTTAAAAAGTGAAATAAAACCACACTTTTGAGCGACGCTTACCGTGCTCCATGGCTGCAACAGAACAAACGGGCGCGGCAAGCACTTCCGAAAACTTGCGCGTTTGGAACCGATGATCGGAATCGAAAACAAAATTTCTAAACGATTCCAATGGCATCGTTATTTTTTAAACGGTTCCAAGTTGGAACCGGTTCTCGATGCCCAACCCTATTCGACACCTGTAAGACCTCCGTTCATCTTCGGAACACAAATGAAGATATTTTAGTTGAAAGCTGATGACTGAGAAAGGCCTCAGATAGGCCTCCATAGGGATTCAGTACTTTTGCACTCACAAGACCCATAAAAGGCACTAAAAACGTCATTACAAAGTCCATCTCACTACAGTGGCTCTACAATAATTGTACAAAGTGACGACTAGTTTGTGCGCAAAAAAAAAATCTAAATAACGACTTTATTCAACACAAACTTTGGCATCTGCCGTGGACTCACGAAGCACCACGACGCATGCGCGAGAAAATGACGCAGATCCGGCGTTCGGACACATAACCCAGAAGCGAGGAGGAGATTTGTTTACAAGCAGAGGAAGACGCGCCGTATCTAAGCTGTTGAATTCTACATTGATCGTGCTTTAGGTCTCGGCGTAGTGCTCAAAATGGAACTAAAGTGCACATTTCATGGATTCCCGAACGCCGGCGCTACGTAATATTCTCGCGCATGCGTCATGGAGTTCACAGCAGAGGCCAAAGTTTGTGTTGAATAAAGTCGTTATTTTGATTTTTTTTTGCGCACAAAAACTAGTCGTCGCTTTGTACAATTATTGTAGAGCCACTGTAGTGAGATGGACTTTGTAATGACATTTTTAGTGCCTTTTATGGGTCTTGTGAGTGCAAAAGTACTGAATCCCTATGGAGGCCTATCTGAGGCCTTTCTCAGTCATCAGCTTTCAACAAAAATATCTTCATTTGTGTTCCGAAGATGAACGGAGGTCTTACGGGTGTCGAACGACATGAGGGTGAGTAATTAATGACATAATTTTCATTTTTGGGTGAACTAACCCTTTAAGTTATTCAATTTAAGCTTCACTCCACTATTTGAAGGCGCGCACGCGTTTGGTTTCTCATTCAAACACTAAAACACGGCATGTCGCAATTTGTGATGAAGCAGGCGAGAGCCAATGCGCGTTTGATATCACTGCCGTAAAAAGAGATTTTTGAATTCATAACGTGAGGGATTTGTTTTACGGTCGCTGTTGAATATGAAGATGAAGATTGCTGGATAAAGAAGATCATCGTATGGATTCTAAAGATGTGGATTACAGCGAACAAATTAAATTGGTGTATTTTGTGAATTTATGTTGCGTTTGGTGTACTTTCTATTCACTGTGTCCCCTGACAAACAAAATAAGTATTACATGATAAATAATGGTTAAATAATAACAGAAATTTTATTCATTTTAGAGTTTTAAAGTGTAGTTTTGTTTAACGTAATCCTTTGAACCGAGTTTGCAGCAGAAGTCACACAGCGAAATGTTTAGTGATGTCAATGTTGTACATGTTAGATGTATGTAGAATAAAAATACACATTTCTCGTGAGATCACGTTGCAGAATAACTGCTAAACAAACCAATAGTGTAAATAAGAACTTATCTTTAGAATAGGGGGTCAAATTTCCTTTATTGTTACTGTATTAATGGTAGTTAGGCTTAGTTAATGACATATTCTGGTCAATAAACTTAAATATTACACAATAAGTGCCATAATTAATGAGGATAGAACTTTCACTTCAGAATAGGGGGTCAAATTGTCTTTACTACACTATTTTAGCTAAGCTATTTATAACTGCAAAATCAGCAGTAATAAAACATAGGTTACTAGCTTATTGTTCAGTTAACTTAACAGAATGGCACAAAAATAATATATGGCTTAAGTTGAGTTGTAAATAATGGCTAATATGCCCTTACTGTAATGTTAAGTTAATCATTAATTACTATTGTGTCCATGCTTAACTAATGCATAATTGTGAACAAGCAAATCATTAATTACTTGTTTAACTAATGCATAATTACAGACCCTTAAAATGTAAAGTTAATCATTAATTATTTGTGTGTTCGTGCTTAACTAATGCTTAGTTGTTAACAAGTTAATCCTTAATTAATGCTTAACTAATGCATTATTCTGGACCCTTAAAATAAAGTGAAACCGATTAGGGTAATGCTCTACTGGGTGGTTGCCCTGCTCGCTTAATAAACAAACTCCAGCTGGTCCAAAGCAGCAGCTTGAGTTCTTACTAGAACCAGGAAGTATGACCATATTAGCCCAGTTCTGTCAACACTGCACTGGCTCCCTATTAAACCTTGCATACATTTTAAAATCTTGCTTATTACTTACAAAGCACTAAATGGTTTAGCTTCCCAGTACTTGAGTGAGCTCTTAACACATTATACTCCATCACGTCTACTGCGCTCTCAAAATTCTGGCCAGTTAATAATACCTAGAATATCGAAATCAACGGCAGGCGGTCGATCCTTTTCCTTTTAGCACCTAAACTCTGGAACAGTCTTCCTAGCATTGTTCGGGAAGCAGACACGCTCTGTCAGTTTAAATCTAGGCTAAAACACATCTCTTTACTATGGCATACACATAAAACACTTTTTCAATTAAATGATTGTTAGGCTGCATTAACTAGATCAGCCGGAACCGGGAACACTTCCCATAACACCTGATGTACTCGTTACATCATCAGAAGAATGGCATCTACGCTAGTCTCTCTGTTTTATCCCGAGGTCTACTGTAGTCAGCCGGATCCGGGCCGTATCCAGTTCAGATGGTGGACCTGTGCCCGGATAAGACCTACGCATGACTCTGAAGTGTCTGCAGAGACCGTGTCAATTAGACTCCCCCTGGAATTGCCTCATCGACATCCTCAATAAACCCGTCTCCGGCGTGATGACTCAGATTGTTCGAATATTCCTATTTAATAATTGTTTCATCAATACGGCATCCTCAATAAACCCGTCTCCGGCATGATAACTCCGATATTTCAATTATTCCTATTTAATAATTATTTAATTGACACATCATCCTCAATAAACCCGTCTCCGGCGTGTTGCCTCCAATCTTTCGATTATTCTGATCTATCATGACCTCTGACCTGTAAAGTTGTAAGAATAATAATCATACGCGGTTTGTTAATTGGCCAGAGGAGAACTGGCACCCCGACTGAGCCTGGTTTCTCCCAAGGTTTATTTTTCTGCATTAGGTCACCTACATTAGGGGTTTTGGTTTCCTTGCCGCTGTTGCCTCTGGCTTGGCTTGCTCAGTTGGGGACACTAGATTTATTTGGATATTTAGTTGAAAAATTTAATTATTAAACTAAATTAACCATATAAACTAAATTACTGATTTAATTACTGATCTAAAGCCACATTGTATGATAATTGAAATTAACTGATAACATCACTGTTTTCTCCAGAACGGCTATACGGCTGAATAAAATTCTGTTCCGTTATTTTCCTGTTTAACACTGTGAAGCTGCTTTGAAACGATCTGCATTGTTAAAAGCGTTATATAAATAAAGTTGACTTGACTTGACTTGTGACTTTACATGGCCTACCACTTCGTGGCTGAGTTGCTGTTGTTCCCAATTGCTTACACTTTGTAATACCACTAACAGTTGACTGTAAAATATTTAGTAGTGAGGAAATTTCACGAATGGACTTATTGCACAGGTGGCAACCCATCACGGTATACCACTCTTGAATTCACTGAGCTCCTAAGAGCGACCCATTCTTTCACAAATGTGAAAGTGATTGGAACACCTGAATTCCATGATTTGGAGGTAACTAGTAACTAGTAGCTACATAACATCTTGAGTAGTTTTTTCATTGGAGTGGAGTAGAGTGGAGACGTGTTCTCCTGAGTGACGAATCACACTTCTCTGTCTGGCAATCCAATGGACAAGTCTGTTTTTTTGCAGTTGAGGATGGTGTTTAAGTGGCACCAAATTAAATAACTAATCAGTTTTTACAATGAAAATTAATCAATCAAAAACTAACTTTAGCTTTTCTTCTAAAACAAAATGAATTTCCTATTATCACTGTCAAATTGCTTTGAAGCAATCTGTGTTGTAAAAAGCGCTATATAAATGGAGGTGACTTGACTCGACTTGATTGAATACTTTTTACTCATACTCAAGTAACTATTAAGATCATTACTTTCACTCAAAGAAAAATTGAAAGTAATAATCTTAATAGTTACTTGAGTATGAGTAAAAAGTATCCAATCAAGTCGAGTCAAGTCACCTTCATTTATATAGCGCTTTTACAACACAGATTGCTTCAAAGCAGCTTTATTATTTCTATAAGTACTTATACTTTTACTTGAGTACAGGTTTTGGATACTCTGCCCACCTCTGCCAATAGCTATGAGCTTGAATAATTCATATAATTGTTCCAAAGAAAATACTTGTACACAGCTGTAAATTGTTTTATTTGTTTTTTTTTAAACAGTAAACAAGTTATTTATTTATTATGGTCTCATAACTGCATACTGTTAGGTATCATGTTTCCAAGTAAATACAATACTTTTACTTTTTAGGTTTACTTTAGCTTATTTATTTAAACCATTATGTGTTTCACCCCCAACCAACCCCCGACCCACCTCCACTTTTTGATTTGATAATCCGAATCCAATGAAGCTAATGAATAGCCCTGATACAGTATATAGTCTGACTGCAAGGATCCTTCTCTCTTTTTCTCCAGTCTTTACCCACTCCTCTGATATAGCTCTGATATCTTTTATCTTGATTAATTTTAGCGAAAATCCACCTGTCTTCAGTAAAGAACAGATAGCAGGCCTGCACTGCCAGCGATACGCAGTCGAATCAAATCGAACAAAAATTGCCCAGATCAGATTCAAAACTTTCAGGCACACCAGCATGCAAGAAAACACAAGCAGTCTGATATGCGCATGAAAGTCAAATAACATGCATGACAGACAGACGTACCATTATCTCATGAGCAGACGTGCAGCCATGTCTGTGTGCGCAGTGTGCATAACTCCACCTGCCCTACGGAGTCTAAAATCCGATCACCCCTTAGGACAACCAATGCTCTTCTCGCTCTCTTCTAGCCTCATTCTGCTCTCCTCCTCCTCAATTTTCTTTTTCTTGCATTGTTCTGGCTGCACCGCCAGCTGTTTCAGACAGCCAAATTATAGTGCACAGAAAAATGATTGCTTCCCCTCTTTCTCCATCTCTGCTCTCTCAGACAGTGTAGGCAAATTACATACTTTAACCTGCTGTGAAATACCCGTTGCAAAGTTTCTTAGCAGAGACAGGAAACATAGAAAAGTAGAAATACAGATGTGGATAACATAACCTCTGAATTAATGTTGTTGTCCAATTAGTACTTATTTAGGTTTTGAAATTAATACCCGCTAACCGACAGATGTGGGTTAAAATCAACTATAGTGGATAACGCGGTAACAACTCACTAACCAATTTGGTGGGTTATGATTTATAAACAATCCTATCACTTTCCATGCTATTATTTTCAAGAGTCCTTCCACGAAGAGGAGCCTCCAATTAGGGGTGTGCGATATTGTAAAAAAAAAAAAATGATATCTTGATATTTTCTAGGATTTTATCGATAACTTTGTCTTAATCTATTTTAGTCATTGAATCATTGATTTAACTGATTCATTCAAAAACCTGATTAATTCAGTAAGGAAATGCCTCTGTGTTGGACCTCCATGGAGGACCTCCATGGATCGGACCTGTTTGTTCAGTACATCCCACCAATGCTCGAATGGATTGAGATCTGGGGAATTTTGTTGTGCTCCTCAAACCATTCCTGAACCATTTTTGCTTAGTTGCAGGGCACATTATCTTGCGGAAAGAGGTCACAGCCACCAAGTGAAAAATCCATGTTGGCTGAACAAGTCCTACGTCCGAAAAAAGTATACACATGCGCAAAATGCGCTTGAAGAAAACCGTTTGTGTGGAGATTTCAAATGCGGAGCGCGGGAGCGGCAGCGCGAGCGGAGCCGAACCAGCAGGTGCTGAAGACCGAAACAGACATTCCCAAGAGAATAGAGATATTCATCTCACAAAGACGTTGGTGAGTATTTAGCACTGAAATTATTCTCCTGAGTTTTGCTTTATGACTCGGTATGAAGTTTAAAAGACATTTTGTAGAATCACGAGTTCATGCATTCATTGGTTTCATGCGTGTGTTCTCGTTTACTCTCATAGTAGCCAATAGTTTTATTTTCCTACTGTCTCATATGTCTAAAACAATAGGTAATAAGTAAATTAAGTAATTTGTGTGATATGTGCCGGTGCCGTTAGATTGCATTTGGAGTCGGCCTCTTTCAGGGCTTGAGTTATTGCCTTTTAATATCAAACACGTCAAGCTCGTGATTTTCTTATTCATCCATTCATTAGTCTCATCCTCATTATATAATGAAGAACTTCTGTTCTGTCACTTGCCAGATGTGATGCAGGGGAACTTTGTCATAAATGTTAGTTTTTACTTTTATTTGCAGGTTTTTAGCCTATGCAGTGCCGCGTTTTCTTCACCACATTAAGACATCCTGTTATGCAGAAGACTTATTGAATGTATTCAGAGTTTTTCCTTATTGAAAATAAGGTATTTTCACCAAATATCCTGTGTTGGAATTTACTTGTTAATAAAGTAATGTGATAAAATGTCAACCCTGTTGTCTGTGTTTTGTATTTTGCTTAATATATTTAGGCTCATTTTTGTCTTTTGGGCAGTGAGAAATAAACAATTGTGACTACAATTTAAAACATTTAATTGGACCAATCTCACGGTTTCACTGTAAAACATTTCTCCAATTAAAAATTTTCTAGTGACCAATCACATCTAAATTTTTTAGTTGGCCAAATTGAATTTCTGTTGATTTTTTTTTTACAGTGTTGGTAAATGACATTCTTCCATTGGCTCAACATATTTCTAATTGAGCCCATGTTAACAGACTGTTGCCACAATTGATACAATTCAATTCACAGAAATTCAATTTGGCCAATTGAAAAATTTAGATGTGATCGCTCACTAGAAAATTTAGAATTGGAGAGGCCTTACATTTTTTACAGTGTAGGTAGGTGGTACGTGTCAAAGTAACATCCACATGGATGGCAGGACCCAAGGTTTCCCCGCAAAACATTGCCCAAAGCATCACACTTCCTCCGTCGGGTCGCCTTCTTCCCATAGTGAACACCGACAAGAGCTGCAGTTTTGGAGATGCTCTGACCCAGTCGTCTAGCCATCACAATTTGGCCCTTTTCAAAATCGCTCAAATCCTTACACATGCCCATCTTTCCTGCTTCTAACACATCAACCTTGAGGACAAAATGTTCACTTGCTGCCTAATATATACTAGGGGTGGTTAATCTGTCTGATTTCCCGATTCGATTCGATTACGATTATTGAAGTCCCGATTCGATTACAGTCTATTTTCGATTATTAACGATTCTCGATTAGCGATTATTGATTTTCCATTTCACAACAGTAAACGAAAATACACTACAAAGTGATTGCAGTATAAAAAAAAGTCAGCTACTGAATTACTTAACTCTTTTATTGAGTAACAACAACTCAAAGCACTTGTCGTGTAGTGTCGTGTAGTTACACAGAAATGAATACATCACATTGTGTTGTGACTCATCAAGTTGAACTAAACAATAACAAATAAATGAAAGGCTTATTTCCTTTAGGGAGTAGATCAGAACCAACATACTGTAGAAATTGGACAATTTTCTTCTAGAAAGACAACGTGTTCAGGTGGAGGAAGACTGCAGGTTGCAGTCGAAACATGTCAAGGTAAAGAAGAAGTTTTTTCTCCAAACACCTTGTCTTTCTAGAAGAAAATTGTCCAATTTAATCATTAAGAAGACAAAATGAACATTTTTGAACAACTTACTGTAGCTTCAGCTTATATACTGTACTGTAGAACACAGTGACAAAATGTCAAGAGTGATGGATGCGGTGCGCGCGTGAGGGGGGCGGGAGCGCGTGGAACGCTCGAGCTCCTCTCGTTCGTTTCCTGACGTGAGAAAGACAAAAGGGGAAAAAACGACAGAAGAAAAACGGGTTCGTGTCGGAGGAGTGTCGAGGCCCGTTCGGTTCCGTGAGTGGGAGCCGCGGGTCGGTGCAGAGGAGCGGCGGTGTGTTTCCAGCATCAGTCCGGCTGTGTGTGTGTGTGTGTGTGTGTGAGATCCGCTCATTGCGTCCTCAGGATCGCCTTAATTCCCGCGAATGTGCGCGCCGATGTGTGTCGCGCTCGCTCATCTGAAGCGCTCATAAATCTGCGGATTGAAGGCGTTTATTCGGTGTTTGTGCGCGAATCTGAGCCGTGCTAACGCGCTAATGCTAATGTGCCTGAGCTCCAGAGGAGGCGAGGCGGGAGGATTTCTAGAGTGTTCCCTCAGAATCATCTCAGCATTAACGACAGATTTACATTCATCTAATGAACACACACACACACACACACACACACACACACGGTGGTAGTGTCAGGTTTAGATAAATAAAAAAATAGATTTTTGAAAATTTAATGATCGATTCATGCTCGTCCATAACATACTCGCGATTAATCGATAATCGATTTTTTTCACCACCCCTAATATATACCACCTACTAACAGGTGCCGTGATGAAGAGATAATCAGTGCTATTCACTTCACCTGTCAGTGTTCACAGTCATAATGTTATGCCTGATCTGTAGGGCTGGGTATTGACACAAATTTCACAATTCACAATTCGATTCGATTTCGATTCACAAGCTTTCGATTCGATTTTCGATTCTTTTCGATTCAATTCAATATCGATTATTTTGGATATGTATCAGGTATAATACATGGAAAATTTTCTCAAGGAAAACTAATTTCAGAACTAATGTTGTAAACTATGGGAGTCAGTTGATAAATTAGCCTACTAATAAAAGGTAAAAAATTAACTGATTTGTATACAAACACTTAAATGACACTAAATTGTTTTTTTAAATATAATAATAAAGTTATAATATTAACTTTACAATTACATAATCATAATTCTACTTCAATTCGTTTTTTTGAAATATAAACATTTAAAGGGTGGCTGTCATAAAAACTTGCCAGATTTATTAAATATTGAAGAACATTGACAATGAATATCCTATGTAATGTGGTGCATATAATTAGCAAAATGCTCCTCCCTAGAGTAAATTTTTCTAGCTGACTAATGAGTTTATGGACACTGGATATGTTTTTTTCTGAGGTAGCTATGACGTTACGTGACATTGTTTACTTGTAAGCCGTTTTACTTACATCTTTCTGCGGTTGAACACTGATTGAGCGATTCTATGTGACATGATACGGATTTCGGTAAGTTTTCCTGTATCTTTTAACACACTTTCAGAAGCTCATTCGTGTTTATTTCATGTTGTTACTGGTATTAAGGTGGAAGAGAAGATCCGTTCATGTTTGCTCCGCGCTGCTGCTTCTCTTGAGCTGAGCCGCGGCAGTGATCTCACGCCACAGCGCCAAAACAGTATTTATGTTTTTTAATTTCGTTAAAAAAGAAAAGACTAATCGATTCTTGGGATTTAAGAATCGATATTGTTTTGTAAAAGTGATAATCGATTAAAATCGAGAAATCTATATTTTTTACCCAGCCCTACTGATCTGTGTATACAGTGCATCCGGAAAATATTCACAGCACTTGCCACATTTTGTTATGTTACAGCCTTATTCCAAAATGGATTAAATTCATTATTTTCCTCAAAATTCTACAAACAATACCCCATAATGACAACATGAAATAAGTTTGTTTGAAATCTTTGCAAATGTAATAAAGGTGTCATGAACTGGCTTTTTTTATTTTGTTATACTGTTGTCTGAGGTCAACATATGACGTTTACGTTGTTTTTACATTCAGAAAAATTCATAATGAATAAGTAATAGTCTATTTTCTGCCTTGGTTTTGAGGCTTTCTGAAAAACACTCGGTTTTGATGGGCGTGCCGCACTGAAGACGTGGTGAAATGAAACGAACAAACGTGCAATGTCTTTACCACGTGAGCTGGAACTTTATTAAAAATAAAGGTTTGAGTCCTATCTCACAGGTAGGTCTTTCAAGGTTGCCTGGAGAGGTGAGGAATCCCAAGCACATCCACTGACCACTGGGGTTCCCCAGGGCTCGGTGCTTGGTCCTCTCCTCTTCTCCATCTACACTACTTCATTGGGACCCATCATTCAGGCACATGGCTTCTCTTACCACTGCTATGCTGATGACACTCAGCTCTACCTTTCATTTCACCCAGACGACCCCACAATAGCTGCACGAATCTCCAGCTGTCTGGCTGACATCTCTGCATGGATGAGAAACATCACCTGCAGCTTAACCTGGCAAAGACTGAGTTTCTCATCTTCCCCGCCAGTCCCACCATACAACATGACTTCACCATCCAGTTAGGTACATCCTTGATTTCCCCATCAAAGTCAGTCAGAAATCTTGGAGTAACATTTGATGACCAGCTGTCCTTCAGAGAACACATTTCTAAGACAGCTCGCTCATGCCGGTTTGCGCTCCACAACATCAGGAAGATTAGACCGTTCCTAAGAGAGCACGCAACACAGCTTCTTGTCCAGGCCCTGGTTATTTCTAGACTTGACTACTGCAATGCGCTTCTGGTTGGACTCCCCTCTTGTGCGATCCAATCACTTCGAATGATCCAGAATGCAGCGTCACACCTCTCGTCATCTCCCTGCACTGGCTACCACTCGCTGCTCGCATCAAGTTTAAGGCGCTGACCCTTGCATACAGAGCCACCACACGCTCAGCTCCGACTTACTTTGACCCCATTCTACAAATCCACACCCCAACCACGGCTTGTGGTACCATCACAGAGGGAGAAAAAAATCCCTTTCCAGAACATTTTCATTCAACGTTCCCAGCTGGTGGAACGATCTTCCCAACACCATCCGAAACGCAGAATCATTGACATCATTCAAAATTCACCTTAAAACTCATTCACCTTAAAACTCAACTCTTCCGTGAGCACTTAACCTCATAGAAAAAAGAAAAAAAAATCCTCTTTCTTCTTTCTCTTTCTTCTTCCCTCCCCTAGCCTGTGCTACACTGAGCAATGTACACGGTCTCAGGATCTCAGGCTCTTATTGCGCTTCTCGACTCTTCATGACCAATCGCTTCATGTTCTCCCAAGTTGTAAGTAGCTTTGGATAAAAGCGTCTGCTAAATGCATAAATGTAAATGTAATGTAATGTAAAGTTCAACCACTCATTCCTAAAAGTAGAATCAGAAGGAAGCTTATGCAGGGACTGTGTTTTTCCACAACCAGGCACAGCGCAATATATTACTCTCTTCGTCATGTTTATAGCTTGGTAGCGCGATCCGTCCGTTTAGCTCCACGAGTCGGTGGGCGGGGCTACAGAATCAGACGTACATATTTCATATCGACACATTTCTGAGAGCTCACATTTTCTGGTCCTGGTGTCTATAAAAGCTTTTTTTTGACTAACAATGACGTTTTCAGCTCCGAAACTTACAAGTTATATCACAATGAACTTTAATATATCAAAGGCTCAAGGGAAAGTTGATTTCTCAGTTCATCACCCATTTAAAAATTCAAAACAGGGGGAAATCACATATACATAATTGTTCACAGCCTTTGCTCAATACTTTGTTGAAGCACCTTTGGCACCAATTACAGCCTCAAGTCTTTTTGAGTATGATGCTACAAGCTTGGCACACCTATTTTCAGGCAGTTTTTATGAAGGAGGAAGAATTGGTGTTTGAGACTCACTGTATGTGATCTCCATGTACTGAACTCTTGTTATTCAATATGCCAAAGTTAATTACATTTTTCATTCTAGGGCACCTTTAATGTGTATTTTTGCCATCTGTTGAGTTGTATCTGGAGCTGTTATAACAAGCTCATTTCTCCAGCTCGGGATCAATAAAGTCTTATCTTATCTTGGATCATGTAAATGGGCAGCAGAAATTCAGAGAATTGATTGGTGTTTCCAAAAGTTTTGGCCAGATATTCACATGATTTTCTATTTTGTTATTTCGTTTCGTATTCACTTAAAAAAAATTCTAATTATTAACATAATAAACATACTAATAACAATAATATGAAAAAAAATTAAGCCTATTTATAGAACTTTGTTTTTTTTATATATATATCTTTTGAGTTATTTGAGAAGTATGGAACAGTTTGTCATCGTTTGCAACCCATTTTTTGTAGAATAAATTATTCAAAGCTTCAACAAATTGCGTTTGGACTTTGGATGAGTGCGCTTATATCCATGCACGGACTGTTACCTGAAAAACAATGTCTAAAGAAATAAGACTCGAAGTTTAGCACAGCTCATTAGAACTTAGGAATGTTAAAGGTCCCATGGCATGGCATTTTTCTATTATTTTATAATGTTTCCTGAGGTGTACTTATATTGTTAGTATGACTTTTACATCATAAAATGTCATAATTTAGAAATAAAAGGCATTTTTTCAATACTGCTGTTTGCCCTGTGGCTGAATGCCCTGCTTCAAGAGGCGTGTCTGCTGTGAGACTTCAGTAAAAACGCCCACTGTTGTGATTGGCTGACATCTTTGTATTTTAAATGAGCGGAGGGGGCGTGGTTTAACTTGGTCTACGAGGCACGAGCTGCTGCCAGAGAGACGGATGGACCTGAGTTCACTTCACATCAGTTCTCAGCATGTCTGAACTGTTGTAGTTACAGCATATACTTCAGGTTATTAGTCTATTTCTAGTCAGAGGGACTGTCACTCATGTCAGAAAGTTAGTAACTTTAGTAAATTATGGATCAGCGCTGACTGGAGACGCGAACCGTTTAGAACGATTCAGTCCGATTTGGTAACTGATTCGGTTCACTAAAAAGAACAGGTTCAAAAGAAAGATCGTTCGCGAACCGGACATCACTAACGTACCAGAGACGGAGCTCAGCGATCGCTAACAAAGTTATTTATAGTACCTACTGAGTTATGAGAGCGCTGTCAGTCAGCGCGAGTTTATTGTGTTTGTATCTGAGAGTTCTGAATAAACACGAGTCCCAGTCACACCGAGTCCGTCTTCATCATTATTACCAACTTTGTAACACATGCAAAGTACCATTACAGCTGTCGGGATGAACGAGTTAAAAGTAAGTGTTGATAATAGCATTATTTTTAAAATAAAATAAAAGCGTCAGTGACGCGCGTTGAGTACACAGCGCAAACAAAGACACAACAGCAGTAATCGAATGTAATCCAGTTTATTGTGGGGCTAGGCTGGCTAGCCCGAATATGCTCACGCTTACCCCCCTTCTGCTTAATCTCACGCCGCGTTTGGTGCCTCCGCTGTGGGCCAGATGCAGTACTGGGGGTCGGGGATGTTGAAGGCCAACGGCCAGTGCAGCCCGAGCTTCGGCGTGTGTGAGGCCGATGTTGAGCAGAAACTCATGACTGTATGTACATTTTAGAACCGGTAGACGCGACGAGGACGTACAAAAACACTGACTCACAAGATAGAAAACACGAAAACACCGTTCTGTCTGGAGAGAGAGAAGCCGCATTGTGTGCACGAATAATAAATAATTAGCTACACATCAGAAATTACTGATCACAGATCAGAAGGAACTGAAAAAAGACTTCTGTTTTCATTTGTACATCCAAACACTGAGAAACTGCCAGCATTCACTCGTTCACAAGGAATGATCTCTCGAGCGTTTGCATGGGCGTGCCAGATTCTCTGGGCGGAGGAAAGGGAGGTAACCGTTCCTGCTTGGACGTCAAACCAGGAGACTTCAAGTCAAGTCAACTTTATTTATATAGCGCTTTTAACAATGTAGATTGTTTCAAAGCAGCTTTACAGTGTTAAACAGCAAAATAATGCAGCCTAATTTTATTCAGCTGTATAGCCATTTGATGTCATCAGTTCATTTCAATTTCCAAACGGTGACAGTGTGGGCTTTAGATAAATAATTTAGTTTACATGGTTAAATTAGTTTATTAATTAGATTTATTTCGATGTTTAGTTGAAAAATATAGTGTCCCCAACTGAGCACGCCAAGCCAGAGGCAACAGTGGCAAGGAAACCAAAACCCCATTAGGTGACCTAATGGAGAAAAATAAACCTTGGGAGAAACCAGGCTCAGTCGGGGTGCCAGTTCTCCTCTGGCCAATTTACAAACAACGTATTATTATTATTATTATTCTGGCTGCTTTACAGGTCAGAGGATTGGCTCGTCAGGATTGGCTCGTCTGGCCTGTCATTTTCTCAAAGGCAGAGAGAGACAGCCAGAACTCGGGTTTACACCGATCAACATTTCTATCCACTTGGGGACAATATTCAGGCTAGGGGAACTCATATTAATGTTGAAAAACCTCATAAAATGAAAATTTCATGCCATGGGACCTTTAAGGCAGGTTGAGCTTGACTTGTTCTTTCTGCAGCTTTCTCTTTTCTCTACAGTATGAAATGGCACCATTTCTTCAACCAATAAATAGCGAGTCACGAATAATGTCATCCGGCTAGCGCCGTCAACTGTAACTTATTGCCTAAACCACATAAGAGAAGGATCGATACTTGCAATTAAAATCTAACTCCAAGTGTTTACATTATGCTTTTGTCTTTTATGCCTGTGTTTGTGTGCATTTAATTGAACATTATCTGTAAATATCAGAAGTAGGAATGCTCATTTTGGTTAATTTTCCTGACCGACAACCACTGCTCATTATCCGATTATTAACCGTTAACTGATAAATGGTAAATGGACTGCATTTATATAGCGCTTTTAACAGACCAATGGCCATCCAAAGCGCTTTACATCTTGCCTCACATTCACCCATTCACACACCGACGGCGGTGTCAGCCATGCAAGGCACCATCCAGCTCGTCGGGAGCAGCTGGGGTTAGGTGTCTTGCTCAAGGACACCTCGACACTTGGTCAGGTGGAACCGGGGATCGAACCACCAACCTTCCGGTTTGTAGACAACCTACATGAACCACTGAGCCACTGCCGCCCCAACTGATAAACTGATAAGATTATAATATTGAATTGGCATTAAATAAAAATACAATTGATGAATGTCTGTGACCCGTTAAAAAGACACTTTTTTTTCACTGGATTATTATTTTTTTTATATACAGAACAGCTCAACAACAACAACAGAACCTGGATTCACATTATCAAATTTTCACGCACCTGCAGCGTTTCTGACAACAGAGAAAAAACTGAATAAAAGATCAATAAAAAGGCCTACACTAAATATTTTTCCACTTAAATAATTAGCTAATTAAGATGACAAAACGAAAAAACAATGAATCCGTAATACCGAAAAGTTCTCATCAAATCAAAATAGCAGGCCTACCTCAATCCATTCCACACCTTGTATGTATTTGTTGTTTTTTTTGTTTTTTAAAGTAACATAAGTGATGTGGGTTAGTCTGGAGCGCAGCCTGTTGACAGTTAGACCCGCAGCAGAAAACACCCTCTCAAGCCTTGCTAACTTTCGTCTGGCTCCGCAGCGCAATCTGCAAATCTTACTTTCGGTTAACGGTTAAACGGTCAATATGACCAGAGCATTCCTAATCACAAGTACTGAAAGCTAGCTAATAATAATAATCAGACAAACACACAAAATAAATCCCCCATATGTTTAATGGATTGTCCCTCCCTTGCTCAGAAAGGTTTTTTTCTCCAGAAGCCCTTGAACATAGGACTCACGGAAGACAGTAAATTATAAGCAATGATTATTGTGTTTATAGTTCATATCAATCGCCATATGCACTCCTGTAACTTTCACTGAGGCAAAAAAAAAGAAGAAAAAAGTGTGGTGATGACCTCACACCGCGGTAGGCATCTCATTACCGCGATAATGCGGTGATTCGGTTATCATCACACCCTAGTGAAGGCTCCGCCCTCTGGGATGGGGAGCAGCCGCCAATTTGCATTTCAAGGAGACGCACACAAAACAGCTAATTTTTCTCAAACGCTTCAGTGAGAATATGCTAGTTCTCGCTAGAAGCAAGTTTTGTTTTGCTCTATCCTCTGTGCTTCCGCGTTCGTCACCAGAACTTACGCTACGCCTGCATCCTACGCTGGAATGCCAGTCTCTCGTGAACACACGTATGACAGTTAGCGGAAGTTAGAGATTACAGTTTGTAAAGTTTTAAATATGGATATTTTTCTTACACAAACATCACTTCAGAAGGCCTTTATTAACCCCCCAGAGCCGTGTGGATTACTTTTATGATGGATAGATGCACTTTTATGGACTTCAAAACATCACTGCATTATATTTGTATATATTATTTATACTCTGATTGTATTTGTCTGAAATAAGAATGTCATATACACTTAGGATAACTTGAGGGTGAGTAAATCATGGGCTAATTTTCATTTTTGGGTGAACTATCCCTTTAAGCCATGCTTTTTTTTATCTCTTGTGCAGCAGTTAACAAAATAATAAAACTATTTACCAAAATAAAAAAATTATTTTGATAAAAGTTGTTAAATTTTCACTTGATTACATTTTACAACATTAATTAAATTGCCAGTTGTATGCATTCATTTGATTACCACCATTTTTGTATTAAATAATTGACTTGTATTAAATCATAAAAAGAAAAAAATATTTTCAGAATAAAATACATTTCATATGACTATTATTTTTTAAAATGTTAACAAATTATCAATATAAAAATAAGTTGCTAATCTAAACCATAATCAGTGTCTGGCTGACAAAGTCCCAGGCAGTTGGAGATACCACCAGAAGTACAAAGTGCCACTGGGAACTGCCAGAGAAAGTGCCACAATTCGGGCTTCCTTTCTCTCCAGATCTGAGTAAGAATAATAATTCTTGATATAAGCCAAATTAGAGAAATTTTGTGATTTTGACACTTTAATATACCAGACAGCAAGCCAACATTGAATAAATATTGATTTTCCATCTGAATCATCATTATGGTTGATATCGAAATTTCAATGCAAAATAAATGTTGAATCCCCATTGCCATATCGATGAAACCTGACGTTATTAATGTTGATGGCAACAACATTGGAACAACATTGATATAGTTATCTTTATGCTTGATTAAGCATTGATATTTGGTTTACCGGGCGATTGCCAATGTGTAGAAAAGTCATTGATTTAGAGTTGACTGGGCAACGACCTGTTGTTGAAAAACCATCGACATATAGTTGACCGGGAAATGTGATTGAAAATGCCTGTTGGGTGTTGGGTTGAGAACACGGACGACACCAGAGAAGCCGGCATTTTCTCAGCGTCCTCAGATGGAAACGTGTGAAAGACGGTTAAAGGTAAGTAAAGACAAAAAAAAGAAGTCATTAACAATTATTTTAGTATAAGAGTATTTTGAGATTTATTTGAAGGCGGAAAAAGTCAGAAAAGAGCTTTAAATGGAAGTATTCGCGGTTTTCACCTCTTTTATTTAACTGAAGAGACACTTTTAATATAGGCCTAGTGGGTTTTTATGTCTTATTTATACGTTTTTTGAAGTCCGTTAATAGAGGGCTATCAGATTCACATTTTAATTCATTATTTATCTTCGCGATCAACCTGAATGTAAAGAATACTTTCACTTAAGGAAATGAAACGGCAATATTTAAGGTTGAATTATGTTGGTTCTGTTGAAGCGATAATTGTTAAAATGAATGTTTTGTATGTAATATTTCAGACTTGAGCTTCGTGTGTTCATCTTGCCCGCGCCGAGAGTTCACCGGCGACTGCTGTGCGAGGAGGCGCGCAGTCACGCTCGCGATCAGAGGGAAATACGGTTTACGGTAAGTAGGCCTAGCCTAAAGTTTAAAAATTTTGCGTCGTTATCAGTTGTTTTTGAAACCATGTTTGCTTTTTTGTTGATGTAACGTTACCAAGTCAGAGACCTTTGAGTGCTTCATTCGTTTGAGTTTTGGAGTTTAGTTTTTATAAAATAAATGTTTCTGTTGTCTCATCCGTTTACTTAAAATTTGTATGCAACAACATTATGACTTCTTGTTCACATTTGATTTAAATCATTGCAGAACTCAAACCAACTATGGAGAAGTGGTCATCCTTCTTGGTCTTCCTTTCTTAAAGGGATAGTTCACACAAATAAAATTGTTGTCATTCACTCACCCTCATGTCTTTCCAAACCCAAAGATTTGTCCATGTTCGGAACACAAATTAAGATATTTTTAATATTCTCATTTTTTGTTATCCATTTACAGTCTAGATAATCAACATTTTCAAGCTTAAAAAATACAAAGTGATTGTAGAAGTAACCCAAACCAATATTTATATATGAATGATATCCTAAATGTCATATAAAATGATCTGTTCAGACTTACAATGGATGGACAAAAATTGAGAATTTTAAAAATATTCCAAAGATTAACAAAACTCTTATGGTTTTGGAATGACACGAGGGTGAGTAAATTATGACAATTTTCACTTTTTGGTGAACTAACCCTTTAAAGAGCAGCCCTCCAAGTTCATCAAAATTTGTGAGGTATGTGTATGTTATGTCTGTGTTAATACTTCAACAAAGTAGTAGTTTTCCAAAAGATGATTTTATTTTTATTTAAAGAATGTTCTGGCCTATTTATGGCAATTTGAAATGTAGTGCTTTGAATGTAGGGAGAACATGATAGGCTAGCCTACAACACTGGACAAATTGCCTTATCAGATCATCGAAAAACCCTAGGCTACTGTATTTGTTTCCAAGTGTGCAAATATGTTCTGTTTAACTCAAAGGCTAAATTTTTGCATTGTGCTTGTATTTTCTGTTTTAGATGCTCTTACATAGCAGATGGGGACAGCCGCCGTCACCCAGTTAACTTTTGAACAGGCCGTGCAAAAGTGGCTGCGCTATGGGCCTGACCGAGCAGGAGGGACTGGACGACAAATCATTCAGACATCAGAGGACCATCAACTGTAAATAGGCTAAAGAGGACAAATAATGAAATAAATACATTTTTTTTAAACCTTAAATAGTGTGGTGTGGTCAGTGTTTTAGGCTAGGCTATAGGCATACAAGCTTTCAAATGTGCCATCACTTTTCAACATCCTGGCTGTAGATAAATCAGGACATTCATTATAGGCTATTTAATTTATGGCATTACATTTTCGTATGCCTAGCAATCATTTTCTATGGCTTAATAATGATTGAAATTTCATTGAAATCACGTTGATCCTTAGTTCAGTTGAAATTTCAACATTGTTTCAATATTCCTGATAATTGAAATACCATTGAAATTCCGTTGATCTATGGATAGGATTTTAACATTGTTTCAATATTAAAACAGGGTGCAAAATGATGTTGAATCAACATCAGATTTCGATGTTGATTCAATGACTTAATGTTGACAACATAATGTTGATTTAACATAGTTTCAATGACTATTTGCTATCTGGGTAGCATTTTTCCCATTAATTTCTGTCCTTGCTATGAAGCCTAAAGCCAAAATGTTGCTAAACACAGAATATAATTTATTTCAATTATCCAATATGACTATGAAACACACTGACTGCTGGAACCATCCCTAAAGTACAATTTTGTGTCAAAAAAAACTATGACCTTGTAATAAATAGTGGACTAGCCTACTAGACATAGATAGTAATAATCTGTAGATATATACGAACTTGAAATGTATGTGGTTTAATTTTTTAAATAAGTGAATGACAGTGTGACCTCTTTGAGTCACTACTCTTTAATGAGATATACGTCTAGGCTTTGTTATGCTGAAAGCTCAGTGTGGAGCTGATGGCTCCGCAGAGGTGAGAGGCGAACCTTCAGCCCTCGTCTGCATCACAAAAACAAACTAATAAAGTGTCGATTGCTCTCAATTTTGCACCAACGAGTCGCCGTAGCCACCATAAAGCCCCCCCAAAATCCCAACTCAACATGTCCGTTTTCTAAAGCTTTTAAATTTGGAAATTATTTTAATCTAGCTTGAATTTAAGTTCTTCAGATCATGTATCTGATGGCTTTGTCTCATGATACACGACACCTTTTTTAATGGTTCCAATGCACATGAGTAACCTACACTTCAAACAGAGAGACTGTCTTCAAATAAACTCATGACAGAAAAAGCTAATCGTTTCTAGTAGTACGAACACCGAGAAAGCTCAGTTTTCTAGACCAAAACTTTTAAAGTAAAGCAAGGCAAACACGCGATTCTCCAATAAAGTTAATACAAACGCATTAATCTTACCTTCACAAAGCGTTCTGAAGAGCTGGAAGATACGATGAATGCCTCTCAGACCTGTCGTGTAGCGAACAGCGCGCATTCTCCGTCTACATCCATAAACTTAATCAACTTCATGCAATGTTTACGATCGAACCGTAGTCGTGCTGCTGGATCCTTCCTGCTTCCCCGTGTTTTACTAGCGGTGTGTGAATGCCTGCGGCGGATAGGCCTGCAGTAGGAGGGGCGCCTCCACCACACGCACTCACACACTCCCATTAGCGCTTAATTTCCTACGCGCACGTTGGTGTTCCTCAAATACTCAAATGGACACTTTTCTTGTTTCCTCACTCCTCCGCCCTCCAGCCTGTGACCCGGTGTTACAATATATTTGGTTCCTGAGATATTTAGTTGGGTTGGGTCCACTGGGTTGGGCATGAGTGAATAAAGTCATTTTGCCTGATTTATTACAAGCATTCGGATAACGCAAGGGTAAGCTACAGCAGAGCAGATACGCGATTTGATGTGTCTGGCCTTTTTTAAAACGTGTGAGGCGTTAAATTATTTTGAATATCTTGTGTCGAAAACAAATTTGAAATAAACCTCCACAAATGGATCAGCCTAATGAGCTACCCTGATGTGATTATTCTGTCATCCTTAATTTATTGCTAATTTTGTAGCCAGTGTTTCACAACCTCCATAAGCCATTCACTAAGGCTCAAGTAGCCTACCCCTTATCAACAAACTATTTTTTTTTCTAATATAGTTGATATTACGTAACATTAAAGTTACAAAGCTTTAACAAAGCAACATAAAATCTTTCCAGATACTCCCTGTAGGAAATCACTGGTCTATACTCTAAACAACTTATTCTATGGAACAAAAAAAATATATTCTGAACAACATTGGGAACCAAACAATATTGGTTCCTAATTAAAAGAAGTCCACTATATGGACAATATATGTTCAGTGGACTTTTTTCAAGGAACGAGGAATGTGGAGACTTCCAGAGGATCATGAGCGAGGATGCAAAGGTATATCCTATGCAGAAGTCTTTCTTGTTGAGAAACCTGACACATATAAATTTCCCTCCACCTTCACATCTGTCACAAATGTTATGTTATGCTTTTCCTTTGTAGTTTAAATAAACTATACATTTTACATATTTCTAAGGAGCATCTTTATTATTTATTATGAATTTCCTTAACCAAACTTCAACAACATAACAGACATCCCAAGTCTCCCGGAAGTTCCGGGAGTCTCCCGCATATTGATAGCGGCTCCCTGATGCCCGCAAATTAGTTAAATTCTCCCGCAATCTAGAGCGAGCGAGCAAGAGCACGCATGCGAGACACAGACTGTGCACGCGCGCAGGGCAGAGAGGGAGAGAGAGAGCGAGAGACCTTGCGTGTGTGTGCTAGTGTGCACCTAATGAAGCGCATGTCAGACAGAGAGCATCCTTGATTGGCCTGTTTCGGTAAGTCAACCAATCAGTTGTCAGTGTGGGCGGGCTTTTATCTCTTCTCCCGAACCGAATTAATCAGTTCAGTGTATCTAGAAACTGGAGCGCCATGGCAGAGGGAGAGTGCCCCAAAAAACGAAAGTATAAAGTATAAACATAATGACAATCTCGCACGCTGTACAGTTTGTAACTGACATGTTATGTTTGAGTTAAACAAGTTTCATTTCATGTGCATATTTTTCAGGTCGGCTAGTTGCCAAGGCATGAAAACAACAAACTCCTTAGACCTGTTTAAAGTTGCAATGAAATATAAATAAAAGCAGTTTACATAAATAGTATAAGCAGCTTATGTAAATAGTAAAAGTGATCTACATAATTTTACATAATTTTAAATATATAATTAACAAATATTTTAACAAATAATTGCATAGGCCTATAGAAATTATTTATTAATGATATATTATATTATATACTATACAAGTAAAGTCATGTTCTGTGGTGAAATGTCATCTTCGGGATACCTTTCCTCCTTTTTTTTTTGTGGGGTGGGGGGGGAGTGAAAAAAAAGTGGGGTGGTCTTCGGGATACCTCCCTGAAATGACTTTTTTCAGGTTGGGATGTCTGACATAAGGACAGATATCTGAGCACAGCTGATGATTCTGTAAAGTGATGCTTGAGTGATCAGAATATTCCAATGTACAAATAAGATTTCATTCAATTCCACTGTCCTCATTTTCTTTCCTTGCAGTTTTCCCTGGCGTCCTACAGGGGTGGAGCTGAGACGCGAGGAAAGGAAACAAGGATGCACAAATAAGAAATGAGAAGCACCCTAGGTTGCTGCTGGTAGAGGTGTTCGTGAGGCCAGCAGTTGTATTTAAAAATCCCAAGATATCCTTTGAATAAGAGTAGGGGTGTAACCCCAGCATCCTGGCCAAAATTGTCCATTTCCCATATATACTGATTGACTTCATCACTCCTTCTCCTCTCCACCAATAAGCTGGTGTGTGGTTGAGGAGATTCCCCCTTCCATATTTATAACACATTAGCTTTGAGTGCAAACAAAAGTGCTATATATAAAATTTAACAAATTATTATGTTGTATTATTACAGTGTGGACGTGGGGGAAAATTAATTTGAAAAAACAACCCTTAAGTCATGTTATTTATAATGATATGTGAAAACATCCAAAATGTAAAGATGTGTTAATCATGTTTAACATTCTCAAATCTTATTCAGGGGTGTGTTTTTTATTTATTTATTTTTTATATAAATGTTTATATTTTTATAAATAGGCAAATGCTTAAAGGTCCCGTTCTTCGTGTTTTTTTGAAGCTTTGATTGTGTTTACAGTGTGCAATTTAACATGTGTTCATGTTTCGCGTGTAAAAAAAAACTGTATTTTTAACACAATGTACTTATCTGTATTCCGCTGTTTTCACTGTCCTAAAAACGGCTGATGAGTTCCTTTATTCTATGAAGTCCCTTCTTCAGAAATACGTAACGAGTTCTGATTGTGCCAGCGGTTCCCGTGTTGTGATTTGACCGCAGCTTAGCAAACGTGGCACGTTTCCTGTGTTGTGATTCGACAGCAGCTTAGCGCACGTGGAAAGGTCACGCCTCTTAACGGGAGATAAGAGCTTAATGATCTCTACAGCGTCCCTGGGAAAGCAAAACAAAGGTGATTTGACTCCGGGATGAAAATAACAGCGTCTCGATGACATGGCGACAAACACACTCAAACGCACCACATCCTTTTCTCCACGCGACACGTCCTCTTCTCCACGTGGGACAGCAACAAAACCACGCCCCCTTTTTTCACGTATTCTTGTGGGCGGAGGTTAGTCTGTTCTACTGTTCTACTGACGTCATTTATGAAGGAAGTACCAGGATGTAGTCCAAGCCGGCCGTTCGCTGTAGGCTTTGAAAGGGAACTTCTGTTAAATAAAATATCTCGCTTAGCATTGAACTTTGAGCTTTATAATTTTACAGGTATTATTTATGCTCTAACAGCAACATTACACACTAACTAAAGTTTGAACAATGGGATCACGAAGAAAGGGACCTTTAAGAGTCTATGATTGGATCATTATTGCAGTGGTTATTATGTTTCTAGCATTTAAATTTTGGCTATCTTCTAACCCTAATTGATTGAGTGTGCATAGCTTTTCATTTCTTAAACAACCATGTAGGAAGAAACATCATGGCCATATTCCAGGATGACAATGTCAAGATTCATTAGGCTCAAATTGTGAAAGAATGGTTGGGAGGCAGCATGAAGAATCATTTTCACACATGAATTGGCACCTCTTAGTACAGACCTTAAATTTATTGAAAGTCTTTGGGATGTGCTGGAGGAGACTTTACAGAGTGCTGGATTCTTGCATTGTCAATATAAGCTCTTGAGCAAAAATTGATGCACCCCTTGATGGAAATAACATCACAACATTTATTTCCATCAAGAGGTGCATCAATTTTTGCTTAAGAGCTTGTTTTGATGATGCAAGAGTCAAGCAAAAAGTAATACATTGATCTGCATATGATGTGCGAGCTTCTGTGTGTATGCATGTGAATAATCTGAATAATGTGAATAAAGCATAAGTTTAGAACAGCGATTAACCTACATGTACTGTACAATAACCTTAACATGTTACTAAGATGTTTCTAGCATGAATTAGCACATTTTTGGCAAGTTTCAGCATGTTGCTAGCATGATTTAGCATGTTGCTTGCATGAATCAACATGTTATAGCAAGTTGTTAACATGAATTAGCACATTGCTATCATGAATTAGAATGTTGCTAGCATATTTTAACACATTGCTAACATAAATTAGCATGTTTTAACACACAACTAACATGATTACAATGTTGCTAGCATGTTTTAGCACATTGCTAACATGATTTAACACATTGCTGGCATGTTGTAACATGTTGCAAACATGCCCAAAGTTAGTTGCTATAGGCTTTGCTATAGATACTTGGTGGATGAAGCTTAAATAGGCTACTCTATTATAGTTGTATAACAATTTTGACCCCCTCAATGAAAGTCTATAGGACTTTCGTAGTTCATCTGTTTAACAACAATCGTCTTCGTTAATAAGTCCAATCAATTAGAAAAGATTTAGCAGCTTTAGTCAGACCAGTCTGAAGGTCTGGTGGCTGTAGCTTAAAAGCTCTAGGATGGAAAACTGTTTAAATTTAGTCTCAGATGAGGAAGAGCTTAAATAGTAGATCAGTATATTTTAGTCAAGCCAGTAACAAGTTAAAAAAGTATAACAATATACTTAGCTTCTCAAGCCAACATAATAAATATAGCTGCAAGCAGCGATACAGGGCCAAGCCCCTGAAGGAAATGTAGCGCAGTGCGGCACAGGAAGAGAAAAAAACAGCAGATAAAAATGTACTTGAAAATCAGCTGGTTCAGAAGTACAGGTGAGAATAAACTCAAAATAAACAGAAGTTCAGATGAGAAGTAACAAAGAATGAACAAAAAAACAAGATTAGTACAACGATTATTTCGATATTAAAGGAATTGAAAGTTGGGGTCAGATGCCTGTTTCTTATCTTGTTGCGCCTTGTTGGAAGATGTGTTTTCACACAGATGCAGAGTTCAAGAGAGAATCAACTCAAAATGAAGAATTTTTATACAAATGCACCACATGTTAGATTTAATAGTGTCAAGTCAAACTGGAGGAAATATAAATTAATTCTGGAAAAGGAAAAAAAGAAAGAAACAAAAACTATAGCAGTCTCTCAGCCAATCGGAGTGGAGGAAAAAAAAAAAAAAGGAGTGTGTGTGTGAGACGAGTCGGAGGCGAGCTCTGCCGAAAACTGAACAGCTGGACACGGAGAAAGTGCACAAGCATTGAATACATTGTCAAATCCGAAGGGGCAGCCGGTGAGAACTTTAATAATTTGTTGTTTATGTGATTGTGAGAATACGACGCTAGTGTAGCATCAGATGCCGAATTAGGTTGTGACGCAGCATATATCTATCTGTTTGTGCTCGGCACGGGAAGATTGCGTGACCTACTTTCTGTAACTGCGCACTGCGCACTGCGTGACTATTTTAAGCTAAATTTAGTTATATGTAGCAAATATTAATGTTATTAAGTCACTGGTGTACTGATTTGTTTACTTTCGTTTGTATTTTGATTTAATCGCGGGAGAGAGCGACGTTACAATATTATTTCTGAAGTTCACGTGTGATTGAGCAGATCGTTAAAATAACGTGATCTGATTTTATATACACATTGTGATGGTATTAATGTTAATTTTCTGAATTGTGTATGTTGCAGGTTACACTTAAAAGTGTATTAAGCATGTAAATAATATTATTTGAGAATTATTTGAGAGATAGGCTACCTGTGACTTAAATGACAACAATGGATGTTTAATAAGCTTTAATTTGCAATTAATTTACATATTTTGTATTGTTATTTCTGTTAAAGGTTTTTCATCTTTCTTCTGTCTAGAACATTCATCATAATTGATGCAATAAAAAGAAGAGTGGAATCCAGTTAAGGCCTTCGTTGATGATGTGTCTGTTCCTTTCAAGCGGGGAAATTGCGCACAAAATGCTAAAGCTTGACAGTGAAAAACCGGAAAACCAGTAGGAACTGGAAACCTGTGAAACCCAAAGAGGTATCATTAGAAGAATTATACATTCCTTCCAAACCAAAAAAGAATTCAAATGGCAGAGCAGGCGACCGGGAAGTCACTCGAGCAGCTCAAAGCAGAAAGGACAGTGGAGAAAAGAGGATTCACACGACTAGTCAACACCATAGCCAGAGCCTATAAAGAGATGACAAAAGAGGATCTTCATAGCAGTTTAAATAAGCTCACAATGCAAGCAGAGAAAGTCATGGAAGCAAATGACGATCTTGAAGCAGGCATCATTGCAGAATTAGAGGAGGAGCTGGACACAGACGAGTCAGTTGTGCTAACAGGACATCAAAGAGCCGACCTTGAAAAAACTGTGAGCGAATGCGAGTTAAAACTAAAGGAGGTTAAAGGTCTTCTTCAAGAAACTCTCTGGGCTAAGTATGGAGATGCTGAACTGTCCACAGCACTGCAGGTTGCCGAAGCTGAGAGTGAACGTGTCGCAGCAGTAGTTCCAGATGGGAACCACGAAGCATACGACTTTATACTCAGTCACCTTCAAAATTTAGCAAAGACTGCAAAAGACCTGTACAGCCATTGGCAGCGGTGCATCCCACCAGGCCATCAGAATAACTTCTGCCAAGGCCTGAGGAGTCTCGAACTCAACGTTACCAGATTAGTTTCGAGAAAAGCTTATTTCATTCGGGCGAGACGAGAGGAGGAAAAAGAGAAAACAACACCTCCACCAATGATCTCCAACTACCCCGTGGCTACAATTAAGTTAAAGCCCACAGCCCTCCCAAAGTTCACTGGTAACAAACGTGATTTTCATAGGTGGAAGAGAGACTGGGAAGCACTTCAGAAGCAGGGTGAGCCTACCGGTTCCAAGGAGGTTAAGAAGATTCAGTCTCGATGAGAGGATTGTAAGAGATCTCCGCCTAACCGCTTACAACACAGCAGATTACATTTTCCGTGTCTTGGAAAACCGGTATGGAAATGTGACAGCAATTGCAATTGAGATAGTGGAAGACTTGCAAAAAATGCCTGCCATCAAAAGTCACCAGCCACGGAAAATAGTTGAATTAATTCAGGCAGTAGAAAAGGCACTTGGAGATTTGAGTGACCTTGGAAATACTGGCGCTATTAAAAATCCGCTAGTGACAAAGTCAATTGAAGGAAAACTTCCTGAGTCTCTCAAGAAGGAATGGCTTATCCACATCTCTGACCAGCAGAGCTCTGTCACGCCAGACAACCGGTTTGATAATCTGTTAGAATTCCTCAAAAAGCAAGAGAGCATATATGAGCAGCTTGAACAACTAAGGGATGAGGAACCAAACAAAAGGGAGTTAAGAATTGAGCCAAGATGGGCAAGAACAAAGTCCACAAAATCAAGCAACGACCAATCAGTGTGTGTAGTCTGTGGTGACGTTAAGCACAAACGGAAGCTCTACTTCTGCAGACAGTTCCGGTCATTAAAGCTAGCAGATAAGGAAGACTGCAGTAAGGAAACTGGGAGCTTGTAATAGGTGCCTCGAAGTCCACGAGGACCATTAATTCTGTAAACCCAGCTATCTATGCAAAAACCAAGACTGCGAAGAAGAGAGTGTTCCTGAGCATCACTTTTACTTATGCCCAAATGCTGAAAGAAAGGAAAGGGGTGCTAATGAGAGAAAGAGCAAGTTTTGTCCCGACAGAGACAAGGGCAGGAAGGGCTATACGAAGGATCAGGAGGACTTCCTCTGTAAGCTTCCACCAGACTTAGCGCAGCAATGCAGAAGTGTGTTCTCAAACACTGCAGCAAGAGCGTTCAACGTCACAAAAGAACAGCTAAGTTTGCAGGCAGAAGATAGGTTACTGGAACTTCCCGTAATCATGATGCTTCTCAATGTGACAGCTAATGCTGGACAGAGAATTGGGACATTAATTGACTTAGCATCAGACACAAATTATATAACACACAGTGCTGCAAGCCGTCTGAACCTAAACGGTGAAAGAATTACTCTTGTCATCCATGGAGTCGGAGGGATGAAAGTTCGCGTAAAAACCAAACGATATCTGCTAAAAATCAGAGTAAAAACTCCTCAGGGCACTTTCAAGTCACATCAGTTGGCCTGCTATGGATTAGAAAGCATTGCTAAAATTCACAAAACAGTACCACCTGAACGACTGCAGAATTTATTTCCAGACGTCCCTCTCATCGAACTTGCTAGGCCTAAAGTGGTCGAACTGCTTATAAGCCATCGAGAGGGGCAACTAGCCCCACAGAGGGTCCGAGTAGTCGGAGACCTTGTGCTGTGGGACGGCCCGCTAGGAAAGACAGTTGGAGGAACGCACCCCAAGCTCTTTGAAGAGGTAGCTGTATCAGCCCACAAATCCAAAACACACTTTGCGAGGTCGATGAGAATGGCAGCTGTGAAATATGAGGAAATAACGGAGTACTATCCACCAAAAAAGCCATTAGCTAGGTTTCATGAGTCAAGCACTCTGACCAGCGGCCGAGACTTTCTGGAGTGGTGGAAGTGGGATTCCATTGGTGCGGCGTGTGAGCCTAAATGTGGTGGTTGCCGCTGTGGAAATTGCCAACCAGGTGGGAAAGAGATGACTCTTGCTCAGGAGAGGGAACTCGAAATAGTAAGAGAGGGCCTCACTTACGTCACGGAGGACGACCACAGCAAAAATCCGCATTGGCACGCAAAATATCCTTGGTTGGAGGACCCAGTTTCCTTGCCAAACAACAGGGGTGCGGTTGAGGCTACATTCTTGAGGATGGAGAAACAGCTAGCCAAAGAACCTGAATGGAAGGTTGCCTATAGCGCTCAAGTGAAGGACATGCTTGATAGAGGGGCTGCAGTAAAGTTATCCGAAGAAACAATAGCTAACTGGAGTGGGCCTGTGTGGTACGTAAGCCATCTTATTGCTCCTAACCCTCACTCAGTCACGACGCCAGTGAGGCTTGTTTGGAACAGCAGCCAAAAATTCAGAGGTGTCAGTATGAACGATTTGTTAGTAAAGGGCCCAGACTTTCTTAATCAGATACGTGCTGTCCTGCTGAGATTCAGGAGTGGAGTGTATGCCGCATTAGGAGACATCAAAAAGATGTATAACTCCGTTTGGTTGGAGGACCGTGAAATGCATATGCACAGGTTCCTTTGGCGAGACTTTGAAGATGAGGAACTGGAGGAATACGCGGTCACAAGAGTCAACATTGGTGACAAACCAGCAGGCTGCATCGCACAGCTGGTAATGCGTGAAACTGCCAATTTGCCATCCTTTGCTCACCTTGAGGAAGAACGGAGAGTGCTCCATCAAGACAGCTATGTTGACGACATTCTTACGTCCCATAATGATCTTCATCAACTGAGGTCCATTGTGGCAAACGTGGAACAGATCTTTACAGCAGGAGGTTTTTTTCTCAAGCCATGGGTCTTCTCAGGTCAAAGTGGGGGCAGCGAGTCAGAGAATGAGCCCCTGGGAACCAAAGATAAGATCATGGTTTTACCAAATCAAATGTACAATGATGACAACAAAGCACTTGGTCTGGGATATGGTGTGAAAGAAGACAAGCTCCATGTGATGACATCCATCAATTTCTCTAAGAGAAAGAAGAAAATGAGACTTGGTCAGAATCTCTTGCAAGAGGAAGTCAGAGTCCAAACACCAAATCCATTGACACGAAGGGAGTTGTTGAGTCAGGTGTCGGGGGTGTATGATCCTGTAGGTCTAGTGACTCCAGCCAAGCAGAAAGGAGCAATTCTAGTCCGCAGAGCTTTTCAAGAGGCAAAGGATGGAAGAGTTCCAGTCAGTGAAACTTGGGATACCTCCCTCTCAGATGATCTCAGAGAAGATGCGGTTTAACTCTTTGAGGAATACGTCCAGCTTGGCCAGATTAAATTCACTAGAGCTATAACTCCCCAAAATTTCAGTGATGAACCCTGGGCGATAACCTTTTCAGATGGAAGCGAGAATGCTTATGGTGTGGTAATGTACCTCAGATGGAACTCTGATAACGGCTCTATCACCAGGCTAGTGGAGTCCAAAGCCAAACTAACTCCATTAGACCACAAAGGAGACGCTGTCAAAGCGGAGATGTGCGGAGCAGTGTTTGCCTCCCGGCTGCGGAAGTACTTTGAGCAGCATAGCCGAATTCGAGTTGGGAAGTGGTTTCACTTGGTTGATAGCCAAACAGTTCTTGGTGCTATACAGCGAGAAAGCTATGGTTATAAGACATTTTTCGCTAATATAATTGGAGAGATCCAAGGAATTACCAAGCCGCAAGAATGGTGGTGGATACCAGGTCCACAAAACATAGCCGATGTAATCACTAGAGAAGCTAATCCTCTAGATCTTGATGAAAATTCAGAGTGGCAAAATGGGCCGAAGTTCCTGAGCTTACCAGTAGATGAATGGCCAATCAAGTCAGCTAAGGATCTAGCAGCTGACGCCCGAAAAAGCATCAGTAAGCTTCAAAAGAAGGTGTTTGCAGCTGCACTGACGAGATCTAAAGCAAAACAGCAGGAACCAGCTGAAGTATCAAGACAAAATGAGGATGTCATCCAAGATCAAATTGAACCCAAGAGACCACCTGCAGGATTGGCTGTCCAAAACTTAATTGATATGAAGCAGTTCAGTGATCTAACCAGACTAGTTAAAACAGTAGCGTGGGTTTGGAGAGCTGTAAAAAAGTTCCTTGGAAGCAAAAGAAACCCTAAACGACCCAAAGTGGGAGGCAGTCTCTTCTGCAGGAACCATCTCAGTGAGAGAAAGAATAGATGCCCTGCAAGATATTTTCCTTGCTGTGCAAGTAGGCATGACCTTTCCAAACACCACCAGAGATCGGCTGGTAGTATATAAAGATCCAGACTCTGGGCTATTGGTTTGTGGTGGGAGAGTGCAGGCCTTTAAAGAAGATCAAGTTAGCATTCCGATCCTTCCCTATAATGCCTGGGTGTCTACACTATTAGCCCGAGAATCTCACAGGAAAAGCCACGGAGGATTGGCTGAAACTTTACTTAGGATGAGGAAGAAGGCTTGGGTCATCAGGGGTAGAAGAATAGCCCAAAAGGTTGTCGACAGCTGTGTTCAGTGTAGGAGGACCAAAGCAAAGAAATGTCGGCAAGTGATGCGTGATTTACCACCAGAGAGATCGCAGCCTGCAGCACCCTTCGAGTTTACAACAGTAGATCTTTTTGGACCCTACTCTGTGAAAGATGACGTTAAGAAAAGAGCTTTGATGAAGGTTTGGGGGATTGTCTTTTGCTGTATGTCGAGCAGAGCAATCCACACAGAACTGGCTAACACCCAATCTAAAGAGAGTTTCTTAATGGCCTTTCAAAGATTCACTGCAGTTAGGGGCTATCCTAAGAAGATCTATTCAGATCCAGGCACCAATTTCATTGGAGCAAGACCGGTTTTGCTCCAAGACCGGTTTTCGAGTTGTACAAATTCCTGGAGGGCATCGACAAGGCTGCTCTAGAGGAAATAGCAGCACAAAATGGGACAGAGTGGATATGGAAAATCCATCCAGCCGATTCTCCACACAGGAATGGAGCTGCGGAGGCTGCAGTGCGCATTGTCAAGAGGGCGCTCCAATGCTGTGGAGGCGAGTCTACTCTGACTTACAGTGAGTTCCAAACAGCCCTTCAAATGGCAGCTAATTTGGCGACTGTTTATTTATGCTTCTTGCACTGCCATATCTTAACTGGATTATACTCATTTGCACTGCCGACTGTATTTACAGTACCAATGTTTACATTTGCATTTTGCACCGTACTTCTAACTGTAATATGCAACCACTTTCCACTGCACTTTTACACTTTATTTCGGATAGCTCTGTCCATAATTTATTGCACTAACTTAATCCACTGCTATATTCCTCATCTTGCCTAACATATTATTGTATACCTCTATCTGTAAAATTCTGTTCAAAGTAATAGCCATCTGTATATTACAGGGAGTGCAGAATTATTAGGCAAGTTGTATTTTTGAGGATTCATTTTACAACATTAATAATTAAACAACAACCGTGTTGTCAATGAACACAAAAAACGAATTAATATCAAAGCTGAATATTTTTGGAAGTGGTTTTTAGTTTTAGCTATTTTAGGGGGATATCTGTGTGTGCAGGTGACTATTACTGTGCATAATTATTAGGCAACTTAACAAAAAACAAATTTATACCCATTTCAATTATTTATTTTTACCAGTGAAACCAATATAACATCTCAACATTCACAAATATACATTTCTGACATTCAAAAACCAAACAAAAACAAATCAGTGACCAATATAGCCACCTTTCTTTGCAAGGACACTCAAAAGCCTGCCATCCATGGATTCTGTCAGTGTTTTGATCTGTTCACCATCAACATTGCGTGCAGCAGCAACCACAGCCTCCCAGACACTGTTCAGAGAGGTGTACTGTTTTCCCTCCTTGTAAATCGCACATTTGATGATGGACCACAGGTTCTCAATGGGGTTCAGATCAGGTGAACAAGGAGGCCATATCATTAGATTTTCTTCTTTTATACCCTTTCTTGCCAGCCACGCTGTGGAGTACTTGGACGCGTGTGATGGAGCATTGTCCTGCATGAAAATCATGTTTTTCTTGAAGGATGCAGACTTCTTCCTGTACCACTGCTTGAAGAAGGTGTCTTCCAGAAACTGGCAGTAGGACTGGGAGTTGAGCTTGACTCCATCCTCAACCCGAAAAGGCCCCACAAGCTCATCTTTGATGATACCAGCCCAAACCAGTACTCCACCTCCACCTTGCTGGCGTCTGAGTCGGACTGGAGCTCTCTGCCCTTTACCAATCCAGCCACGGGCCCATCCATCTGGCCCATCAAGACTCACTCTCATTTCATCAGTCCATAAAACCTTAGAAAAATCAGTCTTGAGATATTTCTTGGCCCAGTCTTGACGTTTCAGCTTGTGTGTCTTGTTCAGTGGTGGTCGACTTTCTGCCTTTCTTACCTTGGCCATGTCTCTGAGTATTGCACACCTTGTGCTTTTGGGCACTCCAGTGATGTTGCAGCTCTGAAATATGGCCAAACTGGTGGCAAGTGGCATCTTGGCAGCTGCACGCTTGACTTTTCTCAGTTCACGGGCAGTTATTTTGCGCCTTGCTTTTTCCACACGCTTCTTGCGACCCTGTTGACTATTTTGAATGAAACGCTTGATTGTTCGATGATCACGCTTCAGAAGCTTGGCTATTTTAAGACTGCTGCATCCCTCTGCAATATATCTCACTATTTTTGACTTTTCTGAGCCTGTCAAGTCCTTCTTTTGACCCATTTTGCCAAAGGAAAGGAAGTTGCCTAATAATTATGCACACCTGATATAGGGTGTTGATGTCATTAGACCACACCCCTTCTCATTACAGAGATGCACATCACCTAATATGCTTAATTGGTAGTAGGCTTTCCAGCCTATACAGCTTGGAGTAAGACAACATGCATAACGAGGATGATGTGGTCAAAATACTCATTTGCCTAATAATTCTGTACTCCCTGTATATTCATAGTACATATTCACCTGTAAATTCTGTTTATAGTAATAGCCATCTGTATATTTATTCACTGTATATATTCATCTGTAAATTCAGTTCTGTTTATAGTAATAACCATCTCTCTACTTATACATATTTATATATATTCAGTACATTTTTATGCCCTGCACTTACGCAACCATTGTATATATCCTGCACTTGCTGCTATTGCACTTCTGGTTAGACCTAAACTGCATTTCGTTGCCTTGTACTTGTACTTGTGTAATGACAATAAAGTTGAATCTAATCTAATCTAATCTAATCTAATCTCGCTAACGAGCGGCCTATCGATGCTAGAGCGCAAACCCAGAAAGACTGCATCCAGTACGTTACTCCGAATGCACTACTGCTGGGGCGAGCATCTCAAAGTGGTGATGTCAAAACATTCGACTTTTCTAGTTACCTATTCAAACGGCTCCAAGCAATGCAGTCAGTGGTGGATAAGTTCTGGAGACACTGGAGTCAACTTGCGGGTCCTAATTTATTCTTGAGGACCAAGTGGCATACCATGCATAGGAACGTTGCAATTGGGGACATTGGCTAAAGCAAAAGGCTATCCAGTGTCTAAAGGGCGCAAGGTGAAGATCCCAAGTACTGTTCTTCACAGAGACGTTAGACGACTAGTGGTTCTCCTTCCAATTGAGGAGCAAATGAGCAAGTAATTTAGGTAACATTGTAACTGCTCTACAGTTAATGGTGCCAGGCAGTTTGCCTTTAAAGCATCGCGATTTCTTCTTGTATCCAAGGAAAATCGAGTGGGAGGTGTCAAGTCAAACTGGAGGAAATATAAATTAATTCTGGAAAAGAAAAAAAAAAGAAAAAAAAACTATAGCAGTCTCTCAGCCAATCGGAGTGGAGGAAAAAAAAAAAAAAGGAGTGTGTGTGTGTGAGACGAGTCGGAGGCGAGCTCTGCCGAAAACTGAACAGCTGAACACGGAGAAAGTGCACAAGCATTGAATACATTGTCAAATCCGAAGGGGCAGCCGGTGAGAACTTTAATAATTGGTTGTTTATGTGATTGCCGAATTAGGTTGTGACGCAGCATATATCTATCTGTTTGTGCTCGGCACGGGAAGATTGCGTGACCTAGGCTACTTTCTGTAACTGCGCACTGCATGACTATTTTAAGCTAAATTTAGTTATGTGTAGCAAATATTAATGTTATTAAGTCACTGGTGTACTGATTTGTTTACTTTCGTTTGTATTTTGATTTAATCGCGGGAGAGAGCGACGTTACAATTGGCTTTATGCACAGCTGCACTACTTCCTGAATTTCAGCCAGCTCCTTTGTTTCCTGTCTGCCATTATTGGACAAACTGATTAATCCAGGTGTGCCTGACCTCTGTAGTCGCAACAACAATAATCAGACACACCTGGATTAATCAGTTTGTCCAATAATGGCAGACAGGAAACAAAGGAGCTGGCTGAAATTCAGGAAGTAGTGCAGCTGTGCATAAAGCCAATTGTCACAGATGCATCAGCGTCAGCGCCAGACCTCTACACTCCGCCCATCCGCTCCGCATCACCCAAGTTCTGATCCACCGCACCTGTGTTCATCACCTGTCCCTAATTCCCTGTCACTGCACTTCCTGTTATAAGCACCTTCAGTTTCACCAGTCCAGTGTCAGGTCTCGTCGATACGACATCGTCATACTGACTCATTCTCTCTATCCTTAACCTGCTAAAAGACTTACCTGTGTTCCTTCGTTCGACCATCCTTCCTCAACCAGCCTGCCTTCTTCTGTTCACCTGTCTTCCACCAACTCCATCCTGGCTACCACCCTGCATCAGACAAGAGACTCACTCAGAACTATTCATCAGTTACCGCTCCAGTTATCTCATCACTTCTACCTGTCTGCCGTGACCATTATATATTTGTGTTCAATAAATATAATTTCAACTTACCTGTTTGTGTCATTCAGCTTCCTGACAACAGTATTATTTCTGAAGTTCACGTGTGATTGAGCAGAACGTTAAAATAACGTGATCTGATTTTATATACACATTGTGATGGTGTTAATGTTAATTTTCTGAATTGTGTATGTTGCAGGTTACACTTAAAAGTGTATTAAGCATGTAAATAATATTATTTGAGAATTATTTGAGAGATAGGCTACCTGTGACTTAAATGACAACAATGGATGTTTAATAAGCTTTAATTTGCAATTAATTTACATATTTTGTATTGTTATTTCTGTTAAAGGTTTTTCACCTTTCTTCTGTCTTGAACATTCATCATAATTGATGCAATAAAAAGAAGAGTGGAATCCAGTTAAGGCCTTCGTTGATGATGTGTCTGTTCCTTTCAAGCGGGGAAATTGCGCACAAAATGCTAAAGCTTGACAAATAGATTAGATCTGATTAGATAATTCTCAGAAAGACTCAATGTCAGGAACAGAAGCAACTTTTACAACTAAACAATTAGCATGCTAAGCTAACTAACACAAGACAACAAACACAGGAAAGGTCAGCTTCTCAGGAACAGTTGTGAATAGCAAAAATCTATTTATTCATTTCTGTGCAGCTCGGTCCAAAGATTATCTGAGCCGATTTTGGACAAAATTTATAAGAGGAGTAGCTAAAAAAAAATCATTTTTCATTTGCTTCAAAATGTGGACAGTCACATTGTTTGAAAATGACAAATGAGATATTGTCAGAATCGGCATAAACCAAGGAACTAGTGACACAGAGACACAACATAGAGACACAAACATAATTTGAACAAAGTTTTCTGACAAAAAGGCAGCCTGATGGTTCATCCGATTCTGGCAAAATCATTATTCTTGGATAGACACCAAGATCATGATTTTATGACAAACTACTCAAATGTTTTTCAGATCTCATGACCTGTAGGTGGTGCTGTTCCTAAATTTTGCATGGACACTGGTTCTGATGAAGCCTACCAATTTTTGTCTTGGTCGACATTACTGGGAACACCCAAAAAAACGTCATATCTGATGCCATGGGGTAAAACAAGACATTGGAATGAACACGCTGTCTTTAATTTTTGTAATAATTACGATTAATTTCTGCTTTGTGCAATGCCGAAAAATGGCTGTGTGGTATTCTGCACTTCTAATAAGTTAAAAAACCCTGATCTGAAGGTTTATATGCCGAATTAACAGACGGAGCCATTTGTCCAAAGCCTATCACATAGCGACAGAATGCGTGAGGTTATTGATGTACAAAACATTCACAAGTTTTCTTTATTTCATTATGGGAAGGGATGGGCTCATGTTTGTGCTTCAGCTCACAAGCTGATATTGAGAATAATATTGTGACACTGGCATGTCAACTCCAAATTTGCTTTGTAAAATGCTGAACTAATATTCATTCGTGCATGGCTGTACTTACAAGAAAAACAAATAAATAAACAGACAAAGCTACATGCATGTATGACAACAGAAAACTGACTGATGTCTAAACTTTATCTAAACCTGTGTCATTGATGCTGAACAGCTCCTCATATAACTGGATTTCAGGCTTTTGACAAATGTGTTATCCGTGGCACTGCTGTAAATTAACAGTTGACATTAGAGTCAGCGCTTTTCATGTTTCTATTCTAGCATAAACAAACTTATACATAAACAAACACCATTTGCATTTCACACGGCATATATTCATAAAAATATAAATTTCATTGCACACAACAAGTTTTATGATAATTTTAAAATGTTAAATGTATGTAATGCATACATTAAATCCATTAAATTCAGGAACACTGAATAAACGTCTTAATCGGAAGTGTTGTGTTCTACTGTTCAGAAGAACGACACAGACAACCATTTCACTGCAGAGTCTTTACTGGTGAGTGCTTCAGTTTTCGCTCTCTCAGTTACACTCCCTTGCTGCTCCAACCAGCGTTCTACACATGGGGGACTTCCGTAGTGCACAGTATAGTGTTGCATGAACAATACATTACAGGAAGACTGGGTGATTTATGAAGTTGACATGTCGTGTGATATTTGGGGGAGCAGCATGCATTCTGACGAGAAAATTACACCTCTGACCATTGCGTTGGGTCGTTTTTCCAGTCACAGATACTGTACGGACAATCCAACCCAATACAGCTCAGTTTTTCTATGTATCTTGCCCTGTCAAGCGGCAGAAATTATTCTACATAGGTTAACAGCATGCATTTCCAGGGGGAATTAACTGTTTTCCCCCATGCCGACTCTGCCCAATGCCACGCCCCCAGCTATGACACAAAGCCTCTCCTATTAAAAAGCTCAGAGGAGAAGGTAAGACAAAGAAAATCATTATTATTCAACAAAGCACTTTACAATGGTCTATTTTGGTTTACAGAAACACAGATGCAGACACTAGTCACACTGGAATGTGCACCTTCTATGTGACTGATTTGTGAAAAGATAACAATGAATAAACTTATCTTGTACCAAACAGTGTTGTGTAGTTCTTAAGATTGAATGATTTATGTTCCCAAACACTCCTTTATCACAGTCAACTTCATTAAAGGTGCACTGTGCAATATTTAGGAGGATCTATTGACAGAAATGCAACATAATATACATAACTGTTTTAACCTTACATAATGAACCGTTATGTTTTTATTACCTTAGAATGAGCCATTTCTATCTACATACACCGCGGGTTCCCTTACAGTGAAGTTGCCATTTTGTGCCGCCATGTTTCTACAGTAGCCTTTAATCGACAAACTACTCTGCAGAGCACCAGCTACTCTCTGCTGTCTCAGACGACGACATCTTTGTCCTGTGCCGACCATGGTAACTTCTATATGTGCTTTGACAGGGAGGGGTAAGCGGTGGACAGTTGCAATTGGCAACCTCACTGCTAGATGCTACTATAATTTACACACTGAACCTTTAAATTCACAACATCATAACTTTTATTTTCACTAGTAGGTCTTGAAATTCTGTTCAGTCATTTCTGTGCAGTCCAAAGATCATCGGAGCCAATTTTTTAAATAAGAATTGGACAAAATTTTAAGTAGTGAAAAAAAACGAATACCATACTTTTTATAATGTATGTTACTGTAATGGGCTGTTACTGTAATGGGCGGAGTCTTAAAGTAAGATGTTGAATGTGATCAGCATGGAAAGAGGAATCGGGTGTACTAAGTGTATTCATTTTTGTAGAACAAAGGGTTCAAAAGTTATAACCTTTCGAAAAGAGAATTTTTTAACTGGTGGTGGTGCTATAGAGTTGGTCCAATCACTAACCATTACCATCTCTACAATTGTGCCAAATTTCATAATTTCCCTATGTTCTGTTGATAGGGCTGCCATAGACTCCCATTTGGGAAGAATAATAATAAGAAAACTATAATAATTTTAAATAGTATAACAGAGAAATATACTATTAATAACTTGACAGAGGCAAAATTATGATAAAAGTTTAAAAAGTATAACTGTAACGCTATATTAAAGTCCAAAAAAACTAAGACAATCAGGGCTAAACATTATATATATATATATATATATATATATATATATATATATATATATATATATATATATATATATATATATATATATATATATATATATATAATACAATATGTAACACAAATGCAATAGCATGTCATAAAGCAAGATGACAATCAGTGTTGGGCAAGCTAATCTGAAACTAGCTTTACAATCTACAAGTTACTTGTAAGTTAAAGTAGCTAAGTTCAAGCTATCCTTTAAAAAAAATCGCTGCATTGAAACTTCTATTTTTATTTTTTACAATGACATTGTTACAAATAACTGAATAATTGTTAATGAAGAGTGTTATAATATTTGGGGTTTCAAGAAACATAATGCAATGTAATTATGATTTCAAATATATATTTCAAAATATAATATAATATATACAGTTGCAATAAAAAGTATGTGAACCGCTTGCAGAATCTGTGAAAATGTGAATAATTTTAACTAAATAAGAAAGATCATACAAAATGCATGTTATTTTTTATTCAGTACTGTCCTGAACAAGATATTTCACATAAAAAATGTTTACATATAGTCCACAAGACCAAAACATAGCTGAATTTATTAAAATGACCCCGTTCAAAAGTTTATGGACCATTGATTCTTAAAGGTCCCATGGCATGGATTGTTTTATTTTATTTTATTTTAAAATGTATTCTGAGGTGTACTTATATTGTTAGTATGATTTTTTACATCATAAAATGTCAATTTAGAAATCAAATGCATTTTTTCTATACTGATGTTTGCCCTGTGGCTGAATGCCCTGTTTTAAGGGGCATGTCTTCTGTGAGACTTCAGTAAAAACGGCCACTGTTGTGATTGGCTGACATCTTTGCATTTGAAATGATTAGTTTGGTTTAACGAGGTCTACGAGGCACAAGCCTGCTGCCAGAGAGACGGAAGTCACTTCTCATCAGTTCTCTCAGCACGTCTCAGTTCAGTGAACTGTTGTAGTTACTAGCATATACTTCAGGTTATTAGTTTATTTCTAGTCGGAGGGACTGTCACTCATGTCAGAAAGTTAGTAACTTTTGTAAATGATGGATCAGCGCTGACACGAGACGCGAACCGTTTAGAACGATTCAGTTCGATTTGGTGAACTGGTTCGGTTCACTAAAAAGAACCGTTTCACTAAAAAGAACCGGTTCAAAAGAACGATTTGTTTGCGAACCGGACATCAATGGACCAGAGATGGAGAGATTGCTAACAGCGATACTGTACTGAGTTATGAGAGCGCTGTCAGCGCAAGTTTATGTTGTTTGTATCTGAGAGTTCTGAATAAACACGAGTCCCAGTCATGCCGAGCCCGCCTTCCTCATTACCAACTTTGTAACATGTAATGTACCATTACATCTGTCGAGATGAACGAGTTACGAGTAAGTGTTGATTATAGCATTATTTTTAGATACTTTCCTGTCATATGAAAAGCGTCAGTGACATGGATGTGTACTCAATGCACTCAATGCATGTGTACTCTGTGCATTGAGTACACAGCGCAAAAAAATACACAACAGCAGTAATCGAATGTAATCCAGTTTATTGTGGGGCTAGTGCTGGGGTACTGGGGGTCGGTGATGTTGAAGGCCGACCGGCCAGTGCAGCCAGAGCTTCGGTGTGTGTGAGGTTTATCACTAAAGGTGTGACTCTGCTGATGTTGGGCAGAAACTCACGACTGTATGCACATTTTAGAACAGATAGACGCGACAAGGACAGACAAAAACACTGACTCACAAGATAGAAAATACCGTTCTGTCGGGAGAGAGAGAAGCCGCAGCATGAATAAAAAAATTCTGTGTGAACTTGAATAATTAGCTTCACATCAGAAATCACTGATCACAGATCAGAAGGAACTGAAAAAGACTTCTGTTTTCATTTGTAAATCCAAACACTGAGAAACTGCCAGCATTCACTCGTTCACAAGCCATGATCTCTCGAGGACAAACAAATATGGCGCTTGCATGGGCGTGCCAAATTCTCTGGGCTGAGGTAACCGTTCCTGTTCTGATGTCATAACAGGAGAATTCAAGATCAGCTCGTCTGGGCTGTCATTTTCTCAAAGGCAGAGAAAGACAGCCAGAACTCGGTTTATACCGATCAAAATTTCTAGCCACTTGGGGACAATATTCAGGCTAGGGGAACTCATATTAATGTTGAAAAACCTCATAAAATGAAAATTTCATGCCATGGGACCTTTAATACTGTGTGCTGTTCCCTGGATGACCCACGGCTGTTTTTTTGTTGCATGATGCTTGTTCTTGAGTCTCTTGTTTGTCCTGAGCAGTTAAATTGCCCAATGTTCTTCAGAAAATCCTCCAGGTCCTGCACATTCTTCAGTTTTCCAGCATCTTTTGCACATTCAAACCCTCTCCAGCAGTGACTGTAGGATTTTTAGTGATAAATTGGTGACGCAATATATCTGGATTAAGATACTAGATTATGTTGTGACAGGAGCAAGATTAGATAGGTTGTATATAAGTAAATCTGAAATAAACCAAAATTACTTATAAAAAAATATATATAAAATTATAAAAATTAAATTATTAATACTTGTATATTACCAAATGGTTTTTCAGACCATCATATGGTGACTTGAGATTATAATATTGTAAAAACTTTAAGACCTAAATTTTATTGCCATTTTAATGTAAAATTATTACAAGACAAGGATTTTTTTTTAGAAGTTTTGTAGTTTTTGGGATATCTGGAGACAGAGGAAAAATAATTTAGAAAATCTGACTCAATGGTGGGAGGTTGGGAAAGCACAGATTAAAGTTTTTTGTCAACAATTTTCTTATAATGCTACTGCTACAGTGAAGAGAAATGTGAAAAATATGGAGGTTGAGATTAATGAAATGGAAAAAAGAATGATTGATGTTGATGATTGTGGGTCAATGAATATTATAAAAAAAATGTCTCAGAACTCACACAGTACACATTTGGTCGTTGTTGTTGTAGTTTACTTTAGTTGAGTATTTGTGCACAATTATGCGTGTGTGTGTGTCTGTATGGTCAAACTGCAAACCAAACACAAAACAATTCACAATTAATATCTAGTAATATTCACATCACCAAATACGTTTCTTTTTTCCCCCTTTTTTAAAATATTTTTAATGAGAGAAGAGGAAAAAAAAAATACAAAATTTCCATACACAAATAAAATGTATCCTTTTTTCCCCCCTCCTTTATTTTTATTTTTATTTTTTTAAACATATGCATATGTACACGGACACATATACATACTAAAAAAATAAATAAATAAAAATAAAAATTATATTAATAAACAAAACAAAAACACTGAGATAAGAATGTAGGAGAAAAACAAATAAATTAGATCACAGAGTACAGTGTAATAAACAAACCCACCCACCCACTCCCCCACTCAGCTCAAAACGACCAACACACATATTACTGGTTATTTATAAAATAGCATACAAACAGTACAGCAATAAAAGGCAAACATTCAATTGGGTAGTACCACTAAATTAGTGAAATAGGAAATAAAGGGTTGCCATTTATGGAAAAATTTGACTGTACATCCTCTCAACGTGTATTTAATTTTCTCAAGTTTTAAGAAATGCATGATGTCTCTGAGCCATTGGGAGATAGAAGGATATTTAACAGACTTTTAATGTAATAGTAAGGAGCGTCTTGCTAGCAAGGATGTGAAAGCTATGATGTCCTTTTGTGAAGGGTTAAGTGCAAGTGAGGGGTCAGGAATCCCAAATATAGCAATTAGAGGGCAAGGTTGGAGATTTACCCCAAGAACCGAGGACATAATATTAAAATATCCCACCCAGAAATCTTTCAAATCAGGACAAAAAAAAAACATGTGGCTAAGATAACAAGGAGAGCCATGGCATTTATCACATTTATCTTCCACTTCCGGATATATTTCAGATAGTCTAAGCTTAGAAAAATTTACCCTATGTAAGACCTTAAATTGAATAAGTCCAAGACAAGCACAAGAGGTGGTAGAATGTATCCTCTCTATGGCCTGTTCCCAGGACTCCTCATGTATTTGTATACCCAGTTCCCTTTCCCAGGTACATTTAAGTTTGTCATTTGAGTGGTCGCTAAAAGCTAAGATAATGTCATACAACTTTGAAATGATTACTCTGTGATGAGGGACAAATGAAAGCATGGTTTCCCACTGATGCTCTGGAGGTAAAGAGGGAAAATTAGGGAAACGCTTAGCCACAAAGTTGCGAGTTTGAAAATAGCGATAGCGATGAGTAACAGGGAGTTCATAGCGAGATGACAAATTAGTAAAACTATCAAAGACACCACCTACATATACATCTCTAAATTGTGTAATACCCTTGTCATACCACAGTGAAAATGTTAAGTCCGAAAGTGATGGAGGAAATAAATGGTTGTTATTCATAGGACCCAAGGAAGATGCATCTACGAATTTAAAGTGTCGTCTAAATTGATACCAGATTTTGAGTGTGTTAAGAACCACTAGATTATCAGTATATAGTGAAGGTTTTGTAGGTAAAGAGGAATAAAGTAGAGCAGGTATAGAAGATCCCCTACAGGATGATAGTTCCAATTTACACCAAGAGGATCCAGGGGATTTTAACCAGTAGCAAAGTTTATGGATGTGAGCCACCCAATAGTAAGCTAAAAAATTAGGTAATGCAAGTCCACCACTAAGTCTGCATCTCTGCAGTAGAGTTTTACGAATCCTAGGTGATTTTCCACCCCAAATAAAATAACAAATTATCCTATCAAGTGAGTCAAAAAACGTTTTTGGCAGAAAAAGAGGAATTGACTGAAATAAAAAAAGAAATTTTGGTAAAATATTCATTTTAATAACATTGATCTTGCCGATTAATGAAAGAGGGAGGTTACCCCATCTTTGAATATCGGATGTAATCTTAGAGATGAGGGGAGTGAAATTCACAGAGGCAAGGCTAGAAAAAGAACGAGTCACGTTAACACCTAGATATTTGAACCCTGATGGACTAAATCGAAAAGGCAGGTCTGACTGTTGCATATGACATGCTGCAGTATTAATGGGAAAACACTCACTTTTCCCCAAATTTAATTTATAACCTGAAAAGGAGCTGAAGTTCTCCAGAACACTTAAAACAGCAGGGATAGAAAGTGTAGGATCAGTTATATACAATAACAAATCATCCGCATACAGCGATAGTTTATATTCAATTCCATTACGGGTGATTCCTTTGAAAGGGGAAGATCTTAATGTAATGGACAGAGGTTCGATAGCAATAGCAAAGATCAAAGGTGATAAAGGACAGCCTTGGCGAGTTCCACGTCCAAGGACAAAATAATCAGAATAAACATCATTAGTGTGAACACTGGCCTTAGGGGACGAATAAAGGAGGCGAATCCAAGAAATACATTTTTCACCAAATCTGAATTTTTTCAGAACTGCAAACAAGTACTCCCACTCTACCCTATCGAATGCCTTTTCGGCATCCAAAGAAATCACAAGCTCAGGAAGTACAGCCGAGTCTTTTGAGTAAATTATATTGAGAAGTGTATTAAAAAACAATTGACGCCCTTTTATAAAACCATTTTGCTCTTCAGATATAATATGAGGAAGCACATTCTCTAATCGGGACGCAATTACTTTAGCCAATACCTTGACGTCAGCATTAAGCAGAGACAATGGCCTGTAAGACCCACAAGAGGTCGAATCTTTGTCCTTTTTGAGAAGGAGAGCAATAGTGGCTTGGGTCACTCAGAGAAGTTTCCACGGTTGTCTTCAGCCACTCGTTGCAAGGCAAAATTGGCAGCACTAGGACTCCAGACACCTCCAAAAAGGTGAGATGTCATGCGATAATGCTTAGGTGGTTTGTCCGGGTCGTTATCTTCCCACCACAGGAAGCAAAGCACATCTCTTTCATCAGATGGCACTCGGACTTGATAAAACATGCTCTCGATGTCCACATTCAGAGCAATGGGTTCTTGCCTAAACTTGAGAAGGACTCCTAGTAGCTTATTGGTAAGGTCTGGGCCTTGGTGAATGTGGTCATTCAACGAAGTACTTTGGTACCGTGCTGCACAATCGAAGACAATACGAACCTTCCCCGGCTTGGGCGGATGTAGCACCGGATGATGTGGCAGGTACCACACACAACCATCTACTCTGTTAATGTCAACGACCTCTTCTGCATATCCTTTCAGCAAAGAGTCTCTGATACCTTCTGTATACTTGTGACGCAAAGTCGGGTCCTTCCTTAGCCTCTTTCCTAGAAGGTCTAATCGATGTTTGGCCATAGTGTAGTTATTGGGCAGTTGTGGTGGATGTTCTTTGAAAGGAATTGGTAGTGTATAATGACACTCTTCTTTGACTGCTTGCTTGTTCCATAAAGCCACAACTTGCTCGTCGACTACTACTGACAGTGAGTCACTGTTTACGTGCACTGGATCATCCAGTTTCCAAAATCTTTCAACAGCTTGTTGTAGAGAGTGATCAGCTTGAATTAAATTGGCAGTGATAGATGTTGAACCATCAGCTACTGGTCCATGGAGTGTCCACCCCAGGCCAGTTAGAATTGCGTAAGGTTCGCCTGACTCACCACAGCGTGTCTCACGAGGAACAAGTATGTCAGGTTGGTCTAGACCTATCAGCAAGTGAACCTCATCAGCCAGATCAACATCGGGTAAACATATTTCATCTGCAATTTCACGCAGGTGTGGCCACTGGAACACTTCATGCTGTGTGACAAGGTTGTCCAGACTTATGTTCAGATGATCCCGACAAAGCACTCCCTTCATCAGGTATGAGTTCCTTTGCTGAGCATCTTCAACTTGTAGATCCACTGCTAAGGTGACTACGCTGAGATTTTTGGTCTCCATGGTGTTCAGTTTAATGTTCATTTTGCGTGACTCCAATTTAAGAGCATGAATTAGCTTCTTAGAAGCAAATGTCCCATTGGAACCGCTGTCAAGCAAAGCAAAGACATTCATAGAGAATCGATTGTGTCTGTCTGAAACCACTACTGGCAAGATGGGAAGTGCAATGTTCTTTTGACTGGCCTCAATGCACTTTCTGGTTGCATGTGCTTGAATAGATTGTGGGGGGTCAGCAGCAGACTCACCTCCAGTAGCTTGAGTAGTAGATTGGCTGTCGTTGTTGTTAGAAGCTACAATAGCGGAGTGCAGCCAACTATTATGTTTTTTCCCACATCCCGGCACCTTGCATACCCAGTTGCGAGTACAGACTGTGCTGCAATGACCTTTCATGAAACAATTCAGGCAGAGTTGCTTTTGTTGAACAAAGGCCAAACGCTCTTGAACAGACAGAGCCCTAAAGGCTTGATACTGGTTCAGAAAGTGTCCGTCAGTGCACTTTGGACACTTAAATCTTGATGTTGTCTTCGGTGTGACTGATGTGGTGGATTCATTAGTAACTGACACTGTTGCAAATGTCTGCCTTTTCTTATTGAAACTTGACTTGAGACTTGATTTAGAACTTGCTGGAGAAATTAGACTGGCAGGGCTAAGAAGATTCCCAAAGATAGGATCGGCTCTCTTAGCAGCTTCTGATTCAACAAGACTGACTATGTCATCCAACTTTGGCAAACGCCCAGACTTGATGATCTCATAGTTTCTTGTGAGCCATCTTTTCTTTATGTCTTCAGGTAGCTTTTCTATAATTTGTAGCAAAGTGCGTCCACCATTCAGCTCTTCCTCACACTTCATTGCCTTTAAAGTGTCTTGGCAGCTGCACAGAATGTCTGCGAAGCTTTGCAACTGCTTGTTGTCTTTAATGTCTTTGTAATTAAGCACCTTGTCAACCCATGCTTGTGATATTGCATACGGATTGCCAAAACGTCTCTTCAGAATAGCCATGGCTTCCACATAGCCCAGGCTAGAGTTGGGTTGTACAAGCAATGTGAGATAGCATCTCTAGCTTGGCCGACAGTGTACTGATGCAGTCGAGTGAGTTTCTCTTGATCTGGCACTGTCTCTTTATCAATCACAGAGGAGAACAATCTCATGAACTGCCAGTACTTTAAAGGTTCTCCATCGAACTTGATAATGTCAACAGGTGGTAGATGCATAGAATCGACGTGTGACCGATATTGTTGCCTTCAGAGCTCTAGTAGCTGGCATAAAGAATTCTCGTCCGTTCCTGAGAGTGAGGAACGAAAGTTGAGGGATGGGTTACCTGAAACAGGAGTTGAAAAGTCTTTATTTATTGTTGTTATCTCAGCCTTTCAACGTTTTTCCTCCATCTCAGTGTCTTTGAGTTTCAGTAAGCTTTTCAGTCCATCCATTTCAAATTCTGCATGCTGAAGTTGTAATTTAAATTCTGCACGCAGGCGTTCTTCTTGTTGAGCAATAAGCATGGAGAATTCTTTCTTTTCTTTCTCTCTTAGATTGTGTAACCCTTGAAGCTGTGTAGATAGCTGGTCTATAGAAGACATTGGAGGTTTAACAGCTTCATCAAGCATTGGCTCTTCCTCTTGGAAATAAGCATCTGAAGATGTGTTTGGATCCTCCATTGATGGTTTAAAGTCCTCTTGCCAGCAGCTCAAGACTGTGTGCTGCAAGTCTTGAACATCACGCAGGACTGATGTTAAATAGCCCTTAGAAGCATCAATGTCGTCATCATCTTCTAAAGTTTTATGGTACATGTCATGAACCTCATGAAACCGCATAACAGCCTCATCCAAAGCAGCGAGTTTCATCTCCACCTCTTTGGGCTGGTTACAGTTCATAGCAGTTGTGATCTGTGTCATCAAACGTGTCACTGCAGCCTTTGCACATCCACGTTGACGCTTGATACACTTTGGTTGTTCATCAGGAGTAATTCTTGTTCTGAATCTTTGTCCATGTTGTCATCAATCTCAAATCAAATCAAATCAAATCACTTTATTGTCACTCTACCATATGCACAAGTGCAACAGTAGGTGAAATTCTTAGGTGCAGTTCCGAGCAACATAGCAGTCATGACATGAACAACATTTAAGCAACAACAGATTACACATCTGATGCGCACACAATTACTCACAGCACAGTATACACTACAATAAACAATAAATAATTTACACAATGTGAGTGTAGTTCTCACAGCTTTAAACAATATACACATACTTACAATATACATATACTTAAAACAATATACACTAAACATACATTAAACAATAACAGTATACATTAAGCTATAGTAATAATATACAATGTACAGTATACAATATGTTCACAAATTGAAATCCAAAGTGCAATAGATGCTGTATGATAAATAAATGTGTATATAATGTGTGTGTATCTACAGTGGGTTGTGCTGAGTGATATTCTGTCCAGTGTGTGTTATGATACTGATGGATCAAGAGTTAAGTAGTCTGATTGCTTGTGGGAAGAAGCTGTTCTGGAGTCGGCTGGTGCGTGTTCTGATGCTGCGGTACCGTCTGCCTAATGGCAGCAGTGAGAGCAGCCCATGGTTCGGGTGGCTAGAGTCTCTGATGATCCTCTGAGCTCTCTTCACACACCGCCTGGCGTAAATGTCCTGGAGGGAGGGAAGCTCACCTCCGATGATGCAGCTGGCCGTGCGCACTACCCTTTGCAGGGCCTTGCGGTTGCGGGCGGTACTGTTGCCGTACCAGGTGGTGATGCAGCCAGTCAGCAGGCTCTCTATGGTGCTGCTGTAGAAGCGTGTGAGGATGTGGCGGTTCATTCCAAACCTCCTCAGCCGTCGCAGGAAGAAAAGGCGCTGATGAGTCTTCTTCACAATGGCCTCAGTGTGGACGGACCATGAGAGTTCCTCTGTGATGTGGACACCGAGGAACTTGAAGCTGCTGACTCTCTCCACCGGTGCTCCATCGATGGTGATGGGGCGGTGTTCTCTCTCATTCCTCCTAAAGTCGACCACCAGCTCCTTGTTCTTGCTGACGTTGAGGGAGAGGTTGTGCTTTTGACACCACCGTGTCAGAGTGTGCACCTCCTCTCTGTAGGCCGTTTCATCATTGTCGGTGATAAGACCTACCACCGTCGTATCGTCAGCAAACTTGATGATGGTGTTGGAGCTGTGGATTGCCACACAGTCATGTGTGTACAAGGAGTACAGGAGTGGGCTGAGAACACAGCCCTGAGGGGCTCCACTGTTGAGAGTCAGTGATGATGAGATGTTACTGCCCATTCTGACCACCTGGCGTCTGTTTGACAGGAAGTCCAGGATCCAGCTGCATAACAAGCTGTTTAAGCCTAGAGCCCGGAGTTTAATGTCAAGTATGGAGGGCACAATGGTGTTGAATGCTGAGCTGTAGTCCACAAACAGCATTCTCACATATGTGTTCCTCTTTTCCAGGTGGGAGAGAGCAGTGTGACTTGTTGATGAAATGGCATCATCAGTGGAGCGGTTTGTGCGGTATGCAAACTGCAGCGGGTCCAGTGAGGGGGGGAGAACAGAGCAGATGTGGTTTCTGACTAGTCTCTCAAAGCATTTACTGATGATGGGGGTCAGAGCAACAGGACGCCAGTCGTTTAAGCAGAGTGTTTTTGACTGCTTAGGTACAGGAACAATGGTGGACGTTTTAAAGCATGTGGGGACCACAGACAGGGAGAGGGACAGGTTAAAGATGTCTGTGAAGACTCCAGCCAGTTGGTGCGCGCACGCTCTGATTCCGCGGCCGGGAATGCCGTCTGGACCCGCGGCTTTACGGACGTTCACCCGCCGGAAGGATCGGGTTACATCCGCTAAAGATACGGAGAGTGAACCAACCTCTGTATCTTCAGCCGCGAGCTCTCTCTCCGCGAGGGCGGTGTTAGTTCCCTCAAAGCGAGCATAGAAGGTGTTCAGCTCGTCCGGGAGAGAGGCAGCGGTGTTCACGGTGGAGTTTGTGTTCCCTTTGTAGTCCGTGATGGTGTTAATTCCCCTCCACATGCTTCTGGAGTCGGTGGTGTTGAACTGTCCTTCAATCTTGTCCCTGTACTGGCGTTTTGCTGCTCTGATGGTTTTCCGGAGGGCATAACTTGCTTGTTTATGCTCCTCCGCATTACCGGAGTTAAAGGTGAAGGTCCGCGCATTGAGTGCCGCGCGAACATCCCCATTTAGCCACGGCTTCTGATTAGGGTACAGCCGTATTGTTCTGGTCGGAACAACGTCTTCTACGCACTTCCTGATGAAACACGTTACGCTATCAGCGTAAACCTCGATGTCGTCATCAGAGGCCGACCGGAACATCTCCCAGTCCGCGTGATCAAAACAGTCCTGTAGCATAGAGTCTGATTGGTCCGACCAGCACTGGATGGTTCTGAGGGCGGGTGCTTCCTGTTTCAACCTCTGCCTATAAGCAGGCAAGAGAAGAATGGAAGCGTGATCTGATTTGCCAAATGGTGGGCGCGGGAGTGATTTGTAACCATCCTTGAAGGGAGAGTAACAGTGATCCAAAACACGGTTCCCTCGTGTGTTGAAGCTAACATGTTGGTGGTATTTGGGTGCGATGCGCTTGAAGTTGGCTTTGTTAAAGTCCCCAGTCACAATAAACGCAGCCTCGGGATGCGCGGTTTCCTGCTCACTCACTGTCCTATACAGTTCCTTTAGTGCCCGGTCTGTGTCGGCTTGTGGGGGAATATACACAGCTGTGATGATGACCGCTGTGAACTCCCTCGGTAGCCAGAATGGTCGGCACAGAATCGTGAGAAATTCCAGATCAGGAGAACAGAAAGACTTGATAGAATGTACGTTCCTCTGATCACACCAGGATCTGTTGATCATAAAACACACACCCCCGCCTTTGCTTTTCCCTGAGAGATCTTTTTCTCTGTCCATTCGATGCACGGAGAACCCTGTGGTTTCGATGGCCGAATCTGGAATCTCAGCGAACATCCAAGTTTCTGTGAGGCAGATAATGCAGCAGTCCCTCGTCTCTCGTTGGAAAGAGATCCGTGCTCTCAGCTCGCAGAGTTTATTGTCCAGAGACTGAACATTAGCCAGTAAAATACTGGGAAGCGGGGGTCGGTTTGCGCGGCGTCTTACTCTGATGAGTACGCCGGCTCTCTTCCCTCTTCTCCGGCCGCGTTTCCGTGGTCGGGCCGCCCAGACAAAAGGATCCGCTGCTGTGTTTGTAAACGGCGGTTCGTCAGTGAAGAATTTAAAGTCCGGTTTTCGGTGTGCGATTGCCGAACCAATGTCCAAAAGTGTCTGTCTGTCGTACGTAGTAAGGCAGACAACATCCAAGACAAAAAACACAAAAACTATAAACAGAACAAACAAAAAACTACAATGTTTCAGCAGAGCTTGCGACGTTGCGGCCATCCTCTGCGCCATCTTGACTCCAATCTTCTTAATTCCTCGTGTTTGACTTTAATGTTACCCATGAAATGATAACATTAATGTGGAATTTTTTTTTTTTTTTACTTTTATTCCCGACATTGTAACATCAGCTACTGTGTACTAAGCATTAAACTTTCTTTATCAACTAAATGCAACATATTTTACAGGAAATACAAACTGTAAATGTCTAAAACAAACAAATATATAAGATTAGGCGTTTAGGCGCTAATCGCAAATAGCGATCTTCATAGTGATACACAAACCATCACAACACTTAAACAACATAACATTACTCACCACGCTGGGAATATAATGTTAGATTATAGTTTTAGCTGGAATCGTTAAGTGTTCAAATCTTCATTTGAGATCAACATGGCTTTCTCACTCTCTCAGTTGTTCTCTCAGTTCAGTTTGTTTTTCCCTGCCCCTCTTCCTGCGATCACATGCGCTCACCGGAACAACGTCCTTAAAGGGGCAGCACCCAACAATTTTTATAAAGAACTATTTGGCAATATGTACTGTGATGTTGCATCTGTGGACCAGTTCTTAAAGGACTTTCCTAAATTAAGGCCTGAGGAACAAAAGACATTGGACATGATGAACTTTCAAAGGCTGTGCAACAGCTTTCTACAGGAAAGTCACCTGTAGTTGATGGGTTACCAGTGGAATTTTATCAAGCATTTTGGGGTGTTTTAGGAGATGATTTGTATGATGTATTTTGTGAATGTTTTAAAAGGGGTTGTCTACCAAAAAGCTGTCAGAGAGCGGTGTTATCACTACTGCCAAAAAATTGAGACCTAGGGTTGTTGAAGAATTGGTGCCCATGCAGTGTCTTTAATGTGTTTAGACTATAAAATACTGTCTAAGTGTTTAGCCAACAGACTAAAACATATTTTGCATATTGTGATGGAAAGAGAACAGACTTATTGCATTCCTGGGAGTACAATAACGGACAACCTGTTTCTGAGAAGGGATGTGATTGATGTGTCTATTAGAAACAATCATTTACTGTGTTGAAAACTTTTGGATTTGGGGAGAATATTATTTTGTGGATAAAAATACTGTATGAAGATGCTTCAGTTATGCTTAAGAAAGGAGGTGGCTTGAGTTGTCCAATCCCTGTTAAAAGAGGAATCCGGCAGGGATGTCCTTAGCTAAAAATACTTAGTTCTTTCAAAAATATATGTGCTCATTAATGTATATTTACTTCTTTCAAGTAATAAAGTATTCTCGTAAATTTATAATATGCCATTGAAAATACATATCGGTAAGGGGTTCGAATGGGGGTCGCCATGTTGCCCCTCCATCTTGAAAGTACATTAGCCAAAGAGGGACATACCCGTAAATTCAAGCTTCGCCTTTCGCGTTTTAACACTCGATGGCACCATGTCGAATGTGAAGAGGGGGAATGCTGGATTAAACTGGAAGCCATGTTAATTTTGGACTAAATCGGCCACCGTAGGAGTTAAAACGAAATCAGAATTGGGTGGACCAGAAACTAATATTTAATGGATGGTCATATACCTTTTCACCGCTAGATGGGGGAAAATATCACACAGTGTAGCTTTAAGATTTCTTCGCCTTCTGAGAAGAATAATGTAGGAAGTGTGGGCTGCTCTACCTGGGGCATGTATAGAGGCACTGTCACAGAATTGGAATGAGGAATATGAAGCTTATGCGCAAGTTCTCGCAGGAAGATTCAATGTTACGTCACTTATCACATTCAGACCTATCCAATCAAGTCATAATTCTCAGAGTATAAAAGATCGGTAATTAACACGTCTGAGTTCACAGATGCTGACGCCAGCATTACAGTTGACGATCAGGACGTTACGTAGCAGTCGATCGCTGGTCCTATTATAGAATTAATAATGTGCAATACAGTGGCGTTCAAAGTCTATGTCAGCCATCTGCATCTTCATCAGCATTCAGCACAGTGATATGTATATGATTATGCATTTCCGATATCGATCGGGTGTAGTATTTTACTCTTTCTCAAATTGTCGCAAGCATGCACGAGACGCGCACCTGCTTGTGCAACGTTGCTCGTTATTGCTTGCTCGTGTTGTAAACTATCCATAGTGCCTCGTAAATGATTTGCATGACACCGGTTACCGTTAACGATTGTATTTTGTTTAGAAAAGCTGAAACAGAACAGATGGCACAGCATATAGCCTCTATCATTCTCACCACGAATGCAAGGAAACCAACACAGGTTTTAAAGCGACATGCACCTCGTTAATCGGGGCTTCATGATTAACAGAAGTTAAGCTGAAATCGCGAATGGGTTCAGTGTTATCAGATCGCTAAAGTTGAATTAACTATGCTAATTTGCTCAGCATAGTTTTTAAAAAAGTACAGCACTGACATCAGTGCTTGATCCGTTCTCATTCATTCTTGCTATTCATCTTGCAAGCACTGTGAGTTCATCACATACAAAATGCAATTGAAACTGACACAATAGTTTCAAGCTTAGAAGTGTTTTGGGCTGTCATTCAGCAGAGTACATATTTTGCTCAAACATACTGGGCACCCAGTGTTGAAATGGCTTCCTTGTGTGATTCGACATGGCTTCCTTTACTATGAGGAAGAACCGCGTTCTGTGCTTATATAAAGGTGCCATTGCTTATTGCTTTATAAATGCGCTACATATTAATAAATTAGTTAAATAAAGCAAACATGTATAGTAATTGTGCTTTTGGCTTTGCGTTACTCCAGTTAATTTGACTCTATGCATGTTTTATTCCGCTACTGATATCTGGATGCCTCTGTCTACTTTTAGGATCTTTAGAATTTAGTGTTACGTCTCATTTGGTCCTTCTGTACTACGACGCCATGGCTACAATTATGAATTAAACAAAGTGTATCTCGCTAGTATTCAAAGCACCATATGTCAAGTAAGGTTTGTATAAAAAACAAGGTTTAACTGGATATTCGATAGCAGCAATAATTTAATTCCGTACTCAATCCGACCCATTTTACATAAAGATTGCATCCTGTACAGCAACTAAATCGCAGCACGGGAATACAATTATTCAAATCTTTTATGAATATAGTAAGTGAGCAGAGTGCGCTCCCTTTATAAACGCATGAAACTGTCAAATGCTTCAGTTCAACTAAACTCTGACACTAGTGGAAACCGTTTTGGTCAATCTGACTACACCAAATCATCAATCTATAGCATGTTCTACTCTTCGTTGGTCAAACGTATGCACTAGAAGGCAGAATTGGTCAGTGAACAAGCGCTGAGCCATTCAATCCTAATTGTGTATGTTCCGTGTTGTGTTGGCTCCTCCAATTGGCCATTGCATTCAAGCACTCCACAGACATTTACATTTACGCATTTGGCAGACGCTTTTGTTCAGGGTGACTTGCATCGTATTCAAGGTGCACATTTGGTATTTTGTCAGATCTTGCTTTCCCTGGGAATCGAACCTATGGCTTAGCGTTGCTAGCGCTACGCTCTACTGTTTGAGCTTCAGGAAAGATGTGTCAAGACCCGTCTGCGGCCGTTCAAGGCTTTCGTCTCTACCTGGCTGATCAAGGCCCATCTGCGGCCGTTCAAGGCTTTCATCTCTACCTGGCTGATCAAGGCCCGTCTGCGGCCGTTCAAGGCTTTTGTCTCTACCTGGCTGATCAAGGCCCATCTGTGGCCGTTCAAGGAATCGCAGCATTTACGACGGGCGAGTATACAGTTCTTTCACAATTTTTGGGGGCGAGTAGGTCCCGTCCTGGAGGAACTAATTTCCTCTACCAATTCTTGGGGGGCGGCTGCGCCCCTGCCTTCATCTTCAGGCAGGAAATGCAGAGTCCATTACCCTCGTGACGAGCACTACGGACGGGGCCTACGCCAAAGAACCTCTAATTTAATACTTGCTGGTCTGCTAATAAACTTGTGGTGTTATCATACTTCATCTGGTCTCCCGAGTCTTCCTGGTAGAAATGAAGCTTATGCGCAAGTTCTGGCAGGAAGATTCAATGTTACGTCACTTATCACATTCAGACCTATCCAATCAAGTCATAATTCTCAGAGTATAAAAGACCGGTAATTAACACATGTCTGAGTTCACAGATGCTGACGCCAGCATTACCTCCATCCTCCCCACCACCACCAGGTCGGTCCCTGTCTATACCTCCCGGGGGGCGGCTGCGCCCCTGCCTTCATCTTCAGGCAGGAAATGCAGAGTCCTTTATTTTTTTAATTTGTGGTTTAGAAGAAACGGTTAGTCACTTATTTATTGATTGGTTTAGGTTGAAGGGAGGTTTTATTTTTTTTTTTTACATTTTATTAGGTTTGGAGAACCATTTTTCTTATCAGAATTTTAGAAGTGGATCAAAATATTATTTTCAGGAAAAGAGGAAGATGTGTTTACTGAATTTTTTGTTAGGGTCTGCAAAATTGTCTATCTGGAAAACGGCTCGGGTTATGTATATAACCCTTGTTCCCTGAGAAGGGAACGAGCACTGCGTCGGAACGACACTTTGAGGATACTCCCTAAGCACTAGAGAATCTGAAGTCTGTATAGAAACTAAACCAATCTGATTGGCGTGCGCGATGACGTCACTGTGACGGCATACCTGGAAGTATAAAAGGGAAGCCGGTGCATTGAAACGGCAGCTATTGCTCTGAAGCATGCGCTCCAGGCGTGCCGAGGTGTGGTGACGCGACGCAGTGCTCGTTCCCTTCTCAGGGAACAAGGGTTATATACATAACCCGAGCCGTTCCCTTTCGAGGGAACTCTCACTGCGTCGGAACGACACTTTGGGGAACGAGTACCCACTAGCCCACACAGAGGGTAGCGCCTGCCCTAGTGTGAAGCCGGAGACCGGGCACAACTAGGACTGGAGTACCCTAGCGCCAGGCGCCGTAGGGAGATGCAGGCTATAAAACCTGATAAAGGTGTGCGGGGTAGCCCACCCAGCCGCCTCGCAGATATCCTGCATGGGGACCCCAGAAAGGAGGGACACCGAAGAGCCATAGGTGAAGGCAAATTGCGCACCTGATAAGCCGCGGTTATCGCCTGGACAATCCAGTTACTGATTGTCTAGGTAGATGCAGGCAACCCTTTCTTGGGTGACCCAAAGCACACCAAAAGCTGTTGAGAGCACTGCGCAGACTTCTCCAGATACACTCTGAGAGCCCTAACTGGGCAGAGCAGGTGAAGTCTCCCTTCTTCCGCCGTCACGTGAGGCGGAGGATGAAATGCCTGAAGAACCAAAGACCTGGCCACCCTTGATGGAACTTTGGGCATGTAGCCCGGCCTAGGGTGTAAGATGGCTTTTACTCCCCCAGGGGCGAACTCCAGGCAAGTCAGCGTTACCGCCAAGGCCTGGAGGTCCCCCACCCTTTTTAGCGATGTAATCGCCAGGAGAAAAGCCACCTTCAGGGTCAGGTTCTTTGGTTCCACCGACTCCAATGGCTCAAAGGGGGCCTCAGCCAGACCTTCGAGAACCACTGCCAGATCCCAGGTTGGGACTCTGGACCAAGCCGCAGGCCTCATCCTCCGAGCCCCACGGAGGAACTGTACAACCAACTGGTGCCTACCCAAAGGCCCATCACCCAAAGGAGTGTGAAAAGCCCCAATGGCAGCCACGTACACCTTGAGTGTGGACGGGGTTAGACCCGCAGAGAAGCGATCTTGGAGGAACTCCAGCACTGAAGCCACCGGGCAGTTAACTGGGTCCACATCACGCTCCCTGCACCAAGTGGCAAACACATTCCACTTGAGGCTGTACAGTCTCCTCGTAGACGGAGCTCTAGAACTGAGTAAGATCTCTATCACCTCTGCCGACAGGCCAGCCTCTAGGTACCTGACCCCCTCAGTGGTCAGACCCAAAGGTTTCAAACCTCTGGCCGGGGGTGGAATATTGTGCCCCCCGCCTGAGATAGGAGATCCCTCCTCAGAGGAATCTGCCATGGAGGACCTGCCAGCAGAGCTATGATATCCGAAAACCAAACTCGGGTCGGCCAACAGGGTACTACCAGAAGTAGGTTGACCCCCTGTTGACGGACCCTCTCCAGGACTCCTGGGAGCAGAGCAATCGGGGGAAATGCACACAGACGCAGCCTCGGCCACGTCTGAACCATGGCATCCAACCCCAGCGGGGCTAGATGCGTGAGGGAACACCACAGTGGACAGTGGGACGTCTCTCGAGACGCAAACAAGTCCACTTCCACTGGGCCGAACCTCTCGCACATGGCCTCCACCACCCCTGGGTGGAGTCGCCACTCCCCGGGCCTCAGCCCCTGCCTCGACAGGATGTCTGCTCCCTGATTTTGGACCCCCGGGACATGCCCTGATGGACAACAGTTTCCCTTGGGTCCACAGGAGAATTTGATGCGCCAGTCTGCATAGAGGGCACGACCTCAAACCCCCCTGCTCCGTGCCCCAACCAGTGAGGGAGGCGTCTGTTGAAACGGATTCCCGGCAACAGGACGCTCCCAACACTGGCCCCTGGGACAGAAACCAAGGTTTCTTCCATATGACTAGGGAACAAAGGCATCTGCGCGTTACCCTGATCATACGGAAAGGATTCCCTCTGGGGGAACCCCTTGGTTTTCAGCCACCACTGTAGGGGTCTCATGTGCAGCAGGCCAAAAGGTATCACGTTGGACGGCGCTGCCATGAGCCCCAGCACTCTCTGAAAGTGCTTCACAGTGATGCTGTGGCCTAGCCTTATTCCTGAGACCATCGCCAGTATGGTCTCGACTCACGCGGGAGACAATTGTGCCCGCATCGTCGTCGAGTCCCATATGATCCCTAGGAACGTAGTCCTCCGGGACGGCGTCAACACACTCTTTGTTGTGTTGAGACTCAGCCCCAAGCACCTTATATGGGCCAGAACGACATCTCGATGCCGAACTGCCATCTCGTACAACTGGGCCAATATGAGCCAGTCGTCGATATAATTCAGCACACAGATGCCCTGAAGTCTCAATGGAGCCAGAGCTGCATCCATGCACTTCGTGAACGTGCGTGGGGAAAGAGCTAGACCTAAGGGAAGCACTCGATATTGGTACGCCTCGACCCCGAAAGCAAACCTCAAGAAGGCTGCGAACTCTCAAGGCTGGCTTCGGGTGTTACACGAGCCTCGTCCTCAACCCCCTGAAGCGGATGACCGGCAGGAAGTGGTTGGGAATGATTCTCTATGTGCGGACGCGTTAGCTGCCCAGCCGCAGGCCTTTCCAGAGGCGGCTGGAGCAGCATGTGTTCGCGGGAAATCGATGTGGCCCGAAGCTTCATAGACGGCGGGATTACCTCGATTTCCCCAGAGCGCCACAGAGGAAGCAACCTCGGCTGCCCCTCTGCGGGGGGGACCGCTCTTGCAAGTCCAGCCGAAGCTAGGACTTCTTCCCAGCAGCCTTCCGCCCTGGAGTATGTTCCTCAGATCACCTCCAGGAGCTAGGGGCCGCCTTCCCAGGCTCTGAGCGGCGAGGGAGGCACTGGCGGAGGGCCGCTGACTGCCTCTTTGCCTCCTGGTATTTGGTGACGGCGGTCTCAACCGCGTCCCCAAATAAGCCAGAAGGCGAAATCGGGGAGTCTAGGAGGAAGGTCTTATCCTTCTCCCTCATCCCCGACAGATTCAGCCAGAGATGCCTCTCCACAGTCACCATAGAAGCCATAGCCCGGCCAATAGCACGGGCCATCTCCCTGGTGATGCGGAGAGACAAATCTGCAGCCCTCCGTAGTTCTAGCACATCCTCTGGAGAGGGACCGTTGCCCTCATCGAGCTCTTTCAGGAGGTCAGCCTGGTAGGCCTGCAAGATAGATAATGTGTGCAGGGAACTACCAGCCCGCCCAGCCGCCATATAAGCTTTGCCCACCAACGATGAGGTGTCCCGACAGGGTTTGGTGGGCAGCGCCGGGGTCTTAAAGGACGACGCAGAATCGGGCGAAAGATAACTTGTGAGAGCCTCTTCCACCCGAGGCATCGTCCCATAGCCCGCCTTGCGCGCCCCCAGAACATTGGAATAATCCAATACTGGAGGAACACGCGAGGAATAGGGCTTCCTCCAAGACCTACACACCTCGGTGTGTAGATCCGGGAAGAATGGTAAACCCCGGCGAGGTGTTTGGACCCGGCGAGAAAGAAACCGGTTGTCCAGTCTACTGGGTGGCTGAATTTCCGGCACTTCCTGCGGCCAATTGATGTTCAACTTGGCCACCGCACGAGTCAAAACCTCAATTAGCTCCTCTTGGGCGAGTGGATGAAGCGATGAAACACTTTCTGCTTCTCCACCCGCCCCGATGCCAAACTCATCCGGCTCCTCGGAACCGGAGAGAATAAGCATCGGATCCTCAGCATCGGATCCTCAACCCCGGGGGAAGAAGCCACACGGGGAGGAAGATCCTCAGAACTGTCAGACGAGGATTGGGAAAGTGCCGCAGCAGTCCCAAATCCTGCTGACAAGTCCTTCTGTGAACCCCATGATCTGCGGCCGCGGGTCCAGAACCATGGGGCTCACGTGGCTGGCCGGCCTCATCGAACACGGCCAGCCGAGAGCGGAGCAGCCTGAGTGTGAGCAGCTCACAATGCTGACAGGCTCCCTCGAGAGCCGCCCGAGCATGCTCAACACCCAGATACTGCACACAAAGCAGGTGTGTATCTGAGCCCGATATGTAGCGGGGACACGGATGCACACACTGCTTAAACTCTCTCATTTTCTCCATCATTCACACACACTTTTGCAACTGTGACAAACAACAGTAAATAGACAGACAATTTCAACAGAGAGCGCTATGCTGAATAGCAATAACTGCCGTTTCAATGCGCCTGCTTCCCTTTTATACTTCCGGGTATGCCGTCACAGTGACATCATCACGCACGCCAATCAGATTGGTTTAGTTTCTATACGGACTTCAGATTCGCTAGTGCTTAGGGAGTATCCCCAAAGTGTCGTTCCGACGCAGTGAGAGTTCCCTCGAAAGGGAACTAGAAAAAATAAAATGTTGGGGATTGGTTCAATAAATGCTGAGATGGTTTTAAAAGGGACGAAAGGCAGTCGTGGCCTAATGGTTAGAGAGTCGGACTTGTAACCAGAAAGTTGCAGGTTTGAGTCTCAGGTCCGGCAGGAATTGTCGGTGGGGGGAGTGAATAACCAGCGCCCTCCTCCACCCTCAATACCACGACTGAGGTGAGACCCTTGAGCAAGGCACCGAACCCCCAACTGCTCCCCGGGCGCCGCAGCAATATGGCTGCCCACTGCTCCGTGTGTGTGCACTTGGATGGGTTAAATGCAGAGCACAAATTCCAAGTATGGGTCACCATACTTGGCCACACGTCACTTCACTTTCACTAACAGCTAGAATTAAGATAGAGTATACATATTATAAATTGGTAAACAACATTGTAATTTTTTCTGAAATTTGCTCTGTGGGGGAAGTTCTTTGTGAAATTGGAGAAAATTAAATGTTGATTTTAAATTTGTAGAATGTAATTTATTTTGTAAAATAATTGTATGATTTGTGGTTGAAAGACAAATGGTCTAATAAAGAGATTGTTAAGCCTCTCTCTCTCTCTCTCTCTCTCTCTCTCTCTCTCTCTCTCTCTCTCTCTCTCTCTCTCTCTGTAATCCTCTTACATTGAGCTACAGGAGGAGGAGCAAGTCTCTCTCTACGTGTACAGTCGCTCTGGGATTTATTCAGAGTGGAGAAATGCTAGCAGTCACTGTGGAAATGCAGCAGATTAGAGTTGTGGTGATTTTGTCCGTAAAGGTGGATGTATTGATGTGCGGAGAGTGACTGATGTCATGTCTTATCTCAGGTGCTCAGAAGCGGCGCTTTTACTCTTCATTTTTGTGGAACTCACTGCAGGTACAGTTTTTGCCCTGTCAGCTCATTCTGTACTGTATTAAACATGTTTTGAGACTAAATGGAAGTATATTTGCGGCTGCAACATATGCAAGTAAAGTTGAGTTCATAGTCAGAACAACCTGGTCTGTAATCTTCTTACTGTATTTAGATGACCTTAGATTCTGCTATGATTATGCTTAACTTACTGTTTTAGACTGACTCTGAGCATTATGTAATGAATTGGTTAAAGTCAAAAGATCAAAACATTAGTGTCAGGAGGTGTTCACGTATGTCTAGTCCACATAAAAGCACAGACAGCTTTAAAGATGTTTACTCATTGTGAATTACTAATTCACAATGCACAGGCAGATGCCTACCAAGGACATTTGTTTTTGTCGACTGAACATGTTCAGTCTGCATTTGTCGGGTCATGGTCACAGAAAGTGATGTTCTGCAATCTGTTGATTGCCTGCATTGGTTAGCCTCTGTCGGTGCAGTGTGAGTTCGCTTTAAAAAGGCATTTACTTTTCACAGTCATGAGTAAATGGCCAAATACAGAATTATATTTTTATTTCAATGCAGTTGAAATGAGAAGCAGCAGAAATAAATGAAAAGAGTTGTTTGACCTTTGTGTGGCATATTGTTAGTGAGTATTCAGTGAAGTATTAAGGTTTCAATATAAATTGCCATAAAAAGATAGCAGTAATAATAATTATTGTCTACACCTGGAACTGATCTTTAGAGTTGTGCTATTACAGAGTGGAATTAAAAGTAAATATTGTATGAGTGATGAATCTCTTCCAAGTTTACGTCATGTAGAGATTGTCCACTGTAATTTCAGCGGTCTGTTTTTTTTTTTCCCCGTCCTCTCTTAGATAATAATAATAATAATAATAATAATAATAATAATAATAAAAATTATAATAGCCAAGCACCAAAAGCATGGCAAGTACAAGCACGTCAAATTGTTATATATTTGCACAAATTATTTTATGTTGGACTGCTTCACAAATGAGGGTCAGTTCAACGCTGGATTTGCATTCAAGGTGTATTTGACATTCTTCTTTCAGACGAATACAATCGGAGTTATACTAAAAATGTCTTTGCTCTTCCAAGCTTTATAATAGCAGTGACTTGTTGGATCATTTTTTTAAGTCCATAAAAGTGCATCTATCCATCATATAATTGCTACACAGTTATATGATGGATAGATACACTTTTATGTACTTCAAAAACAACACAACCATTCACTACCATTATAAAGCTTTGAAGAGTCAGGACATTTTTAAATACAACTCCGATTTTATTCGTCTGAAAGAAGAATGTCATATAAACCTAGGATGACTTGAGGGTGAGTAAATCATGGTCTAATTTTCATTTTTGAGTGAACTAACCCTTTAAGTTGATTTAACTCATCTACTACAACTCCACAACAACTACATAGATTTATCCAGAAACGTCCAGTAGCATTCTAAAAGTTTTAACTTCTTCCTGAGTCTCTCCATCAGACTCCGGTTTGAACATGTAATGCTGAACATCGCTACTGACAATTTCTGACATTTTGGCTATGTTACATTCTCCAGTTTTGTTGTTGCCGGAGTATCCGAAGCACAAGCTGTAAAGGCTCCACCCTCTTCTGCAAAGGTGCCTGGGAGCAGCAGCTCATTTGCAATATAAAGGGGCACACACAAAAGCTGCACGTTTTTGCTCACCCAAATAGGGGCAAATTTGACAAGCTATAATCAAGTCAAGTCAAGTCAACTTTATTTATATAGCGCTTTTAACAATGTAGATTGTTTCAAAGCAGCTTTACAGTGTTAAACAGCAAAATAATGCAGCCTAATTTTATTCAGCTGTATAGCCATTTGATGTCATCAGTTCATTTCAATTTCCATACGGTGACAGTGTGGACTTTAGATCAATAATTAGATCAGTAATTTAGTTTACATGGTTAAATTAGTTTATTAATTAGATTTATTTCGATGTTTAGTTGAAAAATATAGTGTCCCCAACTGAGCACGCCAAGCCAGAGGCAACAGTGGCAAGGAAACCAAAACCCCATTAGGTGACCTAATGGAGAAAAATAAACCTTGGGAGAAACCAGGCTCAGTCGGGGTGCCAGTTCTCCTCTGGCCAATTTACAAACAACGTATTATTATTATTATTCTGGCTGCTTTACAGGTCAGAGGTCATAATAGATCGGAATATTCAAAGGACCGGAGGCAACACGCTGGAGACGGGTTTATTGAGGATGATGTTGATTAAATAATTATTAAAGTGCAATATTCGAATGATCGGAGGCAACACGCTGGAGACGGGTTTATTGCGGATGACATATCGATTTAAGTATTATTTAATGATAATATTCGAACAATCAGAGTCATCACGCTGGTGACGGGTTTATTTAGATGCCGTGTCGATGAGGCAGTTGCAGGGGGAGGATAATTGACACGGTCTCTGCAGACACTTCGGGGTCCTGTGTTGGTCTTCTCTGGTCCACCATCTGATTAGGATACGGCCCAGATCTGGCTGACTGCAGTAAACCTCGGGATAAAACAGAGAGAATATCATTAGCGTAGATGCCATTCTTCTGATGATGTAACGAGTACATCAGGTGTTATGGGAAGTGTTCCCGGTTCCGGCTGACCTAGTTAATGCAGCCTAACAATCAATTAATTGAAAAAGTGTTTTATGTGTATGCCACAGTAAAGAGATGTGTTTTTAGTCTAGATTTAAACTGACAGAGTGTGTCTGCTTCCCGAACAGTGCTAGGAAGACTGTTCCAGAGTTTAGGAGCTAAATAGGAAAAGGATCGACCGCCTGCAGTTGATTTGGATATTCTCGGTATTAACAACTGGCCAGAATTTAGAGATCGCAGTAGACGTGATGGAGTATAATATGTTAAGAGCTCGCTCAAGTATTGGGGAGCTAAACCATTTAGTGCTTTGTAAGTAATACGCAAGATTTTAAAATGTATGCGATGTTTAATAGGTAGCCAGTGCAATGTTGACAGAACTGGGCTAATATGGTCATACTTCCTGGTTCTAGTAAGTACTCGAGCTGCTGCGTTTTGGACCAGCTGGAGTTTATTTATTAAGCGAGCAGGGCAACCACCCAATAGAGCATTACAATAATCTAGCCTTGAGGTCATGAACGCATGAACTAACTGTTCAGCATTTTGCATTGAGAGCATGTGCCGTAATTTTGATATATTTTTAAGATGGTAGAAAGCAGTTTTACAGATACTAGAAACGTGGCTTTCAAACGAAAGATTGGTATCAAAGAGCACACCCAGGTTCCTCACTGACGACGAAGACTTGACAGAGCAGCCATCAAGTGTTAGACAGTATTCTAGGTTACTACTTGTGGAGCTTTTTTGTCCAATAATTAAAAATTCAGTTTTTTCTGAATTGAGTTGCAGGAAATTACCAGTCATCCAATGTTTTATGGCGGCTATGCATTCCGTTAATCTTGTGAATTGGTAAATTTCTTCAGGGTGTGAAGAAATATAGAGCTGAGTATCGTCAGCATAACAATGAAAACTAATGCCATGCTTCCTAATAATATCTCCCAGTGGTAGCATGTACAGGGTGAAGAGTAGCGGTCCTAGCACTGAGCCTTGTGGTACTCCATACTGAACTTGCGATCGGTGTGACATCTCTTCATTTACTGCTACAAACTGATAACGGTCACATAGGTATGATTTAAACCATGATAAAGCAATTCCACTAATACCTACATAATTTTCGAGTCTATTCAAAAGAATGTTGTGGTCGATGGTATCAAATGCAGCGCTAAGATCGAGTAACACTAATAGAGAGATACAGCCACGATCGGATGATAAGAGTAAATCATTTGTAACTCTGATGAGAGCAGTCTCAGTACTATGATACGGTCTAAATCCTGACTGGAAATCCTCACAGACACCATTTCTTTCTAAAAAGGAACATAATTGTGAAGACACTGCCTTTTCAAGTATTTTTGACAGAAAGGGTAGATTTGAGATTGGTCTATAATTGACTAATTCTGTAGGATCAAGTTGCGGTTTTTTAATAAGTGGTTTAATAATAGCCAACTTAAAAGTTTTCGGTACATATCCTAATGACAAAGATGAATTAATGATATTAAGAAGAGGATCTATGACCTCTGGTAGCATCTCTTTTAATAGCCTAGTCGGTACAGGGTCAAGCATACATGTTGTTGATTTTGATGATTTAACGAGTTTAGCCAATTCTTCTTCTCCTATAGCAGTGAATGATTGTAATTTTTCCTCAGTGACACTACAATGCTTTGTCTGATGTGGTACTGTAGTAGACGGCTGCATGGTTAAAATTTTCTTCCTAATATTATCAATTTTACATGTGAAGAAGTTCATAAAGTCATTACTGCTGTGCTGTTTACAATCATCAGAAGTTGAAGCTTTATTTTTGGTTAATTTAGCCACTGTATCGAATAAATACCTTGGGTTGTGTTTGTTTTCTTCCAAGAGAGTTGAGAAATAAGCGGATCTAGCAGTTTTTACGGCCTTTCTGTATGCGATCATGTGCTCTTTCCACGAATTTCGAAAGACCTCTAGTTTTGTTTTCTTCCAGCTGCGCTCCATTTTTCTGGCTGCTGTTTTAAGGGCCCGGGTGTGCTCGTTGTACCACGGCGTTGGACTATTTTCTTTAATCTTCTTTAAGCGCAGAGGAGCAACTGTTTCTAAAGTACTGGAAAAGAGAGAGTCAATAGTTTCTGTTGCAACATCGAGTTCTTCTATGCTATCTGGGTTGCTGAGGAGATGATAATGATGAGGAAGAGTATTTAAAAAGCAATCTTTAGTAGCGGCAGTGATTGTCCTGCCATTTTTGAAACGAGGGGGCGGCTTTGCAACTTTAGCTAAATTAAGTATACAAGATACTAAGTAATGATCTGAGATCATTTACCCCATATATAATAAATTATATATGGGGTATTTTGAGCTGAAACTTCACAAACACATTCTGGGGACACTAGAGACTTATATTACTTGCGATTTGATTCCGATTTGATATTGATTAATTTGGATAAATATCAGGTACAGTAGCTACATAATTTAATTTTTCTCAAGGAAAAAGTATTTTACAGAGAAAATATAGGGAGCCCTGCCAGCTGGTTAAAATTAACAACTTAATATAATGTGTTTTTTATAATAATAATAATGTTATAATATTTTTAAATTATATGAACTGTGCAATACATATGTAATGTAGTGCGTATATTAAGCAAAATAGTTACTGAGGTAAATATAATGTTACATGACAAATAGTTCTCCAGTAGTTTTATTGACCTCTTTCTGCGGTTGAAAGACTGATTGATCAATTACATGAGACATAATACAGTACATTTTGCTAAGTTGTACTCTAACTTCTAATGTTCATTCATGCTTACTTAATATTAACAAGTAGTAAAGAGGAAGAGATGGTCAATTTATGTGCCCGCTTGAACTGAGGCGCTACAGCGATCATGTCACATTTTAGAGTACCAAAACATTATTTATTGTTTGAGTTCCGTAATTGACAGATTTTGAACGCTGAGACTGTTTCATATCAAAAGTAACCTGCTCTGTCTTGTCTGTTGGTGTCGGTGTCCTCTTTGCTTAATGATTTTTCACTGCGTGAGAAAATGGATGTGTGGCATCCATAAGGTTTTGTATAAAAAATGCAATGCACCAAAAATTGATGCACCTCTTGATGGAAATAACATCACAACATTTATTTCCATAAAGAGTTGCATCAACTTTTGGTCAAGATCTTGTATTGACAATGCAAGAGTCAAGCACTCTGTAAAGTCTCCTCCAGCACATCCCAAAAACTTTAAATTAATTTAAGGTCTGGACTCAGAGGTGCCATTTCATGCGTGAAAATGATTTTTCGTGCTCCCTCCCAACCATTCTTTCACAATTTGAGCCTAATGAATCTTGACATTGTCATCCTGGAATATGGCCATGATGTGTCTTCCTACGTGGTTGTTTAAGAAATGAAAAGCTACACAATCCATCAATTAGGGTTAAAAGAACTGTTGCCAAACATATAACATGCTAGAAACATAATGATCCATTCATAGACTCTTAACTCTTTCCCCGCCAAACACAGAATATTCCGTTATTTGTGAGAAAACGCTTCCCTGCCAAACACGGAATTTTCTGTGTTTTCACTGTTATACGCTAGGGGAAGCTATTACGCAATTTATGAATGAGTACAGAATCTCCCGATCAAAACACAGGCGAAGAAGTTGCAAAAAAACAAGCAATCGCATGTAAGCAGATGCTTATGTAAAAATAACGTGATCATCAACATTAAACAGCATATAAATCAAAACTGCCTAATGTTACTGAATGAAATGTCGACCCAGAACGAGCTGTAGGACTGTGCAAGCAGTAGGCGTGTTGATGGACTCGATCTACTCCATCTGTGTTTAATCATTGCTCTGAATCTGATCTAGATGTAGTCTTTGACAGAAACCTCAAGGATTCCTCAACAAAATTATGATTTTCTCAACTTTTTGTTCAAAATGTTGCTTTTTTAATGAAACTTTTTTAACCCTTTATGGTACGCAATATGATTTCAATGAGTAAAAAATGATTTGTGGTGTTTTTCCTGCTTAAAATTGGACACTATAACAATAGCAATACAAATTTTCATAATTTTTTTATTTATTTATTTTTAAAAAGTTTTAAAAGTTAAAAGGCAACATTGTACCACAATGGACAAATTGAAACATTTGACATTTTCAAGTAGAAAAAAAGAAATATATTTATTGAAAACATCAATTTCTTTAACCAGACACCTGAACAAACACATTTATCCAGTTTTTGTATGTATAATAAATTTAATAAAAAGTAACATTTCAAATTCAGCTGTTGCTCTCAGGCAACATTGTACCATCGTGGAACACAAGTATTACCAAACTATCATATCAAGTTATCAAATCAAGTTATCATATCCATCTTCATCCTCATCTCCATCTTCAATCTCACCCTCACCCTCACTCTCTCCCTGCCGGATTGTCACTATGACCCTCATCTTCCTCATCACATGACACCTCATCCTCACCCTCGTCAACTGGCAGTTGTGTTTTATACCTTTTTTAAGTGCTATAGAAAATGTGCAGATCATAATATGTGCACTTATAGTATGTGAATGACTATTCTTATATGTGCATTACAAAATATACTATATTTGTATCCAACCCAGTGTGTCTAGTATGGCCTTATGCGATTCCATTATGGTACAATGTTGCCTTGAGGCAACACACAATTTTTTAGTTATTTACTATAAAACATTTGATGATATATAATCTAAAGTTATTGAAAATACTTCTTTACTTACCAGTGAAGGTGACTTATATTTTTTGTGGGTGATTAACTGGACGCAAATTAGTGAAAAATGCACTTTTCATTGGAGAAAATATGGAGCCATGTGACCTATGCTTTTTTGCACTTTCATTGATTAGTATTTGAGCTCTTCTTCCCTGAGATAGGTCTGAACAATAAATTGCTGTTTCATTTGATTAAAAATAAACTAAAATAGACTATGTTGCCTGGAGGCAACACCGTACCATAGAGGTTTAAAAGCAGAGTCTGCTCTTTCTTTTCATGTATAGCATGTTCAGATATTCATACAACAAAATATTCTATGGGCCATACATAACATTTTTGTGAAAATGATCAAAAACCCTGGCGGTGACTGGCAACTTTTTTCAAAAACACTGGCGGGGAAAGAGTTAAGCATTTGCCTATGAGCAACTTTTTTTTTTGGCCAGGCAGTGTATTATTGTATCTTCTACACCTACCTGGGGATGATATGCGAACTGCAGGGGATCTTGTGATGGACGTACCAGTGGTCTAAGGGGTGCTAGGACCAATCTCTCCATGACCATTATATGGGAGGTTAGTGCTAGGTTAGTGCCACATTGGAGCTCTCCCCCAATTTCCTTCTGTAAGCATCCTTGCTCTCCTCAAGTCTGTGTTTTTAACTCTCTTTTTACTTGCTTGAGTTTTGTTCGATCTCTTGACCTAAAAGCCCTCTTTTTTTATTTAGTAGGGCCTTCCAGTCACTGCTCACCCAAGGTTTGTTATTTGGGTAGGGGTGGAGTAGTCCATACAGAAAGTAATGCACTCAGAGACACAGTCAGCTAACCCATCATTCCCTTTCGAGGGAACTTCACACTGCGTCCACTAGGGACAGCTTTGGGAACGCCCACAGCGTGATAGCGTCTGATGCACGTATGTCAACTCAGCCAATGGCGAGAGTGAGCGTCACGGGCGGGTGACGTCACGTCCAGGAAAGGATAAATATACATCCGGTCCGATCGCACTTCAGCTTTTTTGCCTCAGCTAAGCGATCTGTGTGAAAACTGTATCTGTCTATTTATTGTTGTAACGTCAAAAGCACAATAAATCTCAGTTTAAATATGGCGAATGCATCAGTATTCAAACAGTGTATTCCTCCGTGTCCCCGTTTCCTTACGGGTGGAGATACACATGATTTGTGTGTGATGTGTTTGGGAGTGGAGCATGCTCTGTCAGCCTTCGAGGGGGCTGAATGTGAACATTGTGAGAAGCTGCCGCTTCGCATGCTCCGCTCCCGCCTGTCACTCTTCGAGAAGGGTGATCAGGATCGCGTTCCCTCTGGTTCTGGACCCGCTGCTGCCGAGGCACAGCGGAGAAGGACATCATGGGGTTCGCAGATGGATCTCTCGGCGGGGTTTGAGACGAGCGCGAGCGCTCTTTCTCTGCCTTCACCCGGGAGATCTGTCGCTCAATCTCTGGTGTCGGAAGCCCGCGCTGCGGCTTCTTCCGCCCAGAGTGAGAGCCCGTCGCTTCAACACTCCAGCTCTGAGGAGGTGGATGTGTTGAGCGTCGGATTGGGGGAAGATGATTCGCCATCTCTTTCCCCCGCACACGAAGAGCTGGTGGAGGTGATTACTCGCGCTGTGGCGAAGTTAAATATTGATTGGCCAGCCGAGAAACAAGGCGCTCGTCCGAAAAGCAAATTAGACGAGCGCTTTTTGACGTCAAATGTGTCACCTTCACCACGGGGTCTTCCTTTCTTTCCTGATTTACACAGTGAGCTGTGTAGATCATGGAAGAAACCATATTCATCACGTCTTTTCAGCCCTCAAGTAAAAACATACAGTGATATAAGGGGGCTGAAAGAATATGGTTATGGGGCGATGCCTAAAGTGGATCAGACGCTTGCTAGTTATCTGTCCCCTGCGTCAGCATCGTCCCTGAAGGCCCCCACGCTCCCCACTAAACCATTAAAAACAACATCAGGGCTAGTGGGGAAAGCGTACACGGCAGCAGGGCAGGCTGGTGCATGTTTGCATACAATGAGTATTTTGCAAGCATACCAGGCTGAACTGCTGGGGGATTTGGATGGCGGCGAAACAGTGAGCCCTGAGGCAGTGCGCGAACTGCGTCGGGCCACAGATTTATCTCTGAGAGCCACCAAGGAGACCGCTAGAGCTATTGGGCGGTCTATGGCAGCCTTGGTGGCGACAGAGAGACATCTGTGGCTCAATTTATCTGATATTAAGGATAAAGACAGGGCTTTTCTCCTTGATGCGCCAGTTGAACCCGCTGGTCTGTTCGGCGACGCTGTAAATGAAGTCGTCGACAGATTTCAGGAGAATAAAAAGCAAGCGGAGGCTTTTAAAAAATATCTCCCGCGCCGCCACCAACCCTCTGGGGCTGCTGGGCGTGAGCAGCCCCAGCCGTCTAGCTCTTCGTACAGGCAGCAGCAAAAAGAGATTGTCGCATCTCGTGCTCCACCTCAGAGATACGGTGGGCCAGGTCGGCACTCTCAGCCGAAGCCTTCTAAGCCGAAGACCGACCTGAGGGTCGTGCTTCAGGCGAAGAAGGCTTCAGGCCAAAAGAGGTCCTGACGCCAGCAGCGTCAGGTCTCCGAGGGCGCCCCCCCGCGGGGTGGATTGGTGTTCACCTCAGTATACGGTGCCCACTCCACTTCGTTGCCCTCAGGGGACCGTTCTGCCAACCCCGCCACCCTTGGTGCTTCAGGGCGCAGCGGTTTCCAGCGAGCTCGTGACTCGGCGTCCACAGGACAAGGTGTCACACTCGCAGCCTCCAAGGAGGTTAGAAACGCAGCCAGATCGGTTAGGTGCTGCCAGTATGCTTCAGGCCGCCGAGATGGTTGCAGTGGAAATATCAGAGACCAGCTTCGAGAGGCTGGTTCCCTTAGTAGATTTTCTGGCAGAATGGAAACGTCTACCAAATATATCGCTATGGGTCCTGCAGACGGTAGAAAAGGGGTACAGAATTCAGTTTGGGTTCCACCCACCTCGTTTCAATGGAGTGCTGGTAACATCAGTACGTCCCGAGCAGGCTCTGATAATGGAACAGGAAGTAGAAACCTTGTTAAAAAAGGAGGCTATAGAACAGGTCCCTGTACAGAACAGAGAGTCAGGTTTTTACAGCCGGTACTTCTTAGTTCCAAAAAAGGATGGAGGGTTGCGCCCCATATTAGATCTTCGTCGTCTGAATTGTACGGTCAGGAAACTAAAATTCAAGATGCTGACGCTAAGTCAGATTGTGACCCAAATCAGATCCGAGGATTGGTTTGTCACAATAGATCTGAAGGACGCATACTTCCATGTCTCCATCCTTCCACAACACAGGAAGTTCCTGAGGTTCGCTTTCGGGGGCAAAGCGTACCAGTATCGGGTTCTTCCATTTGGTCTAGCTCTCTCACCCCGCACGTTCACGAAATGCGTAGATGCAGCTCTGGCCCCGCTCAGGCTGCAGGGCATACGCGTTCTGAACTATATAGACGACTGGCTGATTCTGGCACAGTCGCAGGAGATGGCGGTTCGGCATCGAGATGTCGTCCTCGCGCATATTCAAAAGTTGGGGTTGAGGTTGAACGCGAAGAAGAGTGTGCTTTCTCCAGTACAGAGGACCACTTTCTTAGGCGTGGTTTGGGATTCCGTAGCAATGCGGGCAGTGCTTTCACCCACGCGCATTGCTGCGATTCTGTCAGCTATAAAGAGAGTCAAACTAGGCCAGTCATTCACTGTCAAGCAGTTTCAAAAGTTGCTGGGGTTATTGGCAGCGGCGTCCAACGTGATTCCTTTTGGCCTGCTGTACATGAGGCCCTTACAGTGGTGGCTCAGGACCAGAGGGTTTTCCCCGAAGGGGAACCCTTTTCGTATGATCAAGATCACGCGGCGGTGTCTCCGCGCCTTGGTCATATGGAAGAAAGCCTGGTTCCTGTCCCAGGGTCCGGTGCTGGGGGCACTATGTCGTCGAGTCACCCTGACGACAGATGCCTCTCTCACGGGCTGGGGAGCGGTAATGGAAGGCCGCTCAGCTCAGGGTCTGTGGGGGGACCATCATCTTTCGTGGCACATCAACTGCCTGGAGATGATGGCAGTCTTCAATGCTTTGAAGTTCTTCCTCCCGGACCTGAGGGGCCATCATGTGTTGGTCCGTACGGACAACACATCGTTGGTTTCCTATGTATATCGTCAGGGGGGTCTGCGTTCGCGCCCACTGTGCAAACTAGCGCACCAGATCCTCCTGTGGTCTCTGGGGAAGTTACTCTCCTTGAGAGCAATCTTTATCCCGGGGGCCCAGAATATTGGAGCGGACATCCTGTCGAGACAGGGGCTGAGGCCAGGGGAATGGAGACTTCACCCCGAGGTGGTGAAGCTCATTTGGGAGATTTACGGCCAGGCGGAAGTGGATCTGTTTGCGTCTCAGAATACGACGCACTGTCCACTCTGGTTCTCTTTGACTCATCCAGCTCCTCTGGGACTGGATGCCATGGTACAGACGTGGCCGAGGCGGCGTCTGTACGCATTTCCCCCAGTTGTTCTGCTCCAGGGAGTTCTGGAGAAAGTTCGCCGGGAGGGGATAAGTCTACTGCTAGTAGCTCCTTACTGGCCGAGCCGGATTTGGTTCTCGAACCTTGTAACACTGCTCGATGGCTCACCTTGGAAGATTCCGATAAGGAGGGATCTTCTATCTCAGGCGGAGGGCTCAATATTTCACCCCCGCCCAGAAATGTGGAACCTATGGGTTTGGCCGCTGAGGGGGCTGAGCTCATAGAGTCTGGTCTCTCTACCGAGGTAGTGGAGACCATTCTTAGCTCCAGAGCTCCATCCACGAGGAGACTATATGCCCTGAAGTGGAAGTTGTTCACTTCTTGGTGTCAAGAACGACATTTAGATCCAGTCAACTGCCCTGTTGGTTCAGTGCTAGATTTTTTACAAGAGCGATTCTCTTCTGGGTTGACCCCTGCTACACTAAAGGTGTATGTTTCATCTATTTCTGCTTACCATGCCCATGTGGATGGTATTACTGTGGGGAGAGACCCGTTGGTAACTCGTTTCCTTCGTGGCACTAAGAGGCTGAGGCCTGCGGTGCGCACTAGAGTTCCTACTTGGGATTTGGCTATAGTGTTGGAAGGGTTATCTGCGGCTCCGTTCGAGCCACTTGACATCATCTCAGAAAAGTTTCTGACTCTGGAAACCATCTTCCTTCTTGCCATCTCTTCTATTAAGAGAGTAGGAGACCTTCAGGCCTTATCAATATCCCCTTCGTGCTTGGAGTTTGCACCAGGGATGGTTAAAGCTTTCCTTTACCCTAGATTAGGGTATGTTCCGAAGGTGTTAACCAATGTTCCACGGCCTATAGTGTTGCAGGCTCTCTGTCCTCCTCCATTTGTTAATCCAGACCAGGAAAGATTGAACCTTATATGTCCAGTGCGAGCACTGGATGCTTATGTCCACAGAGCTGCCCTGTGGAGGAAAGCGGATCAATTGTTTGTTTGTTTTGGACCTCAGAACAGGGGTCTCCCTGCGTCCAAACATACAATGAGCAAGTGGATAGTCGAGGCTATCTCACTGGCTTATGGGTCTTCTGATCAGCAGTGTCCCTTAGCTGTCAAAGCCCACTCTACTAGGAGTATGGCGGCCTCTAAGGCCTTGGTATCGGGGGTTTCCCTCAAAGAAGTCTGCGATGCGGCCGGTTGGTCCTCGCCTCTTACGTTTGTAAGATACTATGATCTTGACCTGGAATGTGCTCCAGGTTCTTCAGTGCTCCTGTCTTGAATGTGCCACAGTTTCACACGACAGGCATTTGGTCTTATGGCGTTTTGGTATTTCGTTCCCAAAGCTGTCCCTAGTGGACGCAGTGTGAAGTTCCCTCGAAAGGGAACGTCTCAGGTTATGACTATAACCATAGTTCCCTGAGAAGGGAACGAAACACTGCGTCCCTTTGCCATACTCCCTGCATCCCTGTGATCCCTTGCTTCGGCAGTTTAGCTGAAGTGCGATCGGACCGGATGTATATTTATCCTTTCCTGGACGTGACGTCACCCGCCCGTGACGCTCACTCTCGCCATTGGCTGAGTTGACATACGTGCATCAGACGCTATCACGCTGTGGGCGTTCCCAAAGCTGTCCCTAGTGGACGCAGTGTTTCGTTCCCTTCTCAGGGAACTATGGTTATAGTCATAACCTGAGACGATATCCTCACCCAGTGGTTCAAACAGGGCATTCCAGTCAGGTGCTTCCAGTGCACCACGCAGTGACTCCATAGCCTCATGGGACCATGTCCTCACAGTTCTCACTATAGCTGGTTGCCATTGTACAACAGGCTTGTATGATTGTGTGAGCAGTACTACACGTTTAACAACAACGGTTTGCCTATCGAGACAAAATCCATAACTTTTTGCCGGCATGGTCTGAAGATGGGTTTAATGAGTTTAATTTCATGAAAATCGGACCAATGATCTAGGAGGTGTTCGAAAGAGTAGTTGTTCAATGTAATACAAACTGACCAACCATGGCATAATGGTATCATTGCTCTCTGTATAACTGAATGAATCTTTCAAAACCAGTTTCATTACAATAGGAAAAATTATTAAAAAACTATTAGCGTTTTTGAAATTTCATTATAAGTTTTGACCACAAGCTGATGCTTTTCCAAAAAATGTTGTATACCTTTGAAGCAGTGGCCTCAAACTCAGGGTCCCAGCCCAGCACAGTTTAGCTCCAACCCTAATTAAACACACCTGATCCAGCTAATGAAGATCTTCAGTAGAAACATCCAAGCAGGTGAGTTGGAACTGGTTGGAAACTAAACTCTGCAGGTCTGTGGCCCTCCAGGAGCTGAGTTTGAGACCACTATGGCAAGCCGTTTTGACTTTTATTCAATATGAATTCTTGATATCAACAATTCAATTTTCACTAGTTAAAATGCAAATTCTTGATATCAGTAATTGTATTTTCACTAGTGAAATGTCACCATAGGCTGCCATTCAAATTCAATTGTTGATATCAGGAATTTAATTCTTGATATCAACAATTTAATTCTTAATATCAACAATTTAATTATTGATATCAACAATTTAATTATTGATATCAACAATTAAATTCTTGATATCAACAATTAAATTCCTGATACCAACAATTAGAATTTCTGAAACAATAATTTAATTGCTGATATCAAGAATTAGCATTTTAACTAGTGAAAATTAAATTATTGATATCAAGAAATCAAATCCTGTGAATGAATAAAAGCCAAAACGGCTTGCCATAGACCACTGCTTTAAAGCATCATGCCGAAGACACATACTGAGTTTTGTAAAGATGTAAATGTGTTTGTTAAATATAGTATTTTATAACACAAATCAGAATAGCCAATGGAGTAACGGTCCAGGAGTTAGAATTTGTTTTGGATCAAAAATAATTTTGTTTCTAGCCCTTATGGTTTAAAAGTTATTAGCATAAACATAAATGCAACTTTTGACAGTTGCTTGCACTAGAGCGATTGAGTTAGAGACTCAACATTTGCAGTGGTTAATGTTAAAAACCCAGACAACTTCCGGCAAATTTAGATTTGCTCTGCAAATAGTCTGGTAAAGAGCACATTCAAACCCATTTCTAATCCCTCGAAATCGCGGCACCAATCAGAGATGTTGGGGCGGGCTTTACACGATGACGACAGCGCAGCGACGGTGAAGCAGATTCTGTACATTACAAAGATGGATACAGCTGTGGGACATCACTTGTTCGAATCGGCTATCGCGGCTGTTTTAAGCGATTTAAACTTTTCCTTTCCGTTAAAACCCGAGCAAAGAACAACACTCGAAGCCTTCATATCTAAAAAAGATGTTATCGCTGTCTTACTGACTGGATTCGGCAAAAGTCTGATATACCAGCTTGCCCCTTTTGTGGCTAAACGAATGGGTCTTAGCGAGAGCCCTCTGGTAGTGTTAATGTTTCATGAAATATCGTTTTTAAGTCCTTTTCAGGCGAGAATGTAGTTGTTTTACCACATTAATATGTGGTTTAGGTAAGGGGACCAGATTTATGAAATGGAAACTGGGGACATTTCCTATTTGCGAACACAAGTACAGACAAGAACGCATATTGAGTCTCTCAGATGTTTCTCCGTTGCTCTGCATACGTCATCTCCTTCATCGCTCTGATTGGTTTTAGGTCTATCCAATTGCACCCAGAGGGATTTGAACAACGCCCGTTGGTGACGCCCCTTTGGAAAGGATTTGTCTATGAAGCTTTGCCAGACCATAACTCAGTTACTACTGAGAATGGTCTGGTTTTAACCAGGCTAGTTCATACTGTCTTCTATCCAAAAACAAAAATGTTCCATAACTTTCCTGCAAGCAGTTCTATGGGCTGCCTTAGACTCAAGAGAGGAAGAAGAAGAAGAAATATAGCCCAAGTGGCAATCATCGGGGTCCATGCACCAATGGCCCGTATGGCTGATTAGTGATCCAGTTGAAATGTATCTTAAAGATGTGGTTTTTAAAGCAAAGTCCATTTTGAATATTCACTAAAAGTAAGGGTTTTAATGACGTTTGAACACACAGGTATCAAAAAAAGAAAGCACTCTCTGATACTGTTAGTACAGTGACCAGGAGGAGACATGCTTGGTTCAGTTAGTTTTGTTGTATTAATTTGTGGTAACGTGCGTCATATTAATTTGTGGTAATGTGATAAGTCATGACCACAAGATCATTTTGTCGAGGTAACGGCATTATGTCATGGCCACGCGATGTAAAGTCGCGGGAATTATATATTTTTCCTGTGGCCACGTTCCCACAAATTAATGTGACGTTCCCACGAATTCCAGGTTGCTATGGTCGCACAGATTGTTTACACATTTAACTCATGGCCATGAGAAATAGATATTGTTGCCTCAAAATATGAAGTCGCGGCCACAAGAAAAATATATTGTTCCCTTGAAATATGATCTCGAGGACAGAACTTTACATCGCGTGGCCACAACATAAAGATCTCCTTACCTCGACAAAATTATCTTGTGGCCACAACTTATCACGTTCCCACAAGTTAATATGACATTTCTACTAATTAATATCTCGTGGTCACAGCACATATTATGACGTCAAAACTAAGTGACCCGAACATGTCCCCACTGTAGTTAGATTAAAAGAGAAGTATAACATTTTAATTGTAATATGCAGTGTATATGTGGACTTGTATTCAACATTTAAATATAGATGAATCGCATGTCATAGTACACTATATTACCAAAAGTTTTGGGATGCCTGCCTTTACATGCACATGAACTTTAATGACATCCCATTCTTAATCCATAGGGTTTATTGTGGAGTTGGCTCACCTGTTGCAGCTATAACAGCTTAAACTCTTCTGGGAAGGCTTTCCACAAGGTTTAGGAGTGTGTTTATTGGACTTTTTGACCATTCTTCTAGAAGCGCATTTGTGAGGTCAGGCACTGATGTTACACGAAGAGGCCTGGCTCACAGTCTCCACTCTAATTAATCCCAAAGATGTTCTAACGGGTTGAGGTGAGGACTCTGTGCAGGCCAGTCAAATTCCTCCTCACCAAACTCACTCATCCATGTCTTTATGGACTTTGCTTTGTGCACTGGTGCGCAGTCATGTTGGAAAATGAAGGGGCCATCCCCAAACTTTTCCCACAAAGTTGGGAGCATGACATTGTCCAAAATGTCTTGGTATGCTAAAGCATCAAGAGTTCCTTCCACTGAAGCTAAGGAGCCATGCCCAACCCCTGAAAAACACCCCCCCCCACACCATAACCCCCCCTCCACCAAACTTTACACTTGACACAATGCAGTCAGGCAAGTACTGTTCTCCTGGCAACCGCCAAACCCAGACTCGTCCATTGGATTGCCAGACGGAGAAGAGTGATCTGTTCTTGAGTGAGTAGAGAGCCACACGAAGTTTGGAGGTCTATAGCTATTGACTCAGCATGCGCTGATCCTGCTCTGTGATTTTACTCTGTCTACCACTTTGTGGCTGAGTTGCTGTTGTTCCCAGTTGCTTCCACTTTGTTATAATTTCACTAACAGTTAACCATGGAATATTTAGTTGTGAGAGGTTGGTGGCACCATGCTTGAATTCACTGAGTTCCTGAGAGCGACCCATTCTTTCACACTTATTTGTAGAATCAATCTGCATGCCTATGTGCTTGATTTTATACACCTTTGGCCATGAAAGTGATTGGAACACCTGAATTCAATGATTTGGAGGGGTGTCGAAATAGCAATTTCAGATGAATTTGAAGAAAAATACGAGACAAGGATTATTTTAATATCAAGTAGGGCTGCAACTAACGATTATTTTAATAATCAATTAATCTGTCGATTATTTTTCGATTAACCGATGAATCGGTTAAAAAAAGCATTAATTTCCAATTCTTTATTCAAAAACAGAACTGACAGTGCAAAAATCTTCAGAAAGTGCACAGGTTGCTACAATAAATCTATAAATCTTTTTTTTTTTTAATAAAAAAAAATACTTATCAGAAAACTTAACAGGATGTTAGAACTTGTTCTCTACACTACACTCAGACGCACACACTCACAAACAAAATTTAATGGGTTTAGCTAAATTGTAATGCATTAAGAATTTCTCTAAAATGTCCAAACCCATTATATACTCCTGGAGAAAACATCTACAGTATTAACCTATTAATATGAATGATATTAAAGTTTAAACATGCAATACAGACAGAGATTTAACTGCTGTGACATAAAAAAATATTATGTTACAATTAAATAAAACTACTCCTCCTAAAGAAGAACACAATGTCTTATTTTGAATGAATGATATGCTTTCTTTATAACAACTTGCATACAACATTCCTTATAGATTAAATATGGATTAAATAATGAATGTATAATAAATATAATGAATCCTTATTAAAACTAAAGAGGTGATTTTCTCTGTCTTTTGTTGTTTGATTAATATTAAGAGCACAAATGGAAGCAGGTTAATGGACTGCTGTCATTTTAAGACCGAATGCTGACCGAAAATGACAATAGATATTAGTCATAGTTTTTGTCATTCAAAGCTGGTTTTGATTTTCACCTCGTTTTTGTCTGTGAAAAATGTTGTTAATTAAAATATTGACAAATTATTTGTCAACGAAATTAACACGGCAACATATTGAAAAATGAATGGGCCAAAAAAGGCAAGTGAATACAAACTTGTCTTTAGTCTTGCAAACTATACCACCACTGCTTTACTACTGTTATTAACAAGCTGGATAACGAGTAAACAAGCACCAGAAGAGCTACTGGAGGGACGTCACGCTCCTCACTTCGAAACGGAACAAAAGTGGGATTTTGTAGTGACGTTACCCTGCTGTTGAACTCCCTTCCTCCTCATCAAGGACTCCAAGATGTTTCGTTTTAGGTGCTGAATCACCACCGTGGTGCTCCCGTGCCATGCTGCATTGCGTCGCTTATTCTGCAATTAACACACTTTTTTGATTTATTAATGGCGCTTTTCGACTGGTACGGCTCGGCTCAGTTTGCTTTTCCGCTGCGTGGTACGACGGGTACAGCACGGCTCGCCCGCTTCCACTCTGCTTTGTGCTCAACCGTGCTTTTTTATACTCAAACATCTCCGCGTCTTATTGAGGGGCATAATAGCCGCGCGACACAACAAAACTAGAGGCCTGGGGCCTCATTTATAAAACTTTGCGTAGGATTTGCGTCAGAAGTGGCGTACGGATGAAACATAGGACGTGCGTACGCACAGATATATTCGGATTTATAAAACCGTGCGTACGCACATCCTACGCAGTTTTCCCTTTTTCCCTTAATAAATCACAATCAATTCTAAATATAGCGCAGCTTTTGCGGCTTCATGTCACGCCCATAGTTGCCCATAAATAGTCCGTGAAACGCCCACAAGTTAATATTCATCGATTGCGAAATCATGGCAAATACAGAGAGGAAATAAAAAAAACGTAACTTCGCTCAATGTGAAGTAGAAATTATCGTTGGCAAGGTTGAAAAGAGGATAAAAATTTTGTTTTGGAGGGCACAGTGTGGGCATTACTAATGCCAAAATGGCACTTGAATGGCAAAAGGTTGTAGACGCCGTAAATGCTGTAGCCTCACAACCTCGGACCATGGCAGAAATAAAAAAGAAATGGTCGGACATCAAAGTTGAGGCAAAAAAGCGTCTAGCGCTCCATCGCCAGAGTGTGTCCTCGTTTGCCAGCAAGTCTTCTTGCTGTGTGAAGATGCGTTCACTCCGAATCCTTTCATTTGCCACATCTTCTAAGAGCGCAAGATCAGCCATTGTGCGTCATTACGCATTGTGATAGGGCATTTTATTTTCGTCCATTTAATTGCATCTGACAAGCTACAGATGTCGGTTATAATCTACGTGGAAATGGGAAATAGTTCAGTGCAAATGTAATGTAACTTGCAGCTTTCTGAATGGTTGAGACATACGTCATACGTTATTTTATCAGAATCCATCCATCCATCCATCCATCCATCCATCCATCCATCCATCCATCCATCCATCCATCCATCCATCCATCCATCCATCCATCCATCCATCCATCCATCCATCCATCCATCCATCCATCCATCCATCCATCCATCTATCTATCTATCTATCTATCTATCTAAATATCTAAATATATATACTGTATCTCCCTAATTATCTATCTGTCTATCTAATTGCATCTATATCTGCTCCGCCAGACGGACACATTGACGAGAATATCAGTTTCGTACATTAGCTATTTCGTTCTGTTTACCATATTATTTATGAGGATGAATTGCATAATATGCCAATATTATTGCAGAACAAATTTCACTTTTCTTTTTGCAAATATGTGTTAATTTGCATTTCTGTTGTAATTTTCGTTTGATTTTGTTTGTTTTGCACTGCAGATCGATCAAACGGGTGTTCGTGTATAGGCTGTTAATTGTAAGACTTGCTTTGTGAAGTCTTCATGTTATATATAAGAGGCAGTATTGCCATTTCTTTTGCACAACGGTCTACAGTTTCACACACTTTCACGTGTTCCTTCCATCTGCCGACGGTGTCGCCATTTCTCATTTCACCCGTTTTTGTGCGTACGCCTGGGTCAGAGCTTGCGTGAAGGACCGCACATTTTCCCGTCAAGTTTGCTTTTTATAAATACCAATTTATGCGTAGAGAGCGGCGTACGCCTTCTTTTGTGCGTATGCAACGTTTATAAATGAGGCCCCTGGTTCTGAGTGGGTGTTAGTTGCAATTTGGAGGTAGCCTGGTTCTGTATGGGTGTTAGTTGCAGTTTGGAGGTAGTTCATAGAACTCTAACACGTTTTTCTTGTTTGGTGTAGGGTATTGTGGTTTATTTGATAAATATAACAAATAATTTACTGATCAGATTAAGTCTGATTAGTCTCAGTCGTTGTTTTAACAAAAGTAACAAACAAAAGAGAAAAAAAACCTCTGGGTATCTAAATTACAAGTTTAACAAAAAGTGCCCCACTTTACCCGAATTCACCCTATTGGCTATAACTCAACGACAAATGCTAGACTTAGACATTCTTCTCCGCTCTTTAGATACATAAAACATTAGCTTTTATATAGTGCTTCCAGAGTAAGGAAAATGCTGCACTTATTCAGACAAGCAGTTCTTTATTAACACTTCCTGTGGTTTCACAGCGTGCCGGCAGTTTAGAATGCACTGAGCAATCCAGTCTTTTCTTTTCCTTTTTTTGCAATCCAGTCATTTATATTTGACAATCCAGTGAAGTGACAAGGTTTAGTCACAAGCTCTTACTTTTCATTGGTTAAATATTTACAAAACCCACAGACAGATGTAAAGGGAAATTATGTAATGGAGATACAAGGTTTCCCATCTGACAGCGACGATATATTATCCTGAAAAATACAAAAAAAAAAGTCTAATTTTAAATGAACAGCATTTTTTTTTAAATTGACTGACAACTTAAAAATATGTTTTATTGGGATTGTAAAGCCCGCAATGAATTCGCTCCAAGGATCGGTAGCGAACCGCGGTGAAGGCCGCACGCGTTCAGTGTCTCAGCTGGAAGAATGGATTTGATTATAATATTCTTTATCTGACTCCATTTATCATAGTTATCGCATTTAGAAGAGAATCCCAACCGATTGTTTGGTCATCTATATTTGATAGTTAATCATACATTTAATCATTCCGTTTTAACCCTTTGTTGCAATTATACCGTTCCACATTGGAGATAGTTAATAATTACAGATTAATTCAGAAAGGATCAAAATGTAACAATTTATTAACAATCAAGTAAACGTAAAATGTCAATTACATCATAGACATAAATCTCTTCTAAAAGGAAACACAAATTCTAGTTATGGTTACACTCTAAATAGTTTCAAATAGATGTAAACATAAACCATTAATTATGCTCTGTTGGCCTCTGCCTAGAATGTTACCTGTGAGATAGAGAGAGAAAGAGAGAGAGAGAGAGAAAGAGAGAGAGAGAGAGAGAAAGAGGGAGAGAGCTAAAGAACAGCTCTCCCCAGAGAAAGCCAGAGAATCCAAAAGAGGGCGAGCTACAGAATCCATTCTCTTTTATTCTCTCTCCTGAAGTCACCAAATTCAAATCTGACTCTTGTAAAACAGACCAATCAGACTAAACCGTGAGACATTTGAAAGTAACCAATCAGACAAAACTTCCCCCATTGTATCAAAGGTGTTAACCATTTGGCCAGCCGGCCAGTCATTCTTTTGTCTTTCTAACTCAACCTGGCCCTTCTGATGGCGTTAAGGGGGAGGGGGGTTGAGTCAATTTCAATAGCTTGATCACGACGATGGCAGTTAACAGCAGAACAGATGATATCAAATATCTTTGATTATTTTCCACCTTACAGTTCCCCGTTTGGCACCATTGGCCACAACCATTGAGTCCAAAGGTGGCATTGTCCACAAATATATGCTTTCTGTTGTGTGTAGATGTTATTCTTCAGACTTCTCGTCCAGACTTGTTGCAAAAGCAGCTGATCAGTTTTCAGCCTTTGTTGTTCTTGTAGCCCTGCATGAGAACTTCATCATTGATATGCAAAACGTCCATTGAATACTTCACACCTCAAGAACAGTCACTCTTTTTGAGGCAGGACACAGGAGCGAACTTTTGCTGCAGGTATTCTGTGATTAAGCACAACAAAGAACAAAAGCATACATGGCATTTTTCATTGGTCAGAAATCTGATGTGGTCATATCAAAATAGTCTCTGGCAATAAGCCCTTAAATCAATACTTAATAAAGTGGTCAGGGTTTGAGAATAAAAGAAGATTCTGCAAGCTCGTACATTGTTTCTGGGAACATTGAAATAAAATGCATTATAACAAAACAAAATCATTGTTGATTTTAAGTCCCCCTTTTCATGAGGACTATTAGCAAAATATTCAGTGTAACCAAGACTCGGAAATCAAAACTCAAAGTTCATCTAGCTTTCCACTATTTTGGTGGTAGTGGAATTTAAGCATTTTGGTCTGAATTTCCCAAAGGAAATGTAGCAAAAGTCAGTGCAATTGATACATTAAAAAAAGATGGTACGCATCAATAAACCATAAAAGAAAAACAACAAATCAATCACATTTATGAAGGCATATATATAATAACCACTGTATTTGTTCAGGAGTCTTCCAATGTAATTAATGTAGATCTAAATATGTGTAGTCATACAATAATGGGTATTCCTGGAAACAGTGTGTGTGTGTGTGTGTATGTGTGTGTGTGTGTAGCTATCTGGATCTGTTAGTGTGAAAAGATGAACAATAGATCTTTAGTGAAGTAACACTTTTAGACTCTATGTCATCTTTGTCGTTTATGATGTGTAGTGTTCAGCCTGAATAGATTTGGTCTATTCCAGGTGATGTTGTCTTGAGTGTAGGGTGTGTTCTGTGTTAATGTTTTGGAGATGGGTGGAATCTAATCAATATCAATCTATGTTGCATAATTTAATTCCATTTTTTTCACTGGGAGGTCATGTAGACATATTGTGAGGTGTGATTGACCCCATCAAATATATATAAAGATATTCGCACCCATCTCTCACATCTCAAGTTTTGAGATGCAGGGGGAGGGGGGCCTTTTGGCCGTCCGTCCGCCAAGGAATTGCAATTGTCATCCTGAGATAGAAACAAATTACAAATTTAAAAAGAAACAAATTTAGAGAGAAACACAGTTAATTGCTGCTGTTGTTTCTGTGTATTAACACTTAAGACTGTTCTGGCAGTCGAGCCTTCACAATCTGAGACTTCATTACAGTCATTTTGAGTGAAGGATGAATTGGTTATGAATTGGTTTTCTATTATCTGTGCCACATTTAACAGCACAATTCCCCTCCTTTTTGGCACTGGGAATTGAACCAATGAAAAGTATTATAACTTGCTTAAATTAGGAATAGCAAAGGTCAGAGTTATTGAGTCCTGTTGCGATGAAGACATTTTCATGGTTAATGCAATTGTAATTCACTGTAGCCAGATGGCAATTCTATGTTCCTGTTTATGGTTTACTGCAGCTATATTGGAAATAGCAGAGCTTGCATTATAGGAGACAAACAAATTCAACATCGACACATGCAACTTGAAATTGCTGTACAATTCCAGTATTAAAGTTATTCCAATTTTCACAAGATACATGGCCTAGAATGCATAGCATCTATAGCCGTTATCCTAAGTGTTTCCTCACTTACAGTAACGCAATCATGTGTTTTTAAGAATAAACTTGAGTAGTCTATGTGCATCTAGTAGCACAAACAACTATAATGTGTGTTCAATGCGCACAATGTGTTATACAATTACAAATTTGAAAATACAAACAGGATTCTTGCAATCTGGATGTTTTACTATTAAACTCATTGCTAAGAGGCTGCTAGCCCGCTCGCAAGTGAAGTTAATAGCTGAAGGCCTTGCATGAACAATGCAGTAAGCTCACTGAGAGTTTTACCTGCAAATGAGCACTGTTCTTTGCCTTTAGAAAGTAATTTCCTATTTTTCTGAAAATAAGGTGGAGCTCGACCTCTACCCAACGACCAGCATTTTTCCTCTGAATGGCCTATTTTCTGACAGTATCTGCAAAACCTGTTCTCTTTGCCATTGGGTTGTCTGCTATGTTCTCCTGGAGTTTTAGTATATTCATGACTAGATGCTTGCAAATCATCCTGCATCTCCTTAAGAGCTGAGATTGACACACTTTCTTGTGCATTTTCATCTACGAAGTGAACATGCTTTTTAATCCCATTGCTGTTAAGCATTATGGGAGTCATGCACTTTTCAGCATTTAGTTTAGATTTCCATCTATTTTCTATTCTTGAGCCCCAGTCTACTATTGATTGGAACGTGTTTTTGACTGGATCGACACCATTTGACAAAGCCCGTTGGATTGGGATGCCAGCATTATTTTTCACAAGTTGTAATAACGCGTCATGGTCTCGATCTGCATTTTCTAATCCCGAGTGTTCTCTGTACGTTACCCATAACCGCTCGGCGTATGTCTCAAATGTTTCATCACTCGCCTGTTGGATTTCTAGTATTTTGCTCCAATCTGCGTGTGTCGGTCCCCTCATTTCTAATAATGCCTGTTTTAGTCGTTCATATATGGCTTCGTCCGTTTCGTCACGGATTCGGTCTATTATGCTGCCAGATTTCATGCCTTCGGTTAGTTTTGGTCTGAGCTCTTCAGGGAGAGTGAGAAGTGCTATTTGCCACACGTCTCTCACTTCTAGCTTAAACACAGTGGCCTGTAACATCAATGTTTCCCAGTAGGGTTGGAACGGCCCTTTTCTTGGCATTACTCCAACGACTTGTTTGTGTCTAGAGCATTCTTCGCAGGTTAATGGGCGGCTGATCGTTGTGATTTCGTCGTTCGCATTAGTCATAGTTTTAAGCACGGCGACCTTAACAGATTTCTTAGCTGTGTCGTTAGCTTTTGTGCGAGTCTTTATCAGGCTTCGTTGTTTTGGATGTTCAGGCATTAACACAGGGGCTCGGTTACGAGTCTGTGGCCTGTATCCTAACGCAGCGTCATCACTATCATTTGGCTTTGCTAGCTCAAAAGTTTCATCCAGTGCTGCTTGTTTCACTGCGGTCACTGGAAATCCTGCATTATCGCAACAGCCTTCGAGAGCAGATATGTAATTACTGCCGGTGTGAAGTTTTTCTTGTAACTGATCAATTTTTGTTGCCATTTCTTCACGCTGCCTAGCCCACTCAAGTTGCTCATATGAGACTGATTCGACTTTTGATCTTAACTTTTGTAATTCGTCAGATCGCAATCTTTCAATTTCTTTGATATTTGCTATCGTTCGTTCGTTTTCGACCATTGTCTTGAGATCGTTACGACGAAGCAAATAAACAATTGCAGCGGGGATTTTCTTGTATTTTGATTCAGATTTTAGTTGTGCGCCCTTAGCAGAATACCAGGATATAATTTCGTTGTTACTCCATGTCAGGTTCAATCCTTTATCGCTTAATCGAACGAGGAGATCTTGTAATTGTACGCCTAAAATTGTCATAATTTCCTCATCTGCACTGCAGCTGTTCTTTCCCTGAAAAGTCATGTTTCACGTCTAATTCTTACACAATATCGGATTTCTACGGTTCCGATCTATAGTGGGTGTACCGACCCGTTCTAGAAATGTGTCTATATGTGTGAGTTGCAAATAAAACTTTCCCTCAACAATTCTAAAAGGCAAAGAAGGTTTACTTACTCATTCTCTGGTCTGAGGGTCAGCTTTAATCCATTCACAAGATCAACAGAACAGCTGAAAAAGAGAAGCTCAAATCTCTTGTTGATTTTAAATCCAATCCTTCGCTGAAAACACGTTGCTCGTCTGATTCGCAACATCACGTGTTCGAGGTCACCAACTGTAAAGCCCGCAATGAATTCGCTCCAAGGATCGGTAGCGAACCGCGGTGAAGGCCGCACGCGTTCAGTGTCTCAGCTGGAAGAATGGATTTGATTATAATATTCTTTATCTGACTCCATTTATCATAGTTATCGCATTTAGAAGAGAATCCCAACCGATTGTATGGTCATCTACAGGGAGTGCAGAATTATTAGGCAAGTTGTATTTTTGAGGATTAATTTTACAACATTAATAATTAAACAACAACCATGTTGTCAATGAACACAAAAAACTCATTAATATCAAAGCTGAATATTTTTGGAAGTGGTTTTTAGTTTTAGCTATTTTAGGGGGATATCTGTGTGTGCAGGTGACTATTACTGTGCATAATTATTAGGCAACTTAACAAAAAACAAATTTATACCCATTTCAATTATTTATTTTTACCAGTGAAACCAATATAACATCTCAACATTCACAAATATACATTTCTGACATTCAAAAACCAAACAAAAACAAATCAGTGACCAATATAGCCACCTTTCTTTGCAAGGACACTCAAAAGCCTGCCATCCATGGATTCTGTCAGTGTTTTGATCTGTTCACCATTGCGTGCAGCAGCAACCACAGCCTCCCAGACACTGTTCAGAGAGGTGTACTGTTTTCCCTCCTTGTAAATCGCACATTTGATGATGGACCACAGGTTCTCAATGGGGTTCAGATCAGGTGAACAAGGAGGCCATATCATTAGATTTTCTTCTTTTATACCCTTTCTTGCCAGCCACGCTGTGGAGTACTTGGACGCGTGTGATGGAGCATTGTCCTGCATGAAAATCATGTTTTTCTTGAAGGATGCAGACTTCTTCCTGTACCACTGCTTGAAGAAGGTGTCTTCCAGAAACTGGCAGTAGAACTGGGAGTTGAGCTTGACTCCATCCTAAACCCGAAAAGGCCCCACAAGCTCATCTTTGATGATACCAGCCCAAACCAGTACTCCACCTCCACCTTGCTGGCGTCTGAGTCGGACTGGAGCTCTCTGCCCTTTACCAATCCAGCCACGGGCCCATCCATCTGGCCCATCAAGACTCACTCTCATTTCATCAGTCCATAAAACCTTAGAAAAATCAGTCTTGAGATATTTCTTGGCCCAGTCTTGACGTTTCAGCTTGTGTGTCTTGTTCAGTGGTGGTCGACTTTCTGCCTTTCTTACCTTGGCCATGTCTCTGAGTATTGCACACCTTGTGCTTTTGGGCACTCCAGTGATGTTGCAGCTCTGAAATTTGGCCAAACTGGTGGCAAGTGGCATCTTGGCAGCTGCACGCTTGACTTTTCTCAGTTCACGGGCAGTTATTTTGCGCCTTGGTTTTTCCACACGCTTCTTGCGACCCTGTTGACTATTTTGAATGAAACGCTTGATTGTTCGATGATCACGCTTCAGAAGCTTGGCTATTTTAAGACTGCTGCATCCCTCTGCAATATATCTCTCTATTTTTGACTTTTCTGAGCCTGTCAAGTCCTTCTTTTGACCCATTTTGCCAAAGGAAAGGAAGTTGCCTAATAATTATGCACACCTGATATAGGGTGTTGATGTCATTAGACCACACCCCTTCTCATTACAGAGATGCACATCACCTAATATGCTTAATTGGTAGTAGGCTTTCCAGCCTACACAGCTTGGAGTAAGACAACATGCATAACGAGGATGATGTGGTCAAAATACTAATTTGCCTAATAATTCTGCACTCCCTGTATATTTGATAGTTAATCATACATTTAATCATTCCGTTTTAACCCTTTGTTGCAATTATACCGTTCCACATTGGAGATAGTTAATAATTACAGATTAATTCAGAAAGGATCAAGATGTAACAATTTATTAACAATCAAGTAAACGTAAAATGTCAGTTACATCATAGACATAAATCTCTTCTAAAAGGAAACACAAATTCTAGTTATGGTTACACTCTAAATAGTTTCAAATAGATGTAAACATAAACCATTAATTATGCTCTGTAGGCCTCTGCCTAGAATGTTACCTGTGAGAGAGAGAGAGAAGAGAGAGAGAGAGAGAGAGAGAGAGAGAGAGAGAGAGAGAGAGAGAGAGAGAGAGAGAGAGAGAGAGAGAGAGAGAGAGAGAGCTAAAGAACAGCTCTCCCCAGAGAAGGCCAGAGAATCCAAAAGAGGGCGAGCTACAGAATCCATTCTCTTTTATTCTCTCTCCTGAAGTCACCAAATTCAAATCTGACTCTTGTAAAACAGACCAATCAGACTAAACCGTGAGACATTTGAAAGTAACCAATCAGACAAAACTTCCCCCATTGTATCAAAGGTGTTAACCATTTGGCCAGCCGGCCAGTCATTCTTTTGTCTTTCTAACTCAACCTGGCCCTTCTGATGGCGTTAAGGGGGAGGGGGGTTGAGTCAATTTCAATAGCTTGATCACGACGATGGCAGTTAACAGCAGAACAGATGATATCAAATATCTTTGATTATTTTCCACCTTACAGGATCTACAAAAGTTAAATAAACATTCAATGATCTAAATGCATTTCTCAGATTTATGTACACTAATTATATAAAACTATACTTTCAGTACACCATAGTTATACAATGGAACTAGATCAATACATTTATTTCCATTCAAAGGGATGGAAACTGATAAAAAAACATTAGGCTTAAAATATTTCTTATCCCGTGGCTCTCTCTAATGGACAACATTAATATCACAGCCCTCATCTTTCCTTCAGCCTTCATATTTCACTTGAAAGCTGATAGTTTAGAAATTGCTGTTAGCCTCCTAGCTCCTGAGCATCATACACTTAACATTTGTAATTTCTAAGAAGTTTGGAGTTTTGTCAAGTCAAGTCAAGTCAACTTTATTTATATAGCGCTTTTAACAATGGAGATTGTTTCAAAGCAGCTTTACAGTGTTAAACAGCAAAATAAATGCAGCCTAATTTTATTCAGCTGTATAGCCATTTGATGTCATCAGTTCATTTCAATTTCCATACGGTGACAGTGTGGGCTTTAGATCAATAATTAGATCAGTAATTTAGTTTATATGGTTAAATTAGTTTATTAATTAGATTTATTTCGATGTTTAGTTGAAAAATATAGTGTCCCCAACTGAGCACGCCAAGCCAGAGGCAACAGTGGCAAGGAAACCAAAACCCCATTAGGTTACCTAATGGAGGAAAATAAACCTTGGGAGAAACCAGGCTCAGTCGGGGTGCCAGTTCTCCTCTGGCCAATTAACAAACAGCGTATTATTATTATTATTATTATTATTATTATTATTATTATTATTATTATTCTGGCTGCTTTACAGGTCAGAGGTCATAATAGATCGGAATAGTCAAAGGACCGGAGGCAACACGCTGGAGCCGGGTTTATTGCGGATGACATATCAATTTAAGTATTATTTAATGGTAATATTCGAACAATCGGAGTCATCACACTGGTGACGGGTTTATTTAGATGCCGTGTCGATGAGGCAGTTGCAGGGGGAGGATAATTGACACGGTCTCTGCAGACACTTCGGGGTCCTGTGTTGGTCTTCTCTGGGCGCAGGTCCACCATATGATTTGGATACGGCCCGGATCTGGCTGACTGCAGTAAACCTCGGGATAAAACAGAGAGAATATCATTAGCGTAGATGCCATTCTTCTGATGATGCAACGAGTACATCAGGTGTTATGGGAAGTGTTCCCGGTTCCGGCTGACCTAGTTAATGCAACCTAACAATCAATTAATTGAAAAAGTGTTTTATGTGTATGCCACAGTAAAGAGATGTGTTTTTAGTCTAGATTTAAACTGACAGAGTGTGTCTGCTTCCCGAACAATGCTAGGAAGACTGTTCCAGAGTTTAGGAGCTAAATAGGAAAAGGATCGACCGCCTGCAGTTGATTTGGATATTCTCGGTATTAACAACTGGCCAGAATTTAGAGATCGCAGTAGACGTGATGGAGTATAATATGTTAAGAGCTCGCTCAAGTATTGGGGAGCTAAACCATTTAGTGCTTTGTAAGTAATAAGCAAGATTTTAAAATGTATGCAATGTTTAATAGGTAGCCAGTGCAATGTTGACAGAACTGGGCTAATATGGTCATACTTCCTGGTTCTAGTAAGTACTCGAGCTGCTGCGTTTTGGACCAGCTGGAGGTTATTTATTAAGCGAGCAGGGCAACCACCCAGTAGAGTATTACAATAATCTAGCCTTGAGGTCATGAACGCATGAACTAACTGTTCAGCATTTTGCATTGAGAGCATGTGCCGAAATTTAGATATATTTTTAAGATGGTAGAATGCAGTTTTACAGATGCTAGAAACGTGGCTTTCAAATGAAAGATTGGTATCAAAGAGCACACCCAGGTTCCTCACTGACGACGAAGACTTGACAGAGCAGCCATCAAGTGTTAGACAGTATTCTAGGTTACTACTTGTGGAGCTTTTTTGTCCAATAATTAAAAATTCAGTTTTTTCTGAATTGAGTTGCAGGAAATTACCGGTCATCCAATGTTTTATGGCGGCTATGCATTCCGTTAATCTTGTGAATTGGTAAGTTTCTTCAGTGAAGAAATATAGAGCTGAGTATCGTCAGCATAACAATGAAAACTAATGCCATGCTTCCTAATAATATCTCCCAGTGGTAGCATGTACAGGGTGAAGAGTAGCGGTCCTAGCACTGAGCCTTGTGGTACTCCATACTGAACTTGCGATCAGTGTGACATCTCTTCATTTACTGCTACAAACTGATAACGGTCGCATAGGTATGATTTAAACCATGATAAAGCAATTCCACTAATACCTACATAATTTTCGAGTCTATTCAAAAGAATGTTGTGGTCGATGGTATCAAATGCAGTGCCAAGATCGAGTAACACCAATAGAGAGATACAGCCACGATCGGATGATAAGAGTAAATCATTTGTAACTCTGATGAGAGCAGTCTCAGTGCTATGATACGGTCTAAATCCTGACTGGAAATCCTCACAGATACCATTTCTTTCTAAAAAGGAACATAATTGTGAAGACACTGCCTTTTCAAGTATTTTTGACAGAAAGGGTAGATTTGAGATTGGTCTATAATTGACTAATTCTGTAGGATCAAGTTGCGGTTTTTTAATAAGTGGCTTAATAATAGCCAACTTAAAAGTTTTCGGTACATATCCTAATGACAAAGATGAATTAATGATATTAAGAAGAGGATCTATGACCTCTGGTAGCATCTCTTTTAATAGGCTAGTCGGTACAGGGTCAAGCATACATGTTGTTGATTTTGATGATTTAACAAGTTTAGCCAATTCTTCTTCTCCTATAGCAGTGAATGAGTGTAATTTTTCCTCAGTGACACTACAATGCTCTGTCTGATGTGATACTGTAGTAGACGGCTGCATGGTTAAAATTTTCTTCCTAATATTATCAATTTTACATGTGAAGAAGTTCATAAAGTCATTACTGCTGTGCTGTTTACAATCATCAGAAGTTGAAGCTTTATTTTTAGTTAATTTAGCCACTGTATCGAATAAATACCTTGGGTTGTGTTTGTTTTCTTCCAAGAGAGTTGAGAAATAAGCGGATCTAGCAGTTCTTACCGCCTTTCTGTATGTGATCACGAATTACGAAAGACCTCTAGTTTTGTTTTGCACACAAGATTTAGGCATAATAGTCATAACGCGCCAAACCAGACAAATATATGTATACAAATTTATCTGTTAAAGGTTTAATAGCCTAGATCAGAATTATTTTGATAACTTTTTGCCAGCATGACCTAGAGCTGATGTCTGCAATGTTTGGTGAAGTTCTGAGAAATGGCCTAGGAGGGGTTCAAAAATGTTGGTGTCTCTGCAATTTACGGTCTCTGATGTCCATGTTTAAGGCAGATAAAAAGAAGGAAAATCAGTACAAACACAATAGGGTTCCAGCACCTTTTGGTGCTTGCCCCAAATAAGAACACTTACAGATACAATAGGTGCTTATGCACCTGCGATGCTTGGCACCTAATAGTAATAAAAAATATAGCTGCAAGCAGTGATTATGGGGTAAAGCACAAAAGAGGTGAAATGGGAAGCAAAAGAAAAATGGCAGGGTGTTATCAGAGCATTTAAAGTTGCAATCACTGATCTATATAGAGAACTGGATTGCTCATGATGTTATAAAAAGTGAAGCCACCGTGTCACCATATTGGTATTCCTTAGTTAAGCTCACACATTCCATTAAATCATTAGGAAATGAGAAAATATTGCCTGTCGAGACACTGTTTTTAAATCTGAAGTCTCTCTGTATATTCTTACAACGCAAATGTCCTAAGCGTGTAAATGGTTCTTTGTTTAAAGTCAGGAATTTCCCCTGCTTATTAAAAAGTTATGCCTTGTAACCTGAAATTGCCTTGAACTGTTGTGTTTATGTATATATGTTGTGTTGTATTTAGGGATGCACTGAATTCAGATTTTTGGGGTTCGGCCGAATACCGAATCGACTGGCTAAGATTCTGCTGAAATCAAAACCGAATACTGAATCCTACTCCCATCCTCAGTCCATTATCACAGTAAACACATTAATGAAGTAAACAACGTCCACAGCAGTGTAGGGATGCTCATTTTAACCGTTAACCGAAAGTAAGAACTTTCACCGATAATACTATCAGTTAAACGGTTTAAATGTTTTTTTTGTTTGTTTGTTGTTTTGCTGCATGGTTAAAGAAAAATATGCTGTATTTGTTCACTCACAGAGCGCTTTGACACGTGCAACCACATCAGACATACCAGACATATTTCGCAAAAGGAAGCAATGGGAAAGAAGAAGCCTACTGTGTGGGACCATTTCGACAGAAAGGGTGAAGAAGTTACTTGCAAAATATGCTGCGCAGTATTAAAATACAGCAGTAGTACAAGCTCCTGACTGGTGGAAAGCAAATGAAAGGCACTTCCCAAGGCTGGCCACTCTAGCGAGTCGTAATCTCTGTATTATCACCAGTGCCATCTGAAGCCTGCTTGTTTAAGGCTTTTCGTAGTGTGGTTTTGGTCAAGTTTACTAAAGTAAACATTGTCACGTATGTTCTTCTCGCCGCTGTTTCCTGATGGTTTATAGAATAATTACCCAGAGTCGCCCTCTGTTGTTTCAAAGAACAACACAATGGTGAGCGCAGAAGGTGCGCGCAGTCAGCTGAGGCTCGCGCTGCGGAGACAGATGAAAGTATAAACAAGTGTAGTATTTTAGGGTTACATAGCCTTAGGTATTTATGCAATATATAATATATATGGTTAACAACAATTTATTGCAATTAATATGGATAAATATCTATATTAAATAATCACAGAATAACCTCTAAGGAGTGGATTATTAATTCCTCTGGAATCCATTCAGTTTAATTCCTCCGTTCCGTTTAATGAACGAGCAGTACAATCCTTATCAACTCTCACAAGGTCTTCTACCCAATTTTCGGGAAGTTTATCCCTTTGGCCACAAAGGACAAACTTTCCGAACTATGATATTAATTAAAGATTTCAATGATACTTATAAAAGCTCATAGCTTAGATCTGACATTAAAGGGACTCGTGTTTTGTGAGCAACAACAATGACAATCAAAACATGGATACAATGGTTTTGATAATGATTGATACTACGATTACATACGACTAAATAAAGGATACCTGTATTTACAGAATAACAGAAAGTAAAGAAGGAGGATGAGAAGAAAGGAAAGGAAGAAGGGTATGATCGTGTCCGATCCGACACTTTCCCAAAAGTAACCACTAGAGCCAGCAAGACCCATTATCACCTTAAACAGGGGTACAATATCTTAAAACGCATCTAAATTTCTATATAATTGATACTTGCATGGTTTCTTTGTGTTGTGTAAAGCAAGATGCGTGCGTTGGTGTTTCTCCGAGTGTTCGTTCTGAAGCTCTCTCTCCGGTTGGTCCTTCCTGAGCTTAGTCAGTCCGCGGGAGATTTAAAGGTGTTTAGACGCGAGTGTCTTGGAAGGGAAAGTTCGTCTCATCCGAGCTAAGAAGGTTCCTTGTGCGCAGTGATGGAGCGCGCAGCCTGGATGGAGCGCTGATGGAGCACGCCGCTGGCCGTGCCGTGGAGCACGTCGATCTTCAAAGGAAACAACCAGCTTGGCTGGGCCGTGGCCGAAGGCCACGAGCAGCGCTGATGTGATGGGAGGAAAAGAACATTTGTCTCGTCGGAGTCCTTGCAAGTTGACTAAGCAAAGATATGCTTGTGTTACTGTCCTTTAATGTCCATTAACCTACACCTATCTTTCCTGAGATGACTAATCATTGGTGTGAATTTCAGGCGGGACAGAATTTCTTTGTTCTGACTTTATTACTCGATGGAATGTTCTTGCGGGAGGCCAGAATCAGTAAAGTTTTACTCCAAAAGGACTAAACATACTAACGGTACATCTCATAATCATATACTTTGTACCATTGACTAAGTCAAAGAAAAAGAAACCTTTAGACATCAAACATGACTTGGTTTAATACATAAAAGCAGTATATCTTCTTTACAGAGCCATTTTGAGCATTTAAGATGACTTTTACATCACACGAACATATACAATATAGGAAGCATGCATATACTTAAGAAATCAACATATCTGTCATTTCTGGGATAGTTTAATTAAAGGCTAAATAAAGAGGAATGCTTGTGTATGTGTGTGTTGAGGTGATTCTCCGGCCATTCTCAACTGAGGGGTGAGTTAGAGGTCTGGCTGATTAGGATCTGATTGAAGCTCTGACAGGGCCATCATCGTATCTTCTGGTATCACTCTGGCTGGTCATAAAACAGACAGTGGTGTAATCTAACTCAGACTTGTTGGAACCATTATAGCAGGGATACTAATTAATATGCAGAGCTGAGGAAGAGAAGAACATCTCTGATGTTTCTCAAAACGACTCATCCCTTTGATCCTATGAGAGAGAGAGACTCCAGACGCTACACAAGGCTTGAGAGGTTTTTTTTCTGCCGCGGGTTTAACTGTCAACAGGCTGTCCAGACTAACCCACATCACTTAGACATGTTACTTTAAAAAAAAAAAAAAAAACTAAAACATACAAGGTGTGGATTGAGGTAGGCCTGCTATTTTTATTTGACAAAAAAACTATTCCGGGTTCTTCAAAGCTTCAAACAGATTCAGTGTATTTTCATTTTGTCATCTTAATTTGGTAATTATTTATACAAAAATATTTAGTGTAGGCCTATTTATTTTATTCTTTTTATTTATATTTTATCTGATATGTATGCTGCTGTTTGCACGGTAAAATAAACCAGTGAAAAAAAGTGTCTTTTTAACGGGTCACAGACACTCGTCAATCGTATTTTTATTTAATGCCAATTCAATATTATAATCTTATCAGCTAACTGTTAATAATCGGATAATGAGCAGCGGTTGTCGTTGGGAAAATTTAACCGAAATGAGCATCCCTATACAGCAGTGTATTTTTAATTTAATTTAATTTGAATTAAGAATAGGCAACATTATGCCAGGATGACTGTTCTTCCTTTGCCGTAACTGAAGTTGCTGCATTTTGGCTGCTGTCTGTAGATTCCCTCATGCACAACTCGTATTCTTTCGGATGTTTCATATGCAAATGTTTTAATAGCGGCTATTGTTTAGGGTCCTTGCCACCTCGAGACAAATTGGCATTGCAAATTGAACATGTAGCTCGACTTGAATCACCTTCAACACCTTCAACAACACGTTTTCTGCTCACAAGTTACATTTTCACTTTCTCACAGCCTACTGCAGTCGAACGGTCCACCTAGTAAACACGTTCCCATAATCAACGGCGGCATCATTACATTCGACCAGCGAAGCTCACGTAGTGCAAGCCTAGGGTTCGGTTAATCCCTAGTTGTATTGTTTTTATTCATACAGTACAAAAACTGCAAATGTTTCAACAACGATTTTGTTAACGGGCATGCATTCTGAAGCAGTTAATGATTTAAACGATGTTTAAATTAATAATTAATTCAACAACATATAGCCTACACAACACTTTACTCGTATGTAAACTGTAATTCTAGAAAAAGTACCCTATTATTATCCACAGATTACAAATCTTTTTCAAAAGTGCTCACGTTGAAATCCACAAAATAAACCACAGAAAGGATTACTTAGCAGCCATTTTATATAATTTCTGCATTTAAAGAATGCTTGGATGGCAGAAACTGTGCTTCCCATTCAGTCACCTCTACGAGGCATGCTTATGCTTGGAAGTGGAACCTGTTTGTTGAATGGTGCTCTTCTCACAAGGAAGTCCCCCCGTAAATGCCAGATCAGAGTCATTCTTTCTTTTCTGCAAGAAGGGTTGGAGTGAAGGCTGTCTCCCTCCACCCTGAAAGTGTATGTTGCCGCTATCACCGCACATCACAATGCATTAGAAGGTAAGTCTGTGGGAAAGCACGACCTGGTCATGAGAGGTGCAAGGAAGTTGAACCCTTCTCGACCTCGCCTTATTCCCTCTTGGGACCTTTCTTTGGTCTTAATGGCCCTGCAGAGAGCTCCCTATGCTGTGTATTTACAAGGTAAAACTGTGGAGTTACTGGCAACAGTTGTTCCTGATTCTTTGGCATTATACACCCAGACCTCTTTTCCTGGCTGTAGTATGCTGAGTTTTCTAACTCTCTTATGTTTATTGAAACATTCTGTTTGCACTCTTTCTTCACTTCGCTTTTGAGAAAATTGCGACAGTATGAGGGAGTGCTGGGTCTAGCAATGATGAGAGTGTGGGCACAGTTGCTCGCAGCCTTCTGCCCAAAAGAAGCTGGGCTGTACCCATTCTGCAAGGGGGTATCTCGATATGCTAGGAGAGCAAGGTAAGGGATCCTGGCTTTCTTGAGAGATGCCTTTACTGTCTTGACCGCACGGTCAAGCCTCTCCATTGCTCTGGGGAAACTTGTGCGTGGGCTGCTAGTAACATGGACAAATCCATATGAAGCAGCAAAGGATGCAAATTGTGGCCACATTAGATTTAGAAATAAATTATAAATTTGTGCAGTTTTAAGACATTTTGATATCATTGAACAATTTGCTTATGCGTCCCCTACATTATTGTAGACCTCAGTTGAAAAGTAATGTGTGTTTGGGACAGCAGAAAGAGGGAGTAAGTGCATGTACAGTCATGCAGGTGTGTTACAGACAGCCTTAGATTATACTAAGCTGCATTATAGAGCTTTTCACTGCAGTGTGAGAGTAAGAACCTGCTTACATAACCTAAAAACCTCACATCACATGGCACAAATAGCAACGGGCCATGGGTTCTATAAATATAGGTTAACAAGATTACTTATGTATTCCACTGGTTTGTTTAAGGTTATTTGTTGTTAGGCAATAGAGTGGTGCAGGATGATGTAAATTTGTAGGCTAACCTGAGGTTAGCATGACTGGTTCCCTTGACAAAAACCCAAAGGATTTTTCCATAGGCTTTTGGATTATCGCAACAAAACAAAAAAAAGCTCTGTGAACAACAAAAGTTTATGATACTTGCACATTATGTCTATCAAGATAATTTTCACAAGTGCCTAAATGCACAGTTGAGATCGTTCTTTAATGCTGATCTAACCAGCAGAAGACACAAGCAGCGCACATCCCAGTTGCGCAGATGGGGTGCGTTGTAACACTGCGTTACAATGTGCCCCTATAGAACTACGCTATTATATTCTATACTTTTATGAATTCTTTTGAGAAACCATGAAAAAGGGTGAATAAAGAGTTAATGTTCAGAAATTATTCGTTATTATTATGTTTTTAAATATGCTGTTTAGCTGTATTTAGCGATGTGTTTGTTGTCAAACTCAAAAATGAGTATATTTTTAATTATTAAAAAAATGCAATTATTTTATTTTAAAATATTTATAATTGTATTTTATTGACAAAATATTTTAGTTTGTCATGGATATATTTTTGATTATATCAGGTAACATTTTAAGCTGTCATTTGGTCATGTTACAATGTGCCCCTCACATGTTACAATATACCCCACCTATGGGGCATGTTGTTACATTTCACTTCCATTCTTTCGGGGTAAATCAAGAAAAAAGTATACACTGTATTAATGAAACAAAACCACATAATTGTACTAGACGTGTGAAATTAATGTGGGAAAAAATAAACACTCCAAGTGTACCCCAAGTGGATTTACACAAACTAGGTTAAAGGTTCTACCTCCTGCAGTTGATTTTGATATTCTAGATATTATCAGCTGGCCAGAATTTTGAGATCACAATAGACGAAGATGTGTTAAGAGCTCAATCAAGGACTGAGGAGCTAAACCATTTAGTGCTTTGTAAATAATTAGCAAGATTTCATAATGTATGCTGTGTTTATTAGGAAGCCAGTGCACTGTTGACAGAACCGGGCTAATATGGTCATACTTCCTGGTTATAGTAAGAACCTAACTGCTGAATTTGGACAAGCTGGAGTTTGTTTATTAAGCGTGCAGGTCAACCACCCAGTGGAGCATTACAATAATCTAGCCTTGAGGTCATGAACTCATAAATGTACTTTTCTGCATTTGTCATTAAGAGCATATGTCATAATTTAGATACATTTTTTAAGATGGAAAAATGCGGTTTTACAGATGCTAGAAATGTGGCTTTCAAATGAAAGATTGGTATCAAAGAGCACACTAGGTGTTGCACAGACTAGTTGACTAGTCGACTTTAATGCTCTGCCATGGCGCTTTAAGCTTGATGTCAACTAGTCGCTGATCATGGCCTATAATGGGCGCAACAGGATAAGAAATCTTTGGTACACTTTTACGCTCCGTTTTCAACTGTTAAAATGACAAATAAATGCCTCCTCCAAGAGACAGAAGCTCGCACATCACATGCAGATTGCACACACAGAAACATTCAGTAGCGCAGAAATGTTTTGTCAACACTGTTCTGTGGTGGCGAAAAGTGACTGTTAAAAAAATTATTTGTCATTGATTAATTAATGCGAGATTAGTTAAAAATGACTGATTCATCCAGTAATGAAACAAGTGACGTCCCTATGAGTCCCTATTTATTCAAACGATTTAAATAATAATAATAATAAATTCAAATTAATTCAATATATTTTGTAAATATACTGCAGCAACTAACATTTTGCCAGAATCTCTAGTAAATTACATAATTTTGTTTGTCTGTTCAGAATCATAGGAGAATCGTAATCTCTATTAAAAAAAAATGTGATTCTTAATTTACACAAACTTGCTGCTCATTGAGTAAAAACAGCATCATAACCTCATATGATGAAACGGGCTGTGAGGAGGAGGGGGAGATCAACTCATTAATAGGCTAGGCTACTCTTTAAATTCTGGGGGGAAAAAATTAAAAGAGTTTTTGAGCATGGTAAGAGCCCCAAAAGTGCCAGAGAAGTCGATAAAATAATAATAATAAGAAACTGAGGAAGAACAATAGGGCTCTGTGCCCTTTCAGGGCTTGGGCCCTAATAATAATAATAATAAGAAGAAGAAACCGAGGAAGAACAATAGGGCTCTGCGCCCTTTCAGGGCTTGGGCCCTAATAATCTGAGGAAGAACAATAGGGCTCTGCGCCCTTTGGGCTTGGGCCCTAAAAATTATAATCCTTAGGGGAACAATAGGGCTCTGCGCCCTTTGGGCTTGGGCCCTAATAATAATAAGAAACAGAGGAAGAACAATAGGGCTCTGCGCCCTTTGGGCTTGGGCCCTAATAATCTGAGGAAGAACAATAGGGCTCTGCGCCCTTTCAGGCTTGAGCCCTAATGACCACTTGCAGCAGTTAAATTAATTGAATTGAATTGATTTGCATTTTATTGCCTTAATTCTAATTTCGCATCCTTACTTCAAATTCAGGAATTTATTTGAATATGGTATGCCACATGATATTTATGATTCATTGTTTCATTGGTGTACATACAATGACAATACATTCATTTTATTCAGCAACTGTTAACGTTAACAATAGTTTTACGTGCCTAAAGAACAATTTTGTTTAATCCTAATAAAAGGTGTGACTGACTTTTCCCCTGCCAAATATCAATATATAAATCTTTTTTCAGCCTTAAAGTGTGTATGTCACTTGTGTGTGAACCACACTTGTGAGACGGAGGCAGAAGGGGCGTGTTGGAACTCAGTGATGCTCATAAATGGGAAGGAGGAGCCAGTGAAGTCCTGCATGTCCCCATCACAGCTCAAGGGTCAGGTGTTCTGCCACAGCTCCAGAAACGTCTACAAACGCAACTGCTGCTTTACAGACTTCTGTAACAATGAGACACTGCACTTCAATCCAGGTATGACAGGCCATTGCCATATTGTGTTCTAATTCTGAAACTGTTTGGTTGTAAAGAATGCTAGAATTAAACATTATTAACAGTTATTAACAACAGTACATTTGTGTTAGTGTGTGTTTTGTTTGGACTGTTTTTGTGTACAGAATAACATATCTTTCTTTGCTCAGTGAACGTAAACCATATGTCTCATTAAAATCATATCTTATCATGTCCCATTCCCCGCACATTAGAAGTGTTGATCCTCTTCTTCTACCAATATGACATAACAAGGCCAGCTGGGTTACTAGAGGGCAGCCCAAGGGTTATTAATACTGTGTGTATCCTAGCAGGGCAGTTAAAATCCTCTGAGCGGCTGTCTAATAGGTAGAGACACACAGGACTATTGGCTTGAGACTGGTGCACCAGAGTAGAGGATGGATTAATGGCCCATTGTGTGCATTAATGTGCCCTTTGTGCCTGACCAAAAAAAAAACAAAAAAAAATTGAACAATTTCTTTCAAAAGATTACCATATTTCCCCATCTCAGGGCCACATTAACATGCATATTACACATATTACTACATTCTGGGACTCCAATATTTAGATTATATTTAGACATTTGGACCAAAATGACACTGATGATGTCACTCCCACAAATATGTCAGCGATTAAATCATTATATTTAAAGGGGAAAATAACAAAGACTAAAAGTAGGCAGTATGCTACCCATCCAAAAAAAATCCTACCTGCCTGCCTAAGCCATATATTAAATTTGAATGTATCCAAATCACTTTTTTACTTTAAACAATCTAGAAACTCAGGTTTTTTTTCTTCATAAGATTGATTCAGTTTTTATAGAGGACTGTTTTCAAGTGAATTGATATTTGGTGGGACATTGTGTGTGCAACCATCTCTAGGGTTTACAGAGAATGGGAAAGAACGTCTCGGTTACGTATGAAACCCTCGTTCCCTGAAGGAGGGAACGGAGACGTATGTCGGAACTGACCGACGAATGGGATCTATTTTCAGAGACCAATCTACTTCGAGTGTATAGAAACGAGTCAATAAACATTGGCATGCGGTTCACGCACCGCCCCGCAGCGCGGGTATAAAACACGGACATGAACAACGCATACCGCTTTTACAACTGAGGAGCCGAGATGTGACTCGGGCCTGCAGCTGAAGCACAGCACCTGGCGACGGGACGTACTTCTCCGTTCCCTCCTTCAGGGAACGAGGGTTACATACGTAACCGAGACGTTCCCTTTCAGTCGGTCATGTTCGACGTACGTCGGAACTGACCGACGAATTGGGATCCCTAGAAAAACGCCAGGGTGCTGGCCCTTCCAGCGCCCTGCTTAAGCACACTGGGTGCTCCCATTTGGAGCAGCAGACAGGGCTTAAGGCAGGGAGGTCCGACACTGCTGTTTCTGCAAGACCCACTCAGCGTGACTATTGGATAACACTGGGAAAGCGTGCCCGTCTCGGGAGATGGTACGCTGCGGAGCCACGTCCTCCTCCGGAGGAGAGGTGAAGAATACTCATACGGACTAACCTATCTGGGTAGTAACTACATATGGCAGTCTCTGGGGTGGATCCAACCTGGTCCCAGGGGGGAAAGAACACACCCAGAGACGACAGAGCGGGCTCTGTCAAGGGAAAGACACGGGGCTAGCCGTTGTAACACTATCCGGGAGTATCCGTTGTAACACGTATCCGGCCATAGGCGGGAGTGGCGTAGCAAGCCGACACAGGAACGGGTACTTCGCGTCTACCGGCCGTTGGAGGCGAGTACACGGGAAGAAACCGGTTCCACACGAAGGCTATAAAATCTAGCGAACGTGTTAGGTGTCGCCCAGCCCGCAGCTCTACAGATGTCTGTCAGCGAGGCGCCTTGAGCCAGCGGCCAGGAGGAGGCAACACTTCTTGTGGAGTGTGCTCGCAACCCGAACGGGCAAGGCACGTCTTGCGATTGGTACGCTAAGACGATAGCATCCACTATCCAGTGGGCTAACCTCTGCTTGGAGACAGCCTTTCCCTTCTGCTGGCCTCCGTAACAGATGAAGAGCTGCTCTGAGGTCCTAAGCTTTGTGTCCGGTCAACGTAAGCGCGAAGAGCGCGGACGGGACAACAAAGCCAGGGCTGGGTCTGCCTCCTCCAGGGGCAGCGCTTGCAGGTTCACCACCTGGTCCCGAAAGGGAGTGGTAGGAACCTTGGGCACGTATCCGGGCCGGGGTCTCAGGATGACGTGAGAGTTACCGGGCCCGAATTCTAGGCACGATTCGTTGACCGAAAATGCATGCAGGTCCCCCACCCTCTTGATTGAGGCCAATGCAGTCAGGAGAACCGTCTTCATAGACAGGATTTTTAACTCAACGGACTGCAAAGGCTCAAAAGGAGGCCCCTGAAGTGCTCTGAACACCAGGGCTAAGTCCCAAGAGGGTAACGAGATAGAACGAGGAGGATTTAGTCTCCTCGCACCTCTGAGGAACCCGACGATTAAGTCGTGCTTCCCTAAGGACTTACCTTCAACTACATCGTGATACGCCGCTATTGCTGCAACGTACACCTTCAGGGTGGAGGGAGACAGCCTTCACTCCAACCCATCTTGTAGGAAAGAAAGCACGACATTAATCGAACACTTTCGGGGGTCTTCTCGCGAGAAGAACACCAATCAACGAACAAGCTCCACTTCAAAGCATAGAGGCGCCTCGTAGAGGGGGCTCTAGCTGAAGCGATGGTGTCTACCACAGCTTGTGGCAGGCCACCTAGAACCTCCGCGTCCCGTCCAGGGACCAGACATGGAGTTTCCAGAGGTCTGGACGCGGGTGCCATAGAGTGCCCCCTTCCTGAGAAAGAAGGTCCTTCCTCAGGGGAATCGGCCAGGGTGGGGCTGTCGCGAGGAGTGAGAGTTCGGCGAACCAGGTCCGGTTGGGCCAGTAGGGCACAACTAGCAAGACCTGCTCCTCATCCTCCCTGACCTTGCACAGAGTCTGTGCTAGAAGGCTCACTGGGGGAAACGCATATTTGCGTAGGTCCCGGGGCCAGCTGTGCGCAAGTGCATCTGTGCCGAGGGTACCCCCGTTCAGGGAATAGTACCACTGGCAATGGGACGAGTCGGGAGTGGCAAACAGGTCGACCTGCGCGGCTCCGAAGAGGTCCCATATCAGCTGGACAGACCGGGGGTGGAGTCGCCACTCTCCCGGAAGTGGACACTGACGAGAGAGCTTGTCGGCTGTCTGGTTCAGCGCACCAGGGATATGAATGGCACGAAGCGACCTCAGATGCTTCTGACTCCACAGGAGGAGGTGGCGTGCGAGTTGGAGCATGCGACGGGAGCGCAGACCACCCTGACGGTTGATGTACGCAACGGCCGCAGTGCTGTCCGTGCGGACCAGTACGTGCTTGTGCTGAAGCGGCTTCCTGAAGTGACTTTGCTCAAGACGTACTGCCATAAACTCCAGGCAATTGATATGCCAATGCAGCTGGGGCCCCGTCCACAGACCCGAGACTGCATGCCCGTTGTACGTGGCCCCCCAACCCGTGGCTGAGGCATCCGTGAATACCACAACATGCCTGGACACCTGTCTTAAGGGCACTCCGGCCCGTAAGAACGAGGGGTCGGACCAAGGGTTGAAGGTTTGGCGACAGTACGGGGTAAATGAGACCCGATACTGGCCGCTCTGCCACGCCCACCTCGGGACTCGGTCGTGTAGCCAGCGTTGAAGCGGTCTCATATGAAGCAACCTGAGCGGCGTTACCGCGGCTGCAGATGCCATATGCCCCAGGAGCCTCTGAAAAAATTCAGTGGGACCGCCATCCTGCTCTTGAATGTATTCAAGCAGTTCAACACTGACTGGACTCGTTCCTCTGTGAGACGCGCAGTCCGGTTGACCGAATCCAGCTCCATACCGAGATAAGAGATCCTCTGTGCGGGACAGAGTTGCTCTTCTCTCGGTTGACCCGAAGGCCCAACTGGCTGGGGTGACAGAGCACCATGTCCCTGTGTTCACACAACTTCGTGAAGCTGTGAGGCGACAGGGACAGCCTGAAGGACTTCAGGTCGATCGCTGCAACCAATCTCGGGGACGGATGCATTCGGGAATGCGTTTCTGCGTTAACATTCTGAATGGGAGCTTGTGCAAGGCCCGATTCAGAATGCGCAGGTCCAAGATTGGCCTTAACCCACCACCTTTCCTGGGTACAATGAAGTAGGGCCTGTAGAACCCTGACCTCATATCGGCTGGAGGAACCGGCTCGACCACGTCCTTCGCCAGCAGGACATCGATCTCTGATCGCAAGACATGGGCATCGCTGCTCCACACGGAGGTGAAGAGGATACCCCTGTACTTGGGAGGCCGGCGAGCGAACTGAATCGCGTAGCCGAGTCTGATGGTACGGATGAGCCGGCGAGACGGCCCGGGGAGACCTAGCCAGGCCCCAGGGACCGAACAAGCGGGACCAACAGCACCACAGACATACCCGGGGTGGGGCAGCGAGGTGGAGTACGCAGACCCGACTCGGGAGGCCCGGAGGCGGCCCAGAGTGTTGCCTGAGTATTCCAGGTGGGGCAGAGTATGGGTGAGAAGGCCCGGGGGCGTCCTCGGTGCCCATACTGCTGCCCCCTGGCGAAGGGGGAGAGGGGAGGAAAGGAGTGGCAAGGCCCGGGGGCGTCGCACACTGCCAACCTGACCCTCTCAGGGCCCAGGGAGGGAGGAAACTGCTCTGAGAATGTGGGTACCGCTGGACTCCGGAGAGCCAGCGGCAGACCGAAACCGAAAAATATTCTCCCCCCGGTCCTCCCCCGGGGGAGGGAGGGGTGCGGACACCGTCTCCCCGAGCAGTTTGCCATCTCGCTGGGCTGCCCGTTCCAAGGCCGCTTGCCCTTGTGCTTGTGCTTGCTAGCGGACTCGCGGGACCCTGGACGGGTTGGGTACATCCCCTGCGCCCGGCCACCTGCTGCCCGGGTGGAGGCTGCTGCTGGGCTTGGCAGGGGCGGAGGCGGACGCAGGGGGGGCACCCTCGGCGACAAGCAGACAGAGGCGCTGCAGCCGACGACTGGGTGAAGGCAGCAGCTAGTCATCGGGGCAGGATGTTTTTTTTTTTTTTTTTTACCACCTCCATCCGCTGGGTGAAGTTCTCGATGGCGTCGCCGAAGAGGCCAGCCTGACAGACAGGGGCATTGAGGAACCGAACTTTGTCGGGCTCATGCATATCTGCCAGGTTAGCCCCAGCTTCCTGGACCACTAGTGTGGACATCGCCTGACCCAGGGAGCGTGCAGTGACTTCCGTCACCCGGAGAGCGAGGTCCCTCACCGCACGCAGTTCCTGCATAACCCCTGGGTCGGGACTACCCTCGTGCATGCAGGACAGAGGGCAGTGAGAGAGAGAAAAACTTAAACAGATTATGGCCCTTTTGGCGTTCCATATTTTGGCACCAAATAGTTCCACACAGCTAAGTTTTTTCAATGCACATCTGGGCAGCCACCCCAGAAAGCATGGCTGTCAACTCTGAATCTGATTCAGCATGAGCGCACACTATTATAGTGGGAAACTCAGCATTATCATTTCCAGCGCATAACTCTCTCCGATGCAGCAATTGACATCTGTCCTCTGCCAGAGCCCCAAATGAAATGCTAGGTCCCCCCTTTTTTCAAAAAAGGACCAGCAATCCCATCTGTAAGCTACCAGCAGGCATGTGGGACAATGAACGTGGCCGCCCGACTTGACGGCACATGGCGCGCTGAACACTCAAGCCCCTATTTAGAAAGAGGCACAGGGAACAACGCATAAGGGAACATGAACCACCCACGAACAAAGTCTCAACATGCTTGTGATGCGATAGAGGAGTGGGGGCCCACGGGGAATGGCAATCCCCACTGTAATCCTCAGGTCACCAAGGCTTATTAACCAAAGTATCGCTTTTCTGGTGCACCAGAAAAAGAACTAGATCGGGGAATAAGCAAAGGGACTCAACCCTGTTTGAGGCATCATAGTCTCGACCGCGCACCAGAGTGCGAGTGACGTGCTGAGTTGCCGTGGCAACCCCCGCTGTCAGCCGCGCCAGACGGCACACGGCGCGCTGAACACTCAAGCCCTTACGAGAAAGACTTGAGACAAACAACGCGCCGACGTGTCCACGTTCTCCTGTGAGAACACGGATCACCCACGAACGCCTCACATGTTTATATGCGAGAGAGATCGTGGCCGTCAAATGAGGACAGGAAACAACCGCATCCAGAAACACACGGTTTGAGTGACATCTTGAAAAAGACGCCGGTCAAACTGTATGCTCTTTTAGGAATGGAAAATTGCTCTTTTAAAGTGCTGAAGCACTCAGGGAGATGGCCGCGGCTCCCCGCGGTCCAATAGTGCAAGCCCGCGGGTGAGCACTCAAAGGAAAACGGCCAGCGAACCAACACAGGAATTCTTTTTGCAGCCACTCGCTGACTCGCGCCGTCACGCCAACACCAGGAAGAGCACTTCTCCAGACCCGTTCTCTTGAACACTCTCGGCAGAAACAGTCTTGCGCAGGTAAGCAGCAAAACTATCGGCTCCAAAGTTGAAAGCGGTATGCGTTGTTCATGTCCGTGTTTTATACCCGCGCTGCGGGGCGGTGCGTGAACCGCATGCCAATGTTTATTGGCTCGTTTCTATACACTCGAAGTAGATTGGTCTCTGAAAATAGATCCCAATTCGTCGGTCAGTTCCGACGTACGTCGAACGTGACCGACTGAAAGGGAAAATATCAAGTGAGCGGCAGTTCTGTGGGTGAAAATGCCTTGTTGATGCCTGATGATCAGAGAAGAATTCCCAGATTGGTTCACGCTGATAGAAAGGCAACAGTAACTCAAAAAACACTAATTATAATCAAGGTCTGCAGAAAAGCATCTCTGAAAGGCAACACGTCCAACCTTGAAGAGACAGGCTACAGCAGCAGAAGACCACACCGGAATCCACACTCCTGTAAGAACAGGAAACTGAGGCTACAATTCACCAAAATTGTCCAAAAGAAGATAAAAAAAAAACGTTGATTTCAGATGATAGGGTCAGAATGTGGCGTAAATAACATGACCACAGTCTGATGGCTACTTCCAGCATGAAAACGTGTCATGTCACAAAACTCAAATAATCTCAAATCTCAAAAAATGTATCTCAAACAAATGAGTTCACTATACTCATATAGCCTCCACAGTCACCAGATTTTACGATATTTTTAGTATCTATTCGATATTCTAGCATATTATTATATTTTTTATAGAGTCTCTATCAAACTATCAAAATGCTGTTAAAGCAGATAGATCTTTATATTTTTCATGAATTATATCAAATAATGCTAATAATCCGAAGGTATTGTTTTCAACCATAGATAAGTCTGTCTATTCATTTTCCCCCTACCCTGTCTAAGGATCTGTGTGAGCGTTTCTTAAAGTTTTTTTATTGATAAGGTTGATCTTATTCGGTCGAGTATTGTATCCGTAGGGAATGTTGTAGCTGACATAATGAATCCATCTCACTGTTTGAGTAAATGTTAATTGATTACATTAGCTCAGTTCAAAAACACCTTATGATGACCAAAAAAAGGAGGACCATGACGTCGCCCGGTACGGCGCAGCCGGGCCCCCACCCTGGAGCCAGGCCTGGGGTTGGGGCTCGTATGCGAGCACCTGGTGGCCGGGCCTTACCCCAGTGAACAAGAGGGTCGTTTCCCTGCGCCTTCGGCTCGGGGATAGGTCTCTCACTGTTGTGTGTGCCTACGGGCCAAACAGCAGTGCAGAGTACCCAACCTTCTTGGTGTCCCTGGGAGGGGTGCTGGAAAGTGCTCCGACTGGGGACTCCGTAGTTCTACTGGGGGACTTCAACGCCCACGTGGGAAATGACAGTGAAACCTGGAGGGGCGTGATTGGGAGGAACGGCCCCCCTGATCTGAACCCGAGTGGTGTTCAGTTATTGGACTTCTGTGCTAGTTACAGTTTGTCCATAACGAACACCATGTTCAAGCATAAGGGTGTCCATCAGTGCACATGGCACCAGGACACCCTGGGTCGTAGGTCAATAATCGACTTTGTGGTCGTTTCATCTGACCTGCGGCCGTATGTCTTGGACACTAGGGTGAAGAGAGGGGCGGAGCTGTCAACTGATCACCACCTGGGGTTGAGTTGGATCCGATGGCGGGGGAGGAAGCTGGATAGACTCGGTAGACCCAAACGTACTGTGAGGGTCTGCTGGGAACGTTTGGCCGAGTCTCCTGTCAGAGAGATCTTCAACTCCTGCCTCCGGCAGAGCTTCGACCAGATCCCGAGGGAGGCTGGAGATATTGAGTCCGAGTGGACCATGTTCTCCACCTCCATTGTCAAAGCGGCCGCTCGGAGCTGTGGACGCAAGGTCTCCGGTGCCTGTCGAGGCGGCAATCCCCGAACCCGGTGGTGGACACCGGAAGTAAGGGATGCCGTCAAGCTGAAGAAGGAGTCCTATCGGGCCTGGCTGTCTTGTGGGACTCCTGAGGCAGCTGACAGGTACCGGCAGGCTAAACGGACTGCAGCCCGGGTGGTTGTGGAGGCAAAAACTCGGGCCTGGGAGGAGTTCGGTGAGGCCATGGAAAAGGACTATCGGCTGGCCTTGAAGAGATTCTGGCAAACTGTCCGGCGCCTCAGGAGAGGGAAGCAGTGCCCTACCAACGCTGTTTACAGTGGCGATGGGCGGCTGTTGACCTCAACTGGGGATGTTGTCGGACGTGGAAGGAATACTTTGAGGATCTCCTCAATCCCGCCGTCACGTCTTCCATTGAGGAAGCAGAGGCTGGGTGCTCAGAGGAGGACTCGTCCATCACCCAAGCTGAAGTCACCGAGGGGGTCAAGAAACTCCTCGGTGGCAAGGCACCGGGGGTGGATGAGATCCACCCTGAGTACCTCAAGTCTCTGGATGTTGTGGGGCTGTCTTGGCTGACACGCCTCTGCAGCATCGCGTGGCGGTCGGGGACAGTGCCTCTGGAATGGCAGACCGGGGTGGTGGTCCCTCTTTTTAAGAAGGGGGACCGGTGGGTGTGTTCCAACTATAGGGGGATCACACTTCTCAGCCTCCCCGGGAAAGTCTATGCCAGGGTACAGGAGAGGAGAATTCGGCCGATAGTGGAACCTCGGATTCAGGAGGAACAGTGTGGTTTTCGTCCCGGTCGTGGAACACTGGACCAGCTCTATACCCTTTACAGGGTGCTGGAGGGTTCATGGGAGTTTGCCCAACCAGTCCACATTTGTTTTGTGGATTTGGAGAAGGCATTCGACTGTGTCCCTCGCGGAGTCCTGTGGAGGGTGCTCTGGGAATATGGGGTCCGGGGTCCTTTGCTGAGGGCTGTCCGGTCCCTGTATTACCGAAGCAGGTTGGACTCTGGCAGGGCTGCCCTTTGTTGCCGGTTCTGTTCATAATTTTTATGGACAGAATTTCTAGGTGCAGCCAAGGGCCGGAGGGTGTCAGGTTTGGGGACCACACGGTTTCGTCTCTGCTCTTTGCGGATGACGTTGTCGTGTTGGCCCCTTCTAACCAGGACCTTCAGCATGCACTGGGATGGTTTGCAGCCGAGTGTAAAGCGGCTGGGATGGGGATCAGCACCTCCAAATCCGAGGCCATGGTCCTCAGTCGGAAAAGGGTGGCTTGCCCACTTCAGGTTGGTGGAGAGTTCCTGCCTCAAGTGGAGGAGTTCAAGTATCTAGGGGTCTTGTTCACGAGTGAGGGGAGGATGGAACGGGAGATTGACAGACGGATCGGTGCAGCTTCTGCAGTAATGCGGTCGATGTAGCGGTCTGTCCTGGTGAAGAAAGAGCTAAGCCGTAAGGCGAAGCTCTCGATTTACCGGTCAATCTACGTTCCTACTCTCACCTATGGTCATGAGCTTTGGGTCATGACCGAAAGGACAAGATCCCGGATACAGGCGGCCGAAATGAGCTTTCTCTGCAGGGTGACTGGGCGCTCCCTTAGAGATAGGGTGAGAAGCTCAGTCACTCGGGAGGAACTCGGAGTAGAGCCTCTGCTCCTCCACATCGAGAGGGGACAGCTGAGGTGGCTCGGGCATCTGTTCCGGATGCCTCCTGAACGCCTTCCCGGGAACTTAAGGTGTTTCGGGCATATCCAACCGGGAGGAGGCCCCGGGGAAGACCAAGGACACGCTGGAGGGACTATGTCTCCCGGCTGGCCTGGGAACGCCTCGGTGTCCCCCCGGAAGAGCTAGAGGATGTGTCTAGGGAGAGGGGAGTCTGGGCATCTCTGCTTAGACTGCTGCCCCCGCGACCCGGCCCCGGATAAAGCGGAAGAAGATGGATGGATGGATGGATAGCTCAGTTATAATATATATTGCATTTAAAACAGACTACCATGTTCTCCCATCGCATGTTTAAAGAGGTTGTAGACACTATTGGACCCAGTATATTATAGATTATTAACAGTATTTTATTTTATGGTACTGTACTATCAGCGTTTAAGCATACTATTTTTGAACCAGAAAATGAACTTGGATTCACAGGATTTAAAAAAAAATTCAGGCCTATTTCTAAATTGCCTTTAATGAATAAGACCTTAGAGAAAGTTGTCCATAATCAAATTGGGAATGGCCTGGTTGAAAGTTATGGACTATTGTCCAACAATATTCATGAGACTATTCTGCATGCCTTTGTTTCCACACGGTTGGATTATTGTAATGCCTCTATATCTAGGCATAAGTGATTCTCTGGTTACTCGTCTTCAGTATGTCCAAAAGGCTGCACCGAGAATCTTAACAAACACCAGAAAATGGGATCATATAACACCTGTATTGATATCTCTTCACTGGTTACCTGTAAAATACAGAATACAATACAAGGTGTTAATGTTTGTCTATAAAGCGTTGCATGATCAGGCTCCTGAGTATATTAAGGACATGTTCAGGCACGTGCAGAGGGGGAGGGGGGGCTTTGGGTGCTCGAGCCCCTGCCCTTTTTCAAAATTAATCAAAAGTGCCCCTCTCAGACAAATATCAATGATAATATCGTGGTCAATAAAACTAAATATATAACATGACAATGTATACAATAGTAAAGAACGGCTCAAAAGTCGGACAATTTCTGTTGAGGCGTTGCCATAACGCGTTGCTATGGGTTGCGTGCATTTTGATTGACTGCTGATTTTCCACTGTTCAGAAACGGCTCTCGAGCCAAATATGGTCCTTTCAGAGAGTGTGTGGCCTCACGGGAAAAAAGTAAACCAATATTTTTTTTTCATCCATAATCAGAGCTAATGTGTTGATTTAATTACAAATCTATATATTATATATTTTAAAGTATTACACAATTCACCAATGCCCATTTGTCATGTAGATACACCAACCAATCGTGATCTGGCAAAGCAAGTTCAAATTCCATTGGGCAATGTGAAGTGGAGGGGTAATTTTCTGTTCTTATTCATAAATCGGTTGAAAATTACATGGACAGACGAACTAACGTTTGTGGAACGATTTCCTGCGGTTTGTCTCATTTTATAAATTGCATCACTGACAAAATAGATTTTAACTGACAACAAACAAATCCCTGCACAAAACCATGCAGCAGCAAAAGTCGCATTAATGGTAAGTGTTAAATTCATTTGTATTTATGTATATTGATACACCGTTTACTATTTCATTAAACTATCAAAGTTAACAAAACCCAAGTGCCACCGGGCCTATTATGTGAAGTGTAGGCTGGCGAAATGGTTACGTGAAAGGACTTTATAATATTACCATTTTTGAATATTATGCAGCATTATGAAAGAAGTCTCTTATGTTCATCAAGCCTGCATTTTTTAAAATAAAAAAAACAGCAATATTGTGAAATATTGTATTGCCCCTTTCTTACATTTGAGCCCCTACCCCTGAAGAACTCTCTGCACGGCCCTGGACATGTTGATCCCTTACCAGTCTCAACGTCACCTGCCCTCCTCTCAGAGCATGCTGCATGGTCTCGTTTGAGGCGTAGTGGAGATCGCACCTTTTCTGTCTCGGCTCCTGCACTCTGGAATGGAATTACATATTAAATCCTTGTCAAGTATGGAAATTTTTAAAAAAGGACTTGAAGACTTACTTATTTTTATCAAGCTTACAGCATTTGATTAGGTCTGAGAACTGTAAGTGATTGGTTGCATAATTTTCTTGGTGTTTTGTTGTTATTTTATGTTTGCATGAATTCTTGAGTTTTTCTACTATTTTTACTTTTTATGGACAGCACTTTGGTCCATTCTAATGGGTTTGAAAGTGCTTTATAAATAAATTGAGATGAGTTGAGATCTCAATCCCATACACGGGTTTCCTGTTTACAAACATTACAGGGTGCGTGCGCATCCTGGAGGCAGAAAGACAGATCGCTGAGCTGGTCCGCTACTGCAACAACCTTAAGTATTGAAGCTTTCCTTATTGTTTGTATATAACTGCTGACTCAATAAAACGTGATTTTAGTTGGATCTGTTTGTCTGTCTTTAATTTTGCAGTGTTGCTGTGATACATGTATGAATGATCATGTCAGGCTAGTAATGTAATCAATTGATCAAACATCACAGATACAGTTATTAATAAGCAATGGCTCTGTTGGTACAATTAACCACGCAGCAACTCCTTGGCATTTTGACTTTCAGACACGCCGCTGCTAACCTACAACACGCGAGATCTCTTCTTTCTGCCTCTCGGTTGCGTGCGCAAGCAGTGATGACGTCGCCGAGAAATCCATGTATAGAGCACCTTTGGGATGTGGTGGGACAGGAGATTCGCATCATGGATGTGCAGGCAACAAATCTGCAGCAACTGAGGAATTAAGGACAAGGTAATAGACAATTAAAACTTTAGAAACAACAATTTTCCAATGCAACTGAAGAGAGCAAGTAGAAACAAAATGAAAGAATACCACAAAAAGATAAGAATTTAAGAAAAGCGAAAAACAATTCAGACTTTAGAAACAATCTTATGAATCAAATAATAAGAAAACAATTACAAATCAAAACTGAAATTTGGAAACAGAACAGCACTGCAGCTGTGAAGAACGCCGAGCACCCCGACTGGAATGCAGTAACGGGCCTTCACAAACCTATAAACAAAGTGAGACTGTTACTCTGTTAGATTCATTCTCTCCTAGCCAAATATATGTATGCATAAATTAGGCTACATACCGATTATCAAGAGAATGCAGCAATATTTTATCAAGAGACATTTATAAAAACAAGGTTCATTCTGTCAAAACACTACACACGATTCACATATCTACACAAACATGTTGGGAACACCTCAGTTCTTTTGCAAACACTTCATTCAAAACTTTACAATAATTTAACAAAACCCAATTTTGACTGTATGGAACACATGGTTCATACAATCAAATTCTGTTTGATTCATTTACACACTGCTGTGCTCATTCTTAAACACTTGTAACATTTCTACTTTTCTCTTGTCTGGGTTTGATTTTTCAGAGATATTGTTAGGGTAAAGTACATAAATATATTGACCAAACAGTAAACACAAGACCAGTACTACAAAATATTTCTTTCTTTCCACATTGTAAAACCATTCAATTCATCCATGCAATGCAAAGGTTGCATTTTGCACTTAAAATCAGAACATTCTAAATACAATACAGTACACAAATAAAAACATTTGTGGAGACAAAACAAAAGCATGATGTTAAAAAATTATAAAAAACCCACCTAAGCATTATCTCTTCACATAGCTGAATCGGGCCATAGCACTTCATCCACATCGCAAGCGAGGTCCTCTCTTGCAAGACAGCGAGGGAAGAATCTTCTTGAATGGCTAATCCATCTTTGCACAGACCCTGCATCAATTAGGTCATAGGCCATCTCCATGGCTTGGTATCCTGACATAGGGCTGGAGATCGTAAACCTTCCACCGCCATGTCGAAAAAAAAACTCTTCAATGGTGTTGTGGAAGGGAGAGTATGGTGGGATGTATTAGAGTGAAAATTGTGGATGATCATGAAACCAGTATTGGACCAGAGCAGATCGGTGGAAAGATGCATTGATACAATGTATCTCATCTGCTCTGCATACATTTGTTTTTCTGCTGTGACGATGTTGTGTTCTGTCTAAAAAATGTGAGTATGTGGGCTGTGTTGTAAGAACCTAATTTGGCATGGCGGTGGAGGACCCCGTTCTTTATGATGCCTCAAAATTCAAAATAGCTCTGTGGCCAGTGATGCTTCTCCCTCTTCTTCTTACTTTAGCCAGGTTAAACCCAGCCTCATCTATGAAGATACATTTATGTGGGATTGGATCAGCATCAATTAGCAAAACTCTCAGACAACATGTAAAAAGGTTCTTTGTGCAGTGCACAATACTGAAGTGTACATTACTGAAGTGTACATTGCTTACCTCCACATATTCATGCCGTAGGTCTTTTACTCTTTCAGAATTTCTTTCAAATGGCACTTTAGTTGTTTCATCTGTGTGTGATGTTTTTTAAGCATTCGCCCCAGTGTTGATAGAGAGACTTGATGGACATTATTGAAAACTGTGTGGTCATTCATGATTTTTTTCTGAATTTTTCGAGTTGTACAGGAGAGCGGGGCACAACCTAACGCTTTTTGACTTTCTCAGTTTGTGTAAATCCACTTGGGGTTCCGATATTTATTTTTTCCCACATTAATTGCACACGGCTAGTACAATTATGTGGTTTTGTTTCATTAATACAGTGTATACTTTTTTCTTGATTTACCCCAAAAGAATGGAAGTGAAATGTGCCCCGTAGGTGGGGTACATTGTAACATGTGAGGGGCACATTGTAACATGACCAAATTACAGCTTAAAATGTTGTTATCTGATATAATCAAAAAAAATATCCAAGACAAACTAAAATATTTTGTCAACAAAATACAATTATTAACTTTTTAAAATAAAATAATGGCATTTTTTCATCATTAAAAATATACTCATTTTTGAGTTTGACAACAAACACATTGCTAAATACAGCTATACAGCATAGTTAAAAACATAATAATAATTAATAATTTCTGAACATTAACTCTCAGTCATTATTCACCCTTTGCTCATGGTTTCTCAAAAGAATTCATAAAAGTAAAGAATATAATGGCATATTTCTAATAGGGGCTCATTGTAACGCAGTGTTACAACGCACCCCGCCTGCGCAACTGGGATTTAAATCGTGGCTTGTGTCTTCTGCTGGTTAGATCAGCATTAAATAATGATCTCAACTGTTAAATAACAGATATAAGATTAAAATAATATCGGATTTGTCTTATTTTAAATAAACACAAAAAACAGAGATGAAAACTAAACTTTTTTGATTTTTTAATTTTGGCGCTATTTTTTCTCTAAATAATGTTGATATGGCAACTAGTAAATACACTAAGTTTCGTCATTCTGGCATGTGTGGAAAGGGTTAAAACATGCGTGTTACAACTAACCCCGCGTTGGGTTGTGCCCCATGCTCCACTATCTCTTTATTGGCCAAAACCATGTTTATGATAGCTCTCACTTGTTCCTCTCTGAATATGGGGCCCTTCCTCCTCTATGTTATCGACCCTCAATGCTATTTAGATAAATCAAAATACATGTTACATGTATGTAAATGTCACAGGACAGCACACAAGACATTCACGAGTTCGCACTTACATATAATTTATAGAGAATAATTCAATGCGTATTTGGCGTGCTGTCCGGGGTAGGGCTTCAAGCTCGGAATTAGGCCCGAACCCGAGAGTACCCCTCGTATATGTAAGTGGTTTTAGAGTTAAAAGGTGTGGCGAAGGGGTGGTGGAAGGGTTGCTGATAACTGTCAACAAACGGAGGTAGGACTGCTGCGTGTATATATACCTCTATTGTTGATTAGCTGAGTGCTCTCCACCTGTGTCAATTATCTGAATGTGCTTCTCCCGAACCTTGTTTATAAAACATAATTTCACGAGTTCGCACTTACATATAATTTATAGAGTGTAATTAAATGCGTATTTGGCGTGCTGTCCGGGGTAAGGCTTCAAGCTCGGAATTAGGCCCGAACCCAGAGTACCCCCCAAAAGCTAAAGAGCATAGGACAGCCGCCTGCTAATTACCCCCCAAAGAAGTGCTGAGCTTGGCGGCTGGCATTAGAGAGGGGGCCTGGTTGTTTGAACGGGAGGGCCCGTGAGCGGCTTGTGTCGCCAGTGGGCGGCCCCTGTTAGTTCACGAATCGCACAGTTCTTGATGGGAGCAGGGTGTGGTCTTGTACGTGGGAGAACTATCTGCTTTTCTTGTTGCTCGGAACTTTCCGCTTCCTCGCTGCGTGGAAACTTTCCGCTTTCTCGCTGCGTGGAAACTTTCCACTTTCTCACTGCATTGACACTATTCACTTCCTCGCTGCGTGTAAACTTTACACTCTCACTGCGTGGAAAACTATCCGCTTTCTCACTGCGTGAAAAACTATCTGCTTTCTCACTGCGTGGAAAACTATCCACTTAATCAGAGGATTTGGAGGGCTTGGTGATGTGGTACCAGTTGGTCCTGATATAGCTTTGAGAAAGCATCTGAGGACCATCTCCCGAGAGCTTGGATCTGCTGTTGGGAGAGGCCTTTTTGAGCTGCTGAAGTTGCCTCCCCGATGCGGAAAGTGTAGCTTGAGAAGTCTTCTACATTTATACACTTTTTCCTTGTATTTCACGAGACATGAATGAATTTGCGTGATGTAAATCCGACAGATCCGATTCTCTGAGGCGCAAACTAACATTACGGCGCCCATCACGCAGTATAGATCAATTAACACACATTCACTCACACATATTTGAAAATCAGAATATCAGATAGTTCATGACATAGTTAGCAATTTTGTGAATATTTTGAATAAAAAAGAAATGAACCCGATACAGCTAAGCTGTCATACAGCACTATTGTGGCAGCTTTGTGTCATGTGAGACGCATGACGCGTCGCTATGGAACAATAAGGCCTGACAGCAGATAATTAGTAAATTCGGCATCTGGGTGATGAGCTAGTTCAAAGTCCATGTGTGAAATATTTAAATACACTGGACATTAAATGCGGGCATGGGCACAGCCACGGAAAATACAAATGTGCATAAACTGGCATCGCTGTTTGGTACATTTACCAGAATTAAAATGTTTGCAGGGCTGCCTGCTTTCTTCGAAGGAGGAGGCTCTCCTTTTGAATCCCTGATTTGCGCTGGCGGTTGCTGCACTTAGCACGTAATTGGTGGATCTAGCAGTGTTTGTTTCCGGGCAGGGTAGGGAGGAGGGTTTAACCTGCGGGCACGATGTTGTTGAGTAAGTCACTGACCTGTAGACCGCAGGTCTGGTGGGGAACATTACTGCATTGGCCGTGGAGAAAATTAGCCAGAGAAAATTTAGCTCCTGTGGGAGCAGAAGGAACAGCACTGCTGTTGCAGTGGAGAAAATTAGCTAGAGAAACTGAGCTCCTGTGGGAGCAGAAGGAAAAGCACTGCTGTTGCAGTGGAGAAAATTAGCCAGAGAAACGGAGCTCCTGTGGGAGCAGAAGGAACAGCACTGCTTTGGCAGTGTAGAAATGAGCCAGAGAAACTGAGCTCCTGTGGAAGCAGAAGGAAAAGCACTGCTTTGGCAGTGTAGAAATGAGCCAGAGAAACTGAGCTCCTGTGGAAGCAGAAGGAAAAGCACTGCTTTGGCAGTGGAGAAAATTAGCCAGAGAAACTGAGCTCCTGTGGAAGCAGAAGGAACAGCACTGCTGTGGCAGTGGAGAAATTAGCCAGAGAAACTGAGCTCCTGTGGAAGCAGAAGGAAAAGCACTTCTTTGGCAGTGTAGAAATGAGCCAGAGAAACTGAGCTCCTGTGGAAGCAGAAGGAACAGCACTGCTGTGGCAGTGGAGAAATTAGCCAGAGAAACTGAGCTCCTGTGGAAGCAGAAGGAAAAGCACTTCTTTGGCAGTGTAGAAATGAGCCAGAGAAACTGAGCTCCTGTGGAAGCAGAAGGAACAGCACTGCTGTGGCAGTGGAGAAATTAGCCAGAGAACTGAGCTCCTGTGGGAGCAGAAGGAAGAGCACTGCTGTGGAGGTGGAGAAAATTAGCCAGAGAAACAGAGCTCCTGTGGGAGCAGAGGGAACAGCACTGCTGTGGCAGTGGAGAAATTAGCCAGAGAACTGACCTCCTGTGGAAGCAGAAGGAAAAGCACTGCTTGGCAGTGTAGAAATGAGCCAGAGAAACTGAGCTCCTGTGGAAGCAGAAGGAAAAGCACTGCTGTGGCAGTGTAGAAATGAGCCAGAGAAACTGAGCTCCTGTGGAAGCAGAAGGAACAGCACTGCTATGGCAGTGGAGAAATTAGCCAGAGAACTGAGCTCCTGTGGGAGCAGAAGGAAGAGCACTGCTGTGGAGGTGGAGAAAATTAGCCAGAGAAACAGAGCTCCTGTGGGAGCAGAGGGAACAGCACTGCTGTGGCAGTGGAGAAATTAGCCAGAGAACTGACCTCCTGTGGAAGCAGAAGGAAAAGCACTGCTTGGCAGTGGAGAAATTAGCCAGAGAAACTGAGCTCCTGTGGAAGCAGAAGGAAAAGCACTGCTGTGGCAGTGTAGAAATGAGCCAGAGAACCTGAGCTCCTGTGGAAGCAGAAGGAAAAGCACTGCTTTGGGAGTGTAGAAATCAGTGTTAATTTCGTTGATGAATAATTTTCATCATAATTTTCGTCAACGACCTTTTTTCACTGACTAAAACGAGACGATAACTAAATAAAAACTAGTGTTGATTAACAAAAACTATAACGAAAATCAACTGTCGTTTTCGTCAACAAATAAAAACGAGACGAAAATGTTAGGGAGGGACGATTAGGTACAGGCTCACGCATCCCCAATCCAGCTCTCTAGAGCGGCTCACAATCAATGAATAACACACATTTATGCCAGGCAATTGTTTATGAACTAATGCTGATGAATAATGACAATGTTTACTTTACGATGTTTATAAACCGTATTTCCTCAAATAAAAGCCGGGGCCTTTATTTACCTGAACTGCAGAAGGTCACCGGCTTTTATTTGAAGCAGGCTTTTATTAGTGGCAGGCCTGTATTTCAAATTCCATCTATTTGAAAAAATAATTGTTTTAAATAAACCGTTTTAAATGAAAAGTGATAGCGCTCCAGAGGACAGATATCATCAGGGGCGTGGGAAGTGGGGTGGTTGCAAAGGATTGCAAATGCAATGCAAATTTTTGTTCATTATATTCATTTTTAGAATTTAATAATTTATTTGTAATAAACATTTTAAGTGGCCCATTAAAAAGTATTATTTATAAGTTGAATTGTGTTTTTAAAACATACATGAGGTCATATTGTGACTGTTGCAGTATGTGCGTTGAAAGAGCGGTAATATTTCCTCAAGTGGAGATCAAGCGCCTTTCTGGAGATTCCGCTCATTTCTGAAGCTCTTTCCGCTCGGCGTCGCGCGCTCAACCCAGAACTCCCTTTGTGACCTGCTGGATCAAACATAGGCCTATCTGAAATAAATAGTAAGGGCTGTCCCTGACTAAAGTTTTTTTCCTTTTCTAGTAGTTAATTTAAGCCGTTGTTTACGCGGCGCTGCCGCTTCCACCTCATGTCATTGTCTGTTATAGGCTATTTGCTTGTTATTTATTAAATCCGGGCAATTTGGTTGATAAAACATAGATTAAAATTAAGATACAATTTATACAAAACGAAATGTACTTTTGTGATATATTTGTTGTTCTTTCGTGTTTTATAGACTCGATATAAACTCTATAATTTGATATAAACGATATAAACTCTATAACTCTGTGGCTCAAGATGGCGCCGAGGATGGCTGCTACATTGCGAGCTCCGCTGAAACATTGTAGTTTTTTGTTTGTTCTGGTTATAGTTTTTGTGTTTTTTGTCTTGGATGTTGTCTGCCTTACTACGTACGACAGACAGACACTTTTGGACATTGGTTCGGCAATCGCACACTGAAAACCGGACTTAAAATTCTTCAACGACGACCCGCTGCTTACAAACACAGCAGCGGAGCCCTTTGTGTGCGCAGTGTGCGCACCGCGAAAATGCCGCCGGAGAAGGGGATGCAGAGCCGGCGTGCTCATCAGGGGCGGAGCCAGACGATGTAAACATTCGGGGCTTAGCCCAAACCTAGGGGGGAGATTTTTTTCCCATTTACATCAGCTAAATGCACTATTTTTCAGGCTGTTTGAGATAATAGAATGCCTAAAAATCTATATACTATCTGGGAAAATGATAAGTTACTCAGTAAAAAAAAAAATCACCCAGTAGAGCATAAACCTGTTTTGTATTTAACTGTTCTCCAACTTTGGTGATTTCAGGTAGAAATCTAAAGGCGCACGGTGACAAAATATAATGAAATAACCACCTTAATGTGTAATGTTGAATTTTTTTTTATTTTGACATGAAAGCTTACATGTTAAGGGAGCAAACTGGCCCAAAATCTCAAAATTGACTATGTTTTCACCTGTCGTGTCTCGCCTTAATAAGTAACACCTAACGTTAACTCGCCAGCAATACAGTCATGTAACTCAAGTGTTACAACAGCGGATTCACAAACCTGTAACACTTGTCCGCGTTTGGTCTGACGCTGAATCTCTCTCTGGGCGGTGAGGTTTAGTGTTCCTTTTAAAAAATGTAGTTATGTCCATGTTAGCCGGACCGGTTTACTACGACGCCGGTGAAATATAAAAGCCCGCCAATCCCTGATGACAACGCCGAATTAGAAGATGTATTATTCTTCTTCGTTAGTTTTTATTGGCAGTTGGCATTGGCAAACAAGCTGAGTGATGTGCGATGCATTGCCGACCGCCACCACACACGGTAATAGAGCTTTTGTTTCATTTTTTGCCGCTCCAGTCTGAAAGACTGAGAGGAAATGAAACAACGTTTAAGTATTTTTTTTTTTTTTTTTTTTTAACTAAAAGATTCGGGGCTTTTGACAAAACATTCGGGGCTTAAGCCCAATTAGCCACCTCCCCGCTCCGCCCGTGGTGCTCATCAGAGTAAGACGCCGCGCAAACCGACCCCCGCTTCCCAGTATTTTACTGGCTAATGTTCAGTCTCTGGACAATAAACTCTGCGAGCTGAGAGCACGGATCTCTTTCCAACGAGAGACGAGGGACTGCTGCATTATCTGCCTTACAGAAACTTGGATGTCTGCTGAGATTCCAGATTCGGCCATCGAAACCACGGGGTTCTCTGCATCGGATGGACAGAGAAAAAGATCTCTCAGGGAAAAGCAAAGGCGGGGGTGTATGTTTTATGATCAACAGATCCTGGTGTGATCAGAGGAACGTACATTCTATCAAGTCTTTCTGTTCTCCTGATCTGGAACTTCTCATGGTTCTGTGCCGACCATTCTGGCTACCGAGGGAATTCACAGCGGTCATCATCACAGCTGTGTATATTCCCCCACAAGCCGACACAGACCGGGCACTAAAGGAACTGTATAGGACAGTGAGTGAGCAGGAAACCGCGCATCCTGAGGCTGCGTTTATTGTGACCGGGGACTTTAACAAAGCCAACTTCAAACGCATTGCACCTAAATACCACCAACATGTTAGCTTCAACACGCGAGGGAACCGTGTTTTAGACCACTGTTGCTCTCCCTTCCGGGATGGTTACAAATCCCTCCCGCGCCCACCATTTGGCAAATCGGATCACTCTTCCATTCTTCTTCTGCCCGCTTATAGGCAGAGACTGAAACAGGAAGCACCCGCCCTCAGAACTATCCAGTGCTGGTCGGACCAATCAGACTCTACGCTACAAGACTGTTTTGATCACGCGGACTGGGAGATGTTCCGGTCGGCCTCTGATGACGACATCGAGGTCTACGCTGATAGCGTAACGTGTTTCATCAGGAAGTGCGTAGAAGATGTTGTTCTGACCAAAACAATTCGGCTGTACCCAAATCAGAAGCCGTGGCTAAATAGGGATGTTCGCGCGGCACTCAATGCGCGGACCTCCATTTTTAACTCCGGTAATGCGGAGGAGCATAAACAAGCAAGTTATGCCCTCCGGAAAACCATCAGAGCAGCAAAACGGCAGTACAGGGACAAGATTGAAGGACAGTTCAACACCCATGACTCCAGAAGCATGTGGCGGGGAATTAACACCATCACGGACTATAAAGGGAACACAAACTCCACCGTGAACACCGCTGCCTCTCTCCCGGACGAGCTCAACACCTTCTATGCTCGCTTTGAGGGAACTAACACCGCCCTCGCGGAGAGAGAGCTCGTGGCTGAAGACGCAGAGGTTAGTTCACTCTCTGTATCTTTAGCGGATGTTACCCGATCCTTCCGGCGGGTGAACATCCGTAAAGCCGCGGGTCCAGACGGCATTCCGGGCCGCGTCATCAGAGAATGTGCGCGAACCAACTGGCTGGAGTTTTCACTGACATTTTTAACCTGTCCCTCTCCCTGTCCGTGGTCCCCACATGCTTCAAAATGTCCACCATTGTGCCTGTACCTAAGCAATCAAAAACCACCTGCTTAAATGACTGGCGTCCTGTTGCTCTGACCCCCATCAGCAAATGCTTTGAGAGAATAATCAGAAACCACATCTGCTCTGTTCTCCCTCCCTCACTGGACCCACTGCAGTTTGCATACCGCACAAACCGCTCCACTGATGATGCCATTTCATCTACAATTCACACTGCTCTCTCCCACCTGGAAAAGAGGAACACGTATGTAAGAATGCTGTTTGTAGACTACAGCTCAGCATTCAACACCATTGTGCCCTCCATACTTGACGGGAAACTCCAGGCTCTAGGCTTAAACGGCTTATGCAGCTGGATCCTGGACTTCCTGTCAAACAGACGCCAGGTGGTCAGAATGGGCAGTAACATCTCATCACTGACTCTCAACACTGGAGCCCCTCAGGGCTGTGTTCTCAGCCCACCGCTGTACTCCTTGTACACACATGACTGTGTGGCAATCCACAGCTCCAACACCATCATCAAGTTTGCTGACGATACGACGGTGGTAGGTCTCATCACTGACAATGATGAAATGGCCTACAGAGAGGAGGTGCACACTCTGACACGGTGGTGTCAGGAGCACAACCTCTCCCTCAACGTCAGCAAGACCAAGGAGCTGGTGGTCGACTTCAGGAGGAATGAGAGAGAACACCGCCCCATCACCATCAATGGAGCACCGGTGGAGAGAGTCAGCAGCTTCAAGTTCCTCGGTGTCCACATCACAGAGGAACTCTCATGGTCCGTCCACACTGAGGCCGTTGTGAAGAAGGCTCATCAGCGCCTTTTCTTCCTGCGACGGCTGAGGAGGTTTGGAATGAACCGCCACATCCTCACACGCTTCTACAGCAGCACCATCGAGAGCCTGCTGACTGGCTGCATCACCACCTGGTACGGCAACAGTACCACCCGCAGCCGCAAAGCCCTGCAAAGGGTAGTGCGCACGGCCAGCTGCATCATCGGAGGTGAGCTTCCCTCCCTCCAGGACATTTACGGCAGGCGGTGTGTGAAGAGAGCTCAGAGGATCATCAGAGACTCTAGCCACCCGAACCATGGGCTGCTCTCACTGCTGCCGTCAGGCAGATGGTACCGCAGCATCAGAACACGCACCAGCCGACTCCAGAACAGCTTCTTCCCACAAGCAATTAGACTCCTTAACTCTTGATCCATCAGGATCATAACTCACACTGACAGAATATCACTCAGCACAACCCACTGTAGATACACACACACTATATACACATTTATGTATTTATTTATTTATTTATTTATCATATAGCACCTATTGTACATTGGATCTCTACTGTGAATAATAATGTATACTGTACATTGTATATTATTATTATTATAGCTTAATGTATACTGTTTAATGTATGTTTAGTGTATATTGTTTAAAGTATATGTATATTGTAAGTATGTGTATATTGTTTAAAGCTGTGAGGACTACACTCACATTGTGTAAATTATTTATTGTTTATTGTAGAGTTTACCGTGCTGTGAGTAATTGTGGGCGCATCAGATGTGTAATCTGATGCTGCTTTAAATGTTGTACATGTCATGTCATGACTACTATGTTGCTCGGAACTGCACCTAAGAATTTCACCAACTGTTGCACTTGTGTATATGGTTGTGTGACGATAAAGTGATTTGATTTGATTTGATTTGATAATTTCATTATTTTACTAACCCAAATAATGTGCTTCCCTCAAATTCCACGTGAGGGAAAAAAGCTTCCTTCCACTTAAGAAGAGTTGTGTTCCTTTAAGCACTTTTTATTTTAAAGGTCCCATGGCATGGCATTTTTCTATTATTTTATAATGTTTCCTGAGGTGTACTTATATTGTTAGTATGACTTTTACATCATAAAATGTCATAATTTAGAAATAAAAGGCATTTTTTCAATACTGCTGTTTGCCCTGTGGCTGAATGCCCTGCTTCAAGAGGCGTGTCTGCTGTGAGACTTCAGTAAAAACGCCCACTGTTGTGATTGGCTGACATCTTTGTATTTTAAATGAGCGGAGGGGGCGTGGTTTAACTTGGTCTACGAGGCATGAGCAGGCACGAGCTGCTGCCAGAGAGACGGATGGACCTGAGTTCACTTCACATCAGTTCTCAGCATGTCTGAACTGTTGTAGTTACAGCATATACTTCAGGTTATTAGTCTATTTCTAGTCGGAGGGACTGTCACTCATGTCAGAAAGTTAGTAACTTTAGTAAATTATGGATCAGCGCTGACTGGAGACGCGAACCGTTTAGAACGATTCAGTCCGATTTGGTGAACTGATTCGGTTCACTAAAAAGAACAGGTTCAAAAGAAAGATCGTTCGCGAACCGGACATCACTAACGTACCAGAGACGGAGCTCAGCGATCGCTAACAAAGTTATTTATAGTACCTACTGAGTTATGAGAGCGCTGTCAGTCAGCGCGAGTTTATTGTGTTTGTATCTGAGAGTTCTGAATAAACACGAGTCCCAGTCACACCGAGTCCGTCTTCATCATTATTACCAACTTTGTAACACATGCAAAGTACCATTACAGCTGTCGAGATGAACGAGTTAAAAGTAAGTGTTGATAATAGCATTATTTTTTAAATAAAATAAAAGCGTCAGTAACGCGCGTTGATTACACAGCGCAAACAAAGACACAACAGCAGTAATCGAATGTAATCCAGTTTATTGTGGGGCTAGGCTGGCTAGCCCGAATATGCTCACGCTTACCCCCCTTCTGCTTAATCTCACGCCGCGTTTGGTGCCTCCGCTGTGGGCCAGATGCAGTACTGGGGGTCGGGGATGTTGAAGGCCAACGGCCAGTGCAGCCCGAGCTTCGGCGTGTGTGAGGCCGATGTTGAGCAGAAACTCATGACTGTATGCACATTTTAGAACCGGTAGACGCGACGAGGACGTACAAAAACACTGACTCACAAGATAGAAAACACGAAAACACCGTTCTGTCTGGAGAGAGAGAAGCCGCATTGTGTGCACGAATAATAAATAATTAGCTACACATCAGAAATGACTGATCACAGATCAGAAGGAACTGAAAAAAGACTTTTACCAGCAAGTGCATTTATCGTTCATCATCATGGCAACCGCGTGCGTCCATAATGAAACACTTCTCGTGTGTGCACCTGTCTGTAGTAGTATACTACGTAGACACGTAGAAACAGCACGATCGGAAGAAAAGCTTGATGTCTGCTGGTAACAATACATTATCTTAAGAAAGCAAACTGTTGTAGTTCTCCCTGTTGCAACTTGCAAGTCTGTGTGGTGTGCACTCTGTCTGAGCGCTGCTCTCGCCACTGAGTCTGTCGTCATGGTTTCGAAACGCACGTTATTAATATCCTTTAGAACATCGATTATTGAAATTTGTGAATCGATTAGAATTACTTGAAGACAGAATCGATTGTGGATCGTGGCAAAGACACAATTAAATCTCGGGAAAAGCTAAAATAATTTAACCTTGAATGCTGATGGAAGTGGCCGAAAGGGGTTTTTAAGGTAGCTTATAGACCCTTTTACAGCCCACGTGATCAAATAGTTGTGCGCGCATTTTGGCAACGGAAGTGGTGTTGTTCCCCAGGGGTTCTAACATGTTAGCAACTCCGAAAGTTTATCAAAGCGGTTTCCCAGCATCAAAATGTCTGGCTGTTGCGTTTTCGGTTGCACTAATCGATATTCCATCAATGGGCTTAAGTTTTGTAGGATTCCGACAGGATCACGGCCGTTTCAGACATAATAAAAAATGCTCGCGTTATGCTGTGAGGACGTAGTTCTCTCGTTGGTTGATTATTATGGCGTTCCGAAGGGTTCTTTAATATGACTTTCGGCAGACCCAGACGCGACGTTTATTGAGACGAGTGCATGTTGCAAAGTCATATTAAAGAACCCTTCGGAACGCCATACACAATTGACTTTCTCTTCTATGGCGGCATTTTAATGCCATTAATAACCGAGCGCACAACTGACGCTTGCTCGCGCAGTAAATAACTCCAGCGAGAGAATAACAGATCTACACGCGAGGAAACGGCAGCCCGCGAGCTCCTTTTAAACCCACGCGCGCGCATGACATCTCCTCTGCGCGCAAATCAAGCCCTCGCGAACTTGGACACGACTCGCAGCGCGCGCGTCATCATTCCCCACACTCGCGCTCGAGCTGCTATTTTGCTCGCGTGAAAACTTTTTTATTTTTGTCAGTCGTGGGGCGGGACTTTACTTATTTCATTGTAACCTGAAATGTCATTGGTCAATCCCATTTTGCCGGAAGTCAGTTGTGAATGGACGCCTTTTGTAAAACATGCAAAGACATGGCTTCATCGACGGACCAGATGCAAGAGAGTTCAACTTTATTTACTGACTGATTGCATTATTAATATAATATGTCCTTAACAGATACTATATTAACTTTATTTATTATGTTTATGGAGCTGTAGCTACTGGGGAAAATGAGAACACATATTGCTGTAGTTCACCGCTACATTACCACTATATCTATGTTGTTTACCCAGCTACAATTATATCACTTCAGAAATGTGAAAAGTGTCCATTAATAGTGTAACTATGATTCTAAATTCAAAATTGCTTCATGTGTGGCTTTGGATGAAAGATAAATCACTTGTTCATATCAGTAAGCAAGAGTTGTTGTGTAAGCTTTGTGTTATCATTCTTTGTCAGTTTTGAGTGGTTAATATATTTTCCATTAAATAAAGTATAAAAGGGTTTCAGCACTTTACCCCATTGAAAGGTCGCAGTTACAGTTACAGTACAAAGCATGAATGATCATACCCCTTTTTTATTTATAATAATAAGAAAAAACTATTAAAAAAAATAAGAATCATATTTACAGCTATTTAATAACTTTCCACATTTCTGAAGTTCTCAGAACTAGTAAATAACGGACCCCGGTGCAGCCACAAATATCATAACTATCTATAATAGGCCTACTGTAATTAAGACATATATTCAACAAATGTATTAAAAACAGAAAGACGCTGTAGTTTCAGCCTTACAATCTAAAGAAAAAGGTTCTATATGGCACCAAAAATGGTTCTTGGCTCGTAATCAGGGGAACCTTTTAAAGTGCTATATAGCACCAATTTTGGTGCTTTGGTGGTTCTTCAGCGGTTCTTCAGAGGTTCTTCACCGGTTCTTTGACTAAGGTGCTATATAGCACTGCTAACTATGGTGCTATATCACCGCTACCATATACAGAACATGTTAAGATATGGTGCTATATAGCACCAAAAATGGTTCCTCTATGATTACGACGAAGAACCATTTTTGGTGCCATATAGAACCTTTTTTTTAGAGTGTATGGCTACTCAAAGGCTGCGGAAACAATGCCATTGACGTGCGTAACGAACCCACTGGCATTGTTTCCGCGGCCTTTGTAGCCATAAGGCTGAAACTACAGCGTCTTTCTGTTTTTAATACATTTGTTAAATATGTCTTACATTTTTTAAATAATTTTTTACTTTTTTAAAATAATTGTTCTTATTATTATTATAAATAAAAAAGGGGTATGATCATTCATGCTTTGTACTGTAACTGTAACTGCGACCTTTCAATGGGGTAAAGTGCTGAAACCCTTTTATACTTTATTTAATGGAAAATATATTAACCACTCAAAACTGACAAAGAATGATAACACAAAGCTTACACAACAACTCTTAAATATGTGTTTTTTTTGGCATGGTTGCCTACTAAAATTCGCATTCCCGGGGCTAAATATCATATAATTGGGGTCGCTTCAACCCGCGGACATGAAAAACAGCTCGCGGCAACAGTGATGAAGTCGCCCAACAGTGATGAAGTCGGGAAACCCGAGGACTTGGCAACACTGGATTTGCGTCTGTCTTATGCCGTGACGTCTGCGTCTGTGATTTTATTTGAGTGTGTAAATGCGTGTGTGAATTCTTGTTTAATCCCACAAAGATAATATATTTGGGGCCTATATATATAACTATTATTGGGGTTGTTATTGTAAATAACCCAAGCCTCATACATCGTTGTCTTGTGTCCTTGTCTTTGACTAGGGAGAATTTCTGATTTTAACACACAAAACTCAGAGTCTATGTCATGGTATTTGACGTTCTGTACATGCCCACAGACACCGTATTCATAAGCATCCAGTTGATTTATATGCTCGTGATTTCTCGCGGGTGTACACGTTCGGTTTCTCAACTAAATACGTATATATATCCGGCCACTGTATATTTGGCCATCTGCTGACGTCTTCTATCCACTCCAATATAGTACACGGATCTGGTAGCTGAATACCATTTGATAAAATCAACTTTTTAAAATAACTTTCTCTGTCTGTGTTGCTTAATCCGCTCGCGTAGCTTGACAAGCTGCTGATTCTCGCCATAGTTTGTTGCCAAAATGCGCGCGCATACGTTGCTACGTCATCATTGTGTACAAACAGTAAAAGGGTCTATACATTTGTAAGTAAAGACTCTGTACTGTACAATTGCCTCGAGCGGCGCGTGCAGCCATGCAGACAGCGTGAGTGGGCGGCCGGGACCTGCCAGAAATGCCGTCCATGCTGATAACTGTCAACAAACGGAGGTAGGACTGCTGCGTGTATATATACCTCTATTGTTGATTAGCTGAGTGCTCTCCACCTGTGTCAATTATCTGAACGTGCTTCTTCCGAACCATATTTATAAAACATCATTTATTACAAACAGAGAATGGTACCAAATGGTACTGATTGAGGTCATATAGTAGGCTATAATGTTCTGTAGACAGCAGAGAAAAGCTCTGCCGAAATGTTCGAATTACTGTAACAACAGTATATCTGCTGAGGTTGGTCTCTCTCAATCAGTACGTTTACATGGACAACAAAACTCCAATATTAATCTGATTAAGACAATACTCTGATTAAGAAGCTACCATGTAAATAGCGATTTCTAATTACCTTAATCCGGTTAAAGCCATACTCGAATTAAACAAAAATCGAATCAAGACATGTGGAGTATGCCTATTTTAGTCGCATTATCGAAGTGCATTGTAGACATGTACACACCTTAATCTAACTATTATGTTGTGTAAGAGTTTTCAACGCATTTAGTGACAGGACACACACACACACACACACACCAGGCAAGTGTAGAGGGGAGGGCTTTGGGCCCATGCCCTTTTTACAAAAAAAAATATCAAAAGTGACCCTCTCAACAATCAACAATAATATTGTGACAAATAAAACAGAATTTGAATTATAATTAATATAACAGCGCGTACAAAACAGTAACAAAGCGCTCCAATTCCCGTTTATCTTTTACGTATCTGTCAGTCTGCAATGTCTTTGCCATGACGTGTTGCTATGGTGCGTGTCTTGCTTGACTGTTCATTCTGACACGGCCTCCTATCTATTTTTTTTCTTTGTGTTGTAATAATTCTGCTCATCCTATCTGTAAGCCCAGATTCATAATTGTCTGCTTACAACAGCGGCCGGGAACCTCTAGGCTCGCGAGCCATATGGCCATTCAGTGAACGCCTGTGGCTCGACACCAGAAAAAAACAATCCAAACAATCACCATTTTGAAACCTTAATTTTCATAATTAATCAAAGCTATTATTCGAAATGTAGGCTGTCAAGAAGGAGGCAAAATAGGCTGTGTCTCTTCAAAAAAAACTGAAAGACACAATATACACTCACCTAAAGGATTATTAGGAACACCTGTTCAATTTCTCCTTAATGCAATTATCTAATCAACCAATCACACGGCAGTTGCTTCAATGCATTTAGGGGTGTGGTCCTGGTCAAGACAATCTCCTGAACTCCAAACTGAATGTCAGAATGGGAAAGAAAGGTGATTTAAGCAATTTTGAGCGTGTCATGGTTGTTGGTGCCAGACGGGCCGGTCTGAGTATTTCACAATCTGCTCAGTTACTGGGATTTTCACGCACAACCATTTCTAGGGTTTACAAAGAATGGTGTGAAAAGGGAAAAACATCCAGTATGCGGCAGTCCTGTGGGCAAAAATGCCTTGTTGATGCTAGAGGTCAGAGGAGTATGGGCCGACTGATTCAAGCTGATAGAAGAGCAACTTTGACTGAAATAACCACTCGTTACAACCGAGGTATGCAGCAAAGCATTTGTGAAGCCACAACACGCACAACCTTGAGGCGGATGGGCTACAACAGCAGAAGACCCCACTGGGTACCACTCAACTCCCCTACAAATAGGAAAAAGAGGCTACAATTTGCACAAGCTCACCAAAATTGGACAGTTGAAGACTGAAAAATGTTGCCTGGTCTGATGAGTCTTGATTTCTGTTGAGACATTCAGATGGTAGAGTCAGAATTCGGCGTAAACAGAATGAGAACATGGATCCATCATGCCTTGTTACCACTGTGCAGGCTGGTGGTGGTGGTGTAATGGTTTTCTTGGCACACTTTAGGCCCCTTAGTGCCAATTGGGCATCGTTTAACCCCCTCAAGTCGGCGGTCGCGCCGGCGCGATCGGCTCTTTTTTTCTTATCAGTGCCATTTTTTTATCATTCATGCAAATGTTATACATCATTATATTCTGTTAAGTTTCTATTTTTTTTCTGTACAGTCACAATGAAAACAAATTGTTGTGCTTTTTGCAAAATAAGGGAAAAAAACATGATTCGCGATCTTCAGCCTCTCTCTCAATGATGTCTAATCTGATTCTCTTCAGAAAATGACCTGTAGCTTAGTGAATACTTGTCTCACAAACATGAGACATATGTCTAAAGAAACGTTGAAATGTCAGGTTTTAAATCACGTAAATCAAAACGAAAACAAATATTCTGTGTTTATGTAATCTATGTGAAAAGTGGGAGATATCAGTCAACTCATTACTGACTCATTATCCGCTAATGTGGCCATGCCCAAGGACCTAGTGATGGGAAGTTCGGATCATTTTACTGACTCGGATCTTTGAATCTCGTTCAGCAAAATGAACGAATCTTTTTTCAAGTCCTTTCGTTCATTTCAGCAGAATCTAATTAAAATGTTACATTTTTCATTTTTAAACACATTTAGTACTTTTGGAATAAAAAAATGAACTATAAGCTAATGCAGCCATGGCCAAACTTTGAGAAATAAATTATTAATTAATTGCTTAGCTTGATTCAGGCTATGTATGCAGTCTGTTAGTTCACCTCACCTCCCGTTCCAAATCGTTCTTCTTCTTTTTTTCCAAATCGTTTCCCTCTCGTGTCTGTCTTCAGGTTCGAGCCGTTAGTTCCGTCATGTCTGATACTCTGATCTGGCCGTGACAGCCGTGTAATACACATGCGTCCGGCAGGGGCGTAGCTAAGGGGTGGCCATGGGTGGCCAGTGCCACCCCTGTTTGAAGCTTGGCCACCCCTCTGGCCACCCCTGTTGTGCAAGCTGAAAAGCACTTGACAATGACTAAGAGTTGACGTTAAAATCGCCGCTCTCACACAAACAGTCTGCGCAAAGTGCGCGATTCTGAACAGCTTCCCCCCAAAACCAGTTCGACGGTAACTTCGCCCTGCAGCGGATTCTTACGATTTTATTGGTCACGACAATCACAGTACTGACCAAACACTGATTCCTAAACCACCTGTCACTAGTACCTTAACCAATGAAATTAGCTGCAGGGCGGGGTTTCTGGTGAAGGGGTTCGCTTGCGCACTGAGGTTCTGTCTCTGTGTGACGGTATAAGCGAGCGGTAATATTTCAAGTTCAGCACAAGCCGAGTGAGCAACGCCTTACGCAAGAGGATACGGTGATGATCAGGTTAGTAAAGTCAATGTTATTTACATAGGTTTTCCTACCTTTTCGGTGAATTTGTTAAAGTTGAGGTACTGCGAATGTTTCCTTAGCAGAAACACGTTAGGGTATGCATCGTCGTTAGTCGGGACTCAGTGGGACTGCTGCATGAATGGATATTGATTTGGGAAACGCAAGTTAAAAAAAACAGTTATCAGTTTAAACTAAAGGTTTTGGACTCGATATAGTGTTCCTTACAACTTAACAAAGATCCAGCGATCCATGGATATTTACATGCAGCCAGGAATCATGTTTTCCTGACATTTATATGAGCCTGATTTCGATACATAAATATTGTCATGAATGGAAAATAAAAGTTTTATTCAAATTCTGAATATATCATATATATCATATATCAGATATGTTATATCGCCTAGATAGTGTGCAAAGAGCATTCCCTTTATAATCACTAAAAGCTGTCATTCAATGAACGTGATCTCAAGTTCTGTTATATTAATCAATTAATTTCTTACATGTCTACACTTGGAGTGTAGACCTTATTCAGAGCAGAGCCATGACAGGCTTGAACATCTGGAAAATGGAAAATTTGAAAATTTCCAGGTTTGAAAGTGAGGCTATGAGGGTAAGACGTACCATTTCAATGGCATCCACTGTAAAAGGCTGTATAAAGCTCCTAAATCACTTATCATTTTCCACAGCTTTTTTGTCTACTGAAACATCTTTGAAATATATTTTTTTCAGTGTTTTATAAGCAGAACAATCCAAAAATACATTAAATAACAGTACAACCCACTGAAGAGATGTATGTCTATGCCCACAGCCTCACTTTCATACTAATTTCTTTCATAAAGAAGGCGCTGCTGTGAATAAGGTCTATTAGGTCTATGGTTTCTTTTGTACAAACTTCTATGTCGTTTAAATTTTGTAACTTTTCTCTTTTTGTAATGATACTTTATCTGTTTTCTTAGGGCAACATTTTGTTTGGCAAAGGACAAAGCAGTAAGCATAAAAAGTTTGAGAATTTTGAATGTGTGAACGACTTGTTAATTTTGTTTAGGATTTTTTTTCTGACTTTAAGCTTTTTGTCTTTTTCCCTAAAATTATCAACATACAGTACATATTTGACTTATTTTGTATGACATTGTAAATAAAATTATAATTTTTAATTATTTTTGTTCGTTTGTGATCTATATTTTCTGTAGAATTTGCTTTGGTACAGCATGTCATAGTCAGTAGTAATTTTTTTGGCCACCCCAATAAAATCACTGGGTCTTACCTGGCCACCCCTGAAAAAATGTTCTGGCTACGCCCCTGGCGTCCGGAAACAGATTTGATTTAGTTCATCTCGAGTCTCGGTTTTAGTCAGTCGTTCATCAAGTCCCAGTCATCAAGTCATAGTCACCGGAAAAAGATTTGAACAGTTCATCTCGAGTCTTTGAGTCGTTCCTTCAAGTCCCCATAGGTTGAATGCAGAAACAAAAATGATTAGTTCATCTCTCGAGTCAGTCTTTGGGTCTTAGTCTCGTTCTTTTGTCACGTGACCGCTTCCCGGGTTCAGTGTCTCGCAACATATACAACATTACAGTCGTATTATTGACTGTATATTATTTTTTGTTTAGGAATTATCATACAATTATCAAAAGATATCTGCAACAAACATCTGAAAAATAACAAAGTGACATCTTGTTCCTGTCAGTCTATTTTTATTGTTAAATGTTTCTTGTGCCCCTGTGGTGTTTTTTTTTATTATTATTTAAATTATATATATATATATATATATATATATATATATATATATATATATATATATATATATATATATATATATATATATATATATATATATATATATATATATATATATATATATATATATATATATATGATGATATGGCTTTGCTATTAACTGAAGATTAGAACCCACTGTAAACAAGTCTCAATCTTTGCTTTATCAAAGTGATTCCCCCATCATACAGATAAAGTTTAAAGCATTAACCAACTCTTTAATAATATAATTCTGTTATAGAAAAGAACCATCATTACAGATATTCACAAATATATAAAGTGTAAGAAATAAAAAAGGTACAATTTGAGGCCAGAACGTGCATCAAAAAAAGTTTATGTGAATTAATATGTGAATTATTAACTAATTTCTGCATGCAATACGGCTGTCATGTCACGTGACAAAAGAACGAGACTAGGACCCGAAGACTGACTCGAGATGAACTGATCATTTCTGTTTCTGCATTCAGCCTATGGGGACTTGAAGGAACGACTCAAAAGACTCGAGATGAACTGTTCAAATCCGAACAGTTTCCGCCGGTACAGACTGCATATCCGTGCCTTAATATGGGGCTGGGACTTGATGAACGAACGACTCGAGAAATGAACTAATCATTCTGATTCCTGTAGTAACCTATGAGATGTTGCGCCATGCGCATGGGCGGGTCAATACAAAATGAACGAATCGCTCTGTCGTTCCCGAGTCATATTAAGGATTCGTTCAAAATGAACGAATCGTTCATGAACGACACATCACTACAAGGACCGCGCTAATTCAGATTCAAATAAAGGCAATCCATGCATCGAGGCCCGCACACACATCAACTCATGCAAACACAACTAGTGAAGCTATGGTTCAGATACATCGCTTTGAATAATAATACTGGTATAATTCTCCTCACGGAAAGCTGATTCAGAGCTCATTGTGGTAGGCTAAGTTTATTCTGTTAGAATCTGTGAATAATAAAATGCAAAAAGACCGTTTAAATATAAATCCTGATGCAACATGACGCAGAACTGTTTAGACAAGATTTATTTAGTCTGTTTTAGTTTCGTATAAATTGTATCTTAATTTTAATCAATGTTTTTAATATAGTTGCTTCTTCATTTATAAGAAGTCAATATAACAGACAATCGCCTTAGCGCACGTGTCTCATAAATGAACTTAAGATGGAAATATTTGAGTATTAATTGTCTTTTTTACAGTGAATTTCGTTTTGTATAAATTGTATCTTAATTTTAATCAATGTTTTTAAAAAGAATTTTGCTTCATATTGATGTTTAAATATTATACCCTATGTTGTTGTTTTTTTGTTTGTTTTTTTAGAAAGTTAATTGATTTCTTTAAACTGAATTTCGTTTTGTATAAATTGTATCTTAATTTTAATCAATGTTTTTAATATATTTGATATAATATAATTAGGGATGCACCGAATCCAGGATTCAGGTTCGGATTTGACCGAATATTGGGCTTTTTGACGGGGTTCGGTTTCTGCCGAACCTCCAAATTTTTTTCCACCGAACCGGAACCCTAGACATGCACTATGCGCTGGTTGAATGTAACGATGACGCCGTTGAAAGTGAAAATGGAACTCATTAACAGAAAACGTGGCAGTAGCTACTTTAAGTCAAAAGAAGGCGATTCAAGTACATGTTCAATTTGCAATGCTGATTTGTCTCGTGAGGACAAGGACCCTAAACAACAGCCGCTGTTAAAACAATTGCGTATGAAACATCCGATAGAATACGAGTTGTGCATGAAGGAATCTACAGACAGCAGCCAAAATGTATTTTATTTTACTGTGCAAACAGCCGCATATAGATCAGATAAAATATAAATAAAAATAATAAAATACATAGGCCTACACTAAATATTTTTCACTTAAATAATTACCAAATTAAGATGACAAAACGAAAATACACTGAATCCTTTGTAAGCTTTGAAGAACCGGAATCAGGTTTTTTTGTCAAATAAAAAAAGAAGGCCTAGGCTACCTCAATCCACACCTTGGGCCCGTTCTTCGTACCTCGCTTAATACATCTGAGATGATTTGACAGATCCCAGATCTTTTAATCCTGATAACTGATGTCTGGCTAATTTGGTTCTTCCAACGAATTTGCGGCTTGGATTTAAATATCTGGATTAAATGATCTAAGATCACTGCGCGTTCTTGTTTTCCCTGAAGAGGGCAGATGCATCGATACTCGAAACCATGATCAGCAATGCAGCGATTGGCTGGCGCCAAGACAGCAACGTAATGACATCATATAATTAAAAAAGCCACCTGGCAAAAAACCTGGCAAATTACACAAAAAAACCCCCACGAATATCTGGACCTTTATAAGGAAACAGCTAAACGACCAAACCAACATAAAAGTTATAATAGATCAATGATTAATGTTTTTTTTTTTTTTTTTTTTTACATGATTACCAATTATTTATATTCACGATTTTATACAGTATTTGTACACCCTTTACATTTTTATGTCAATGTTGTAATTACATTTTTAATTCAATTTGAAGCAGATTTGTAACGTGACAGTATTAAAGTTTCTTAAGAGTCAAGATCAAATTCTCTGCATCTCCTGCGCTGCATCAAGCCATCCCATAATATCCGTCATCACTTAATTAAACTTAAATTAATGCACGGCTCAGATTAACTGTACAACATGTGTGCAAACTTCCAATAAAATTATAAAGTAGTTATTCCATCACAAATAAATCGCTCAATCAAGTGGCTGTGTCTATAGTATTATACACAACATTATAATATTATATACATATGCAATTTAAAATGTGTATATTATTATTTAAAATTATTATTATTGTCCCTGGTTCAGCAATGAACTCTTGTAATAAAGTAGAAGTGGCTAGGACAGATTTTAAGTATCACCTCAAGATGCAATCTAATCCTGTTTACATGAAATAAGCCTGCTCGCGAGCAGGTTTAAGCTAACGGACCTGTTGCTATGACAGCAAGTCCAGGATGAGCGTCGAAGAACCAAACAATCCAAGATCATGCCAAATCGTCAACAATCAAATCCAGCTAACTGAGTTAGCGAGGTACGAAGAACGGGCCCCTTGCATGATTTTAGTTTGTTTGTTTTTTAAGTAACATGTCTAATCTCAATCCTTCTGTCTCTGCAGTGTGCAAGCCTCAGCTGACAGCGCGTGCGCCTCCTGCGCTCTCCGTTGTGTTGTAGCCTACTTTGAAACGACAGAGGACAACTCGGGGGTCATTTTTCTATAAACCATCAGGAAACAGCGGCGAGAAGAACATACGCGACAATGTTTACTTTAGTAAACTTGACCAAAACCACACTATTAAAAGCATTAAACAAGGCTTCAGATGGCACTGATGTCCCGCCTCGCTAGAGCGGCCAGCCTCGGGAAGCGCTGTTAATTTGCTTTCCACCAGTCAGAGCTTGTACTACTGTTGTATTTTTCTGTCGAAATGGTCCCACACAGTAAGCTTTTCCATTGCTTCATTTTGCGAGATATATCTGGTTTGTGGTTGCACATGTCGACGCGCTCCGTGAGTGAACAAATAACGCTATCCAGCATATTTTTCTTAACCATGCATCAAAAAACAAACAAACAAACAAAAAAGCGTTAAAAACATTTAAACCGTTTAACTGGTAGTATTAATCGGTCAAAGTTCTTACTTTCGGTTTACGGTTAAATGGTCAATAGCATCCCTACACTGCTGTGGACATTGTTTACTTCATTAATGTGTTTACTGTGATAACTGACTGAGGATGGGAGAAGGATTCGGTATTCGGTTTCGGATTCGGCCGAATCCTAACCAGTGGATTCGGTATTCGGCCGAACCCCAAAAATCTGGATTCGGTGCATCCCTAAAAATAACAGACTGGTATAATAAATATATTAGTATATTTGATACCAGTATAGCAGACAATAGCCTTAGCGCTGGCTCATGCATTTTACGTGTTTCTGACTGAAGCTCGAAATGATATTTGAGTATTGTGTGTATTTGATCGTTTACAAATGATTCAGAAAATATTTGCCAATGAAATGAGTGAGCCAATGTTCAGTGTCACAATATTACAGTTTTTTTAGCTCTTCTTTCAAAAACATTTCTGATTGAAATCTTGTTTCTTTTTTTGGCAGATAATTTAGCTTGCTTTAAGTAAAAACTTTACGTAAAAAACATTTAGATTTTTTTTCCCAGAAAACTTTTTTTTTTTTTTTTTTTTACTGTTACTGTACTTATCTAGTAAACCTAAAATAATAGTAGGCCTACCTAAAGCTCATTTATTATGCAGCTCATTATTATGCAGGTCTTTCTTTCTCAGGAGTGATTACATTATTATTCATGGATATTTCACACCTAGCATAAGGCCTGAGTAAGGAAAAAGTGTTTTACAAAATGTTAATTAATATATTGTTTTATGTGAATGAGTAGGCTCAATGATTCTCACATGATTTTAAAGCAAAAACTCTAAACAAAAACACCCAATAATCAAAGGACTTGTGAACACATATCTATTGTGTGTTTTGAAGCCTTAATTTTTTTTATTTTTTTTTATTTTTTTTCCAAAATTATGCATAAACATTATTCTCTCAAAAATACAAGCATGTACATACATGTTGCTCACATATTATGGTAGCCCAGTTTGTGCTGAATACAGTGTAATATTACATTTTTGCCATTAATGTGTTTATAAGCAACTGAAAATTGCACAAATGTCAGAGCATGTCAAAACTTCTAAAGGGCCCCAAAACAGCCCAGACTCCTAGGGGTTAAATGCCACGGACTACCTGAGCATTGTTTCTGACCATGTCCATCCCTTTATGACCACCATGTACCCATCCTCTGATGGCTACTTCCAGCAGGATAATGCACCATGTCACAAAGCTCGAATCATTTCAAATTGAAAGGGGGTCAAACACTGTATTAGTATGGTGTTCTTAATAATCCTTTAGGTGAGTATATATATATATATATATATATATATATATATATATATATATATATATATATATATATATATATATATATATATATATATATATATATATATATATATATATATATATATATATATATATATATATATATATATATCTGCGGGTGTCGCTGTTAGACAGTGTTACTTTATAAAAACGAGTGATTTTTATACTTTTTGATGTAATATATATATATATATTACATCAAAAAGTATAAAAATCACTCGTTTTTATAAAGTAACACTGTCTAACAGCAACACCCGCAGGTAAAGTTACACCAGGTTGCCTGAGGCCATTGATTTTAACAGACCCACGAAAGCCAAGCTATGATTGGATGTCGGTGTAACGGCCTGTTCTAGGTGGGGATCGAACACGGGTCTGTAGTGTTCAAAGTCACTGGGCTTACTGATTGAGCTAAGTCCCCAGTTAATGAATCCAAGGGCAGAGGTTGCAAAAAGTCGTTGATCTTCAACAAAAGACAATTACTTTAGAAAATTACGACAAAACAAAGGAAGCCGGGCTTCCAAGAAACAGAGAAAACAAAGCAGACACAAGGGTCAAAAAACATAACTCGATACAAACTTAGCTTGTGGATGGCAACAGGTAACATAGGCTCAAGACAGAACAATAAAGCATGGCATAAACCCACTTAAATAGGGTAAAACACAGGTGACACACATCAGGCATAATGAGTGGTAGTGTTCAGCAGGAGCCTGGTGAGAGGCGCCACCTGCTGACCAGGAGGAAAATAACAGTCCAGTGGAGAGATCGTATAGGAGCCTCCCCTCTAAGAACAGCTCCTGACGTTCCCTTGAAGGAGTCTTTGGGTACGATGAAAAGCAGTAATGAGTGTCGGGTCCAGAATGTCTCGAGCAGGCACCCATGAGCGCTCCTCAGGGCCATAACCCTACCAGTCGACCAAATACTGCACCTTTCCACGGACCAGACGAGAATCCACCAGCCTGCGTACAGTGTAACCTGGTTGTCCATTGATGATACGGGCAGCTGGGGCAGGTTTGCCCGTCGACACCGGCAAACTAGTTGAGCAGCAGCAGGAACACATTCCTCTGGCTCCTGTCCAGGAAACAAAAGAGGGGGAAAGCCGTACTGGCACTCGAAAGGAGACATGCCTAGGGAAGAATGGTAGAGAGTATTATGTGCAAACTCTGCCCATACTAATCGAGAGCTCCAAGTGGTTTGATTGTCTGCTGCCAAACATCTCAAAGTTTTCTCTATCTCCTGATTCACCCTCTCTGTCTGCCCATTAGACTGGGGGTGAAAACCAGATGACAGACTGATGTCCGACTCAATGAGGCGGCCAAATGCCTTCCAGAAACGGGAGGTGAACTGGGACCCTCTATCGGAGACCATATCCTGGGGAAAGCCATGAATCCTGAACACGTGGTGCATTCGGAGCTCTGCATTCTGGATTGCTGTAGGAAGTTTAGGTAATGGCAGGAGGTGACATGCTTTAGAAAATCTATCCACCACCAGAATGACTGTATTACCTTGGGACTTCGGCAGACCTGTGACATAGTCCAGAGATATGTGCGACCACATTTACATTTATACATTTAGCAGACGCTTTTATCCAAAGTGACTTACAACTTGGGGGTACATGAAGCGATTGGTCATGAAGAGTCGAGAAGTGCAATAAGAGCCTGAAATCCTGAGACCGTGTACATTGCTCAGTGTAGCACAGGCTAGAGTAGGGAGGGAAGAAGGAAGAGAAAGAGGAAATAAAAGTTATTTTTATTTTTTATTTTTTATGAGGTTAAGTGCTCACAGAAGAGCTGAGTTTTAAGTTGACTTTTGAATGATGTCAATGATTCTGCGTTTCAGATGGTGTTGGGAAGATCGTTCCACCAGCTGGGAACGTTGAATGAAAATGTTCTGGAAAGGGATTTTTTTCCCCTCTGTGATGGTACCACAAGCCATCGTTCCTTTGCTGAGCGAAGGCTTCTGGTGGGGGTGTGGATTTGTAGAATGGAGTCAAAGTAAGCAGGAGCTGAGCGCGTGGTGGCTCTGTATGCAAGCGTCAGCGCCTTAAACTTGATGCGAGCAGCGAGTGGTAGCCAGTGCAGGGAGATGAGAGAGGTGTGACGTGGGTCCTTTTGGGCTCGTTGAAGACAAGACGTGCTGCTGCATTCTGGATCATTCAAAGTGTTTGGATCGTACAAGAGGGGAGTCCAACCAGAAGCGCACTGCAGTAGTCAAGTCTAGAAATAACTAGGGCCTGGACAAGAAGCTGTGTTGCGTGCTCTGTTAGGAACGGTCTAATCTTCCTGATATTGTGGAGAGCAAACCGGCATGAGCGAGCTGTCTTAGAAATGTGTTCTCTGAAGGACAGCTGGTCATCAAATGTTACTCCAAGATTTCTGACTGACTTTGATGGGAAATCAAGGATGTACCTAACTGGATGGTGAAGTCATGTTGTATGGTGGGACTGGCGGGGAAGATGAGAAACTCAGTCTTTGCCAGGTTGAGCTGCAGGTGATGTTTTCTCATCATTGCAGAGATGTCAGCCAGACAGCTGGATATTCGTGCAGCTACTGTGGGGTCGTCTGGGTGAAATGAAAGGTAGAGCTGAGTGTCATCAGCATAGCAGTGGTATGAGAAGCCATGTGCCTGAATGATGGGTCCCAATGAAGTAGTGTAGATGGAGAAGAGGAGAGGACCAAGCACTGAGCCCTGGGGAACCCCAGTGGTCAGTTGATGTGCTTGAGATTCCTCTCCTCTCCAGGCAACCTTGAAAGACCTACCTGTGAGATAGGACTCAAACCAAAGGAGTGGAGTCCCTGTGATGCCCAGTGATGAGAGGGTGGACAGAAGAATCTGATGATTGACCGTGTCAAAGGCCGCAGATAGATCGAGCAGGACGAGGACTGATGATTTGGATTCAGCTTTAGCTATCCGCAGGGCTTCAGTGACCGACAGTAGGGCAGTCTCTGTGGAGTGGCCCCTTTTGAAACCTGATTGGTTGATGTCCAGCTGATTATTCTGTGATAGGAAGGATGAAACCTGGTTGAAAACAACTCGTTCAATAGTTTTTGCTATGAATGGTAGGAGAGAAACAGGTCTGTAGTTATCTATGAGTGATGAGTTTAATGTGGGTTTCTTAAGCAGTGGAGTTACCCGAGCCTGCTTGAATGTGGTAGGGAAGATGCTGGTTCCAAGGATGAAGGATGACCAAGGATGTTTAGGGATAGGTAAAGGATGCAGTAGCCCTTGAGGGCCTTGTCCTAGGCTCCTTGTTCTGGGCACACACAGTACAAGCGGCGACAAAATTCCGGATGTCTTTTTGCAATCTTGGCCACCAAAACCTCGTCCGGATGAACTTGCAAGTTCACAAGTTCTAGTGACCCCAGGATAACCAGAGGGGAGGGAAGAATGTGCCCACTGTAACACATCAGAGCGTAGTCGGTTAGGTACAAAGAGACGTCCAGGTGGACCATTACCTGGACCCAACTGCTGCTTTTGGGCCTTCTTGATTTCAGCCTCAATGCCCCACTGGATAGCTGCTACTTTTCAGGAGGTAGGTAGGATGGGTCTGGACTCCTCCTCTGGGGAATCAAACTGTCTCGAGAGTGCGTCTGGTTTTGAATTCTTGGAACCTGGGCGGTAAGAAAGAACAAAGTGAAACCGGTTAAAAAACAGAGCCCAACGTGCTTGGCGGGAATTCAGTCTCTTAGCCTCCCGAATGTAGGTAAGGTTTCTGTGGTCTGTCCAGATGAGCAATGGATGCTGGACCCACTCCAACCAATGCCTCCAGTCCTGCAGCGCCACCTTTACTGCCAACAGCTCACAGTTTCCAATATCGTAATCTTTCTCTGCTGCAGTAAGTCGACGAGAGAGGTAAGCACACGAGTGAAGCTTGTTGTCGGCCCTGGCTCTTTGGGATAAGACTGCCCCTACCCCCACATCTGAAGCGTCCACCTCCACCACAAAGGGCAACTCTCTTCAAACAAGACACCCAGTCCCTCTTGCTAGAGCCCGGCAATATTTGCAAAAAGTTGCCCATTGCCGGCCGGATGGTAGGGGGTGGTACTAACCCTGTCTGATAAAACTTGCAAAGCTGCCGAATAAGAGCAGATTCAAAATTCCGGCCCTGGTCCGACATGAATTCGGCCCAGAACCCCAAACTAAAAAAAAAAAAAAAAAAACACTCTTCGACCAAAACTTGGGCCACAGTCTCTGCTCTTTGGTCCCGTGTAAGCACCGCCATAGCGAACCGGCCCTGGACATTGGCCCTGTTCCCAGAACTTTATTACCTATGTGATAACAGCATCAGTCTCCTGCATAGAACGCATGACTACCGTAAACTTCTAGAATGAAGGTTTTGAAAAATCTGCGCATGGGGCGGACGTCGAAAGACTCCTCAATGGGAGGCAGGGGAAATGCATCCCTTCTAGTCTTGGCATTCAGGTGACAGTAGTCTACGCACATGCGCAGATTACCATCCTTCCATTTAACCAACACAATCGGTGATGCATAAGGGCTACAACTTTCCCAAACTATTCCAGCCTCCAACAACTGTTTCATATTCAGAAGGAGGTATCCGTCAGTATCGTTGATACACCGGGACATTATCCTGTAAAGGTATGTCATGGGAAATGAGGCGAGTGCAATCTAGATCCTTAATCTGCAATCTGTAATATTCCTTATATGCAGGATTACCCCAGTTTTCTATTAGAAGGCTTCAAATGGTCCAAAACGCTGCTGCCAGATTCTTAACTGGGGTCCGCAAACATGAACACATCACGCCAATCTTATTGTCGCTTAGCTGGTTGCCGGTGCGTTATAGGGTAGATTTGAAAATATTGCTGTTTGTTTTCAAAGCCTTAAATGGTCTTGGCCCTTCTTATTTATCCGAACTTTTGACTGTGAACGTGCCCGGTAGGTGTCTACGGTCCTCTAGCAGTTCTAATCTGTCCCAGCCTCACTCTCAATTGAAGTCGACAGGGGATCGTGCCTTTGCAGTTGTCGGTCCTCTAGCTTAATCTGCTGAATAGCCTCCCCATATCCCTGAGATCTTTGACCTCTCTACATGAGTTCAAGCTCAAAGTAAAGTTATACCTCCTGTACCGGGCATTTCTCTAAATTTTTAATGTGGGTTTATATTACATTGTGTTCTTCTTTTATGTTTTCTGTGTATCTTATGTAAAGCACAGTGGTCAACGTTGGCTGTTTTTACTTGTGCTATATAAATAAAGAAAAAGAAGAGAAAGAAAAAGATTGTTCTCATGACCTGAAAACACTGCCTGATATTTCTGCAGTAAAGCTCTAACCTGACCCTGCCCTGAACTGGACAAAACCGATAAATCAAGGGACTCAATCTGTTGGGACCAGGAAGAACCCCCACACTACACTATGGGACTGGACTGTGGCAACTACTGTCTTTACTTTAACGACTCCGGTTGGCAAACTGACTTTATAAACCTCTCTTAAATTACCCACCACCGTTGTAGGGTGAAGCGTAACATCCACTGTGCCAGCGTTCACCATAGGCACATAAACTGTCCCTCGAATTACTCTTACCAAAGCAGGGGATGCTAACAGCCCAGCTGGGAGACCTGACTCAGGGGGCTCAAACAAAACAGTACTGCTGAAATATTGGACCGCCTCGCATTAAAAAAAATATGCACACACGGTCTGTGCCTGCGTGTAATGGAAATAACTGTCTATTTAAGCACATATCCGTTATTCAAAAAGGGAAAGCGAAACTAAGACTACATCTATACGAACTATAAACAAAACAGCGATTGCTTACCATTTTGAATATAAATAATGCTGATCAGGTTCTTTATTCCACTCCGTTTATGTTATTATGAAAATATTCGTGCAGTGGAATGCTCAGGTAGGATGAAATAAAAATTTAGAACAGCCTTCTGTCTGTGCCGTCATGACTTCTTTGCTCTCTTTAATCACTTTTGCTCTTATTCGAGTGCACTGATTCGTTCACTAAACTGAACAGCCAATTTGAGTTCTCTGTCTCACCGACGGCCCGGTGCCAGTTACACACGTTGAATCGACCAAAAAAATCCTGGATGGCGTCCGACTAGAGCCAATGGTGCTACACACCGAAAAAACTACGATGCCTAATGCTAATGCCCGGCCGTCAGCTTGGTGTGTCAGTTTTATAAGAGAAGTCACAATTGCACAACATGTATAATTCAGTGTACAGCACTTCTCATTAATTTCTGTCCACAAACACTGACTGACTATCACACAACTCTGAACGAAATTCAATCACGTCAAGGCTTTTAATGTGATTGGTTATCAAGGCACATGTGATCCAAGTTCTCCAATGGTAGAGCCATGGAACCTCTTATCTCCCAATAATAGGACCATCTCTGTTCAAGTTTCATGAATTCTGACCTGTGAATTCTCATCATGTGAAGATGTGTGACCAGTAGAAGATCAATATGCAGGTGTTGGGGATAACACATTACAAATACGTAATTAGATTACTTTTTTCAAGTAACTAGTAAAGGCATTACTTTTAAATGTACAACAAAAAATATATATTTTTAGGAAGTAAAGCAATACTGTAATGCATTACTTTTTAAAGTCATGCCACTTTGCCACATTATTTTCTTGAAATTAACTTTTGCCTGTATTGTGATTTAGATTAGACAGAGGCCTCTTTTTCCAACCTGTTCTCATAAATGTTGAATGTCCAAGACTTTTTGGGAAAAAAGCGACTTAGCATTTTTATTGCTACGTGCAGGTAAACTCATGGCAATTATAAGGGAAGTCATTTGTTTTTATTTCCATTTTAATTTATTTCAATGGTATCTGCAAACAGTAATTGACTGTCATAAAGCTGAAAGGAATAAATTGATTCAGAATTAGATTTAATAATATTTGAATCTAAGCATCAAGTCAACTTTATATAGCACTTTTAACAATGCAGATTGTTTCAAAGCAGCTTCACAGTGTTAAACAGGAAAATAATGCAACAGATTTTTATTCGGCCGTAGAGCCGTTCCGCAGAAAACGGTGATGTCATCAGTTAATTTCAATTATCATACAGTGACAATGTGGGCTTTAGATCAGTCATTTAGTTTATATAGTTAATTTAGTTTAATAATTATTTATTTGGATATTTAGTTGAAAATGTAGTGTCCCCAACTGACCAAGCCAATCGAAGCATCAATCTGCTTTATTTTTGTTTTGACTAGTAGAAGTTCTAAATGGCTGGTAACTTAAACATTTAGTAGACAAATTAGCTGGTAAGTAAAAAAATTCATTTCAAACCCTGGGGATCAGTATCTTGCATCTTCTATCCTTCAAAATACCCAGTAGGCCTACCTTGAGGTTGAAGGTAGTTTAAAGGTGCCCTAGAATGATTTAAAACAACATTTTAAATTGTTCTCTGGTATCTACATAGAGGGTATACGGCTTATTTAAGGTCAATAATTGTCCAGCTACGGTTTTACAGGTCCATTTACAACTCTAGAAATCTTCCCCAGGATGAAATGGTCTATTTATGCCTTATTTGGAAGGGTCATGAATATTAATGCAGAGTTCTGCTCTGATTGGCTGTTTCACTGCGGCTCAATGATAGCAGGCACAACTTTACTGACCGTCTTGACGATGGAGAGATTAGGCATTCAACCTTATATATATCAATCAGTATATAATCATACTTCAAATGTCAAAAATATAAATAAATAAATATCAAATTACTATCGTTTCAACTTAAATGGTGGAGGTGGTGACGTTAGCTAGAAGGGTCGAGTGAGCTATGTGTAAGCAACTAAACTAACATAGTATGTTACGTATCTATGGTTGCATTTACTAATTTATGACAACACTGGCATGAAATAATATTAACCTTTGTCATTAGACATACTATTTAGTTATGTAAGCCACTTGGATTATCCTATTCTTACCGTATAGCATCTTGCGTTGGATATAGACAACAACAGGAATATTATCGTTAATGTTGTCTCTCTAAGAAACTTTCGATTTAATCAGAAATGGTTTAGACAGTCAAGAAGTGGATCAAATCACTTACTGGTTGCAGGTATATGGTTGGAATTGCCCCTTTCTTCAGTGTCAGACGCTGAGCAAAGCCTGCTTGATATTGTCCCAGGTTTGAAAAACTGTCCGTGGTGAAATGGGCTGAGCAAACTAACAACTTTGAATTAAATTGTTGCGGTATCCGATTATAAATAAACATCAACCATGCCTGTTGACATGTTTTATTTGTGGGAAGAGTATGAAACGTCTTCACATCCCCTGCACAGCCTGGAACATAACATTTGTTTCTATGATCTGCCATGTTCGCTATCCTCGCGTCAGGCTTACTGCTGCAGAACTCCAGTTGATACGGCGGCTGCGCAGTTCCGCCTGACAGTGAACATGTGCTGGCATATGCAAATGTTGGGGGCGTACATATTAATGATCCCATTGATTGCATCACTGCTGGTGTTATGTTGAGATTTGCCTATTTTTCCGTGGTGTTTTTCACAAACGAGATTTACATATGAAGGAGGAGGCAATGGTGTTTGAGACTCATTGTATGTGATTTACATGTACTGAACTCCTGTTATTTAACTATGGCAAGGTTAATTAAATTTTTCATTCTAGGGCACCTTTAAAACTTTAACATATTGTAATGTACTGCTCTGAGACAGAAGGTAGAAGATCCAAATGCAGCTTTATTAAAGGGTAATCCACACTCGTAGTCAACAAACAGGCAAGAGGTCATAACAGGTAATCAGTCCAATACAGCAAACAAGACAGGAGAGACAGGCAAACGGGTAATCCACGGAACAGGCAAGAAATCCAAAACCAAGACACGTGAAACCAGGGAAACGCTCAGAAATGCAGTGATACAACGTACAAGACTTTGCAGTTAATGACAGAGTGAACATGGTTTATATAGGCCTTTATCACAGAGGAATTGAATACCGGAAGTGCGCGTCGAAGCAGTGTGCTGATTCTTCCGGTTATGCATGTTTTCAATGTGCTGTGAACACCTAGCTGAACAAACGACAATTAAAATAAGTATCTGCAGGATGATTTAAAAATCCGGACATTTTCCGAGACAGGAGAAGAGATAAACTGATCATTACTGTGTACAGGATTTTTCAAACTCTGTTGAACTTGTAGTTTTTTAATCCGACATAAGCCGAGGGTCGTAAACATGCGTGATTATTTCACCACACGGTGTCAGTGCACGTCTAAATAGTGTCCGCGATTAAGTGTGTGTGAGACCTGACGAATAAGATCTGAATGAACATATTGATTTGTATTAATATTTTAGTCATTTTTCTGTCACTTTTCAATGACAATCATTTCACTGTAGCCTACAGTATATGTAATTCACGCTGTTAACGTACTGTTTAAGATTAATTCAATGCTTAACATTGTTTACTTTCTTTAAGGCAGTTACCGCGCATTCATTCATATATTTATTACATGAAAATGAACCATGGTTTTTATTACAAATAAAATAAAACATGGTTATTGTAGTTTATCATGGTATTTGTAGTAAAACTAATACAAATGGTAGTCAATCCACGAAAAAAAAACATGGTTACTACATTCTTACTATAATAAAACCATGGTTAACTTTCGTAAGGGTGTTTATCAGTCAAATTAATTTAAAAATGTAACAACAGGTATGAAATTTGATTAGTAAGAGACACACTGTTAATGAGAAGACTCAATCACTGGACTGCGGCAGGTTAGAAATGTATTTATTATTCAGAATGCACATTTGGATGGGAACATTTCAGCAGGCTGACGATATGAGACGTAAACATCCGCAGTTTGGAAATGCATACAACACACACACACACACACACACAACTTCATCCCACCATATCAGTCTCACCCATGCTCTCCTCTATTCTTTTAGTGTCAGGAAATGTTCAAATCTGAGGTAAGGATGTCATTATTTAGTATTAGAGCACGGGATCGCTGCAGTTACACCCGCGTTTTGATTGAGTCGCGATGGGACCGGAAGTAGAGGTGCACTGCTTCACTTACCGGAAATAGGAAGTGTGATAAAGGCCTATTGGCTGGGGTAATGGGGTAATGAGGTGATGAGACACAGGTGCAAACAATAAGTGATGATGAGTCCGGGCAAAGGATTATGGGTAATGTAGTTTGTGATGGAGTGACAGTCCTGGGTGGAGGGCCCTCAGGTGGTAATCAGGGGCACTCTCACTTGTGATTGTGACACATTTAAAAATATGTGAATCTTTATAAAACACATACCTCCCTCAATGTTGCTGTCCAAATGCGGAAGAAACATAAGTTGCAAATAAGTTTAATCTTCTGTCATGCCATAAACTGGCTCAATATAAAGAATATCAACATTAAATCTGCCTGGATGGTATATTTTAAATGTATTTTTAGAAGCATGACATCATATCCTGTAGTGACTATTATCCTGTGTAGTGGTTAACTTCAACACTAAACTGACTTCCGATCATTGATCATTATTTTCCCATTTATCACTTTAAAGCTGCTTTGAAACAATCTGTATTGTATAATTGTATTATACAAGTGTTAAATAAAGGTGACTTGAAAATTCCAATAATTCTGTCTTTTAGGTGTAGTTCTAGATTATGGTAAAAGTTCAAATTAATTTTATATAAATTTCTTATTTATTAGATTTCTTTATTATTTATTGACTATTTTTTTCTTATTACATTTCTGTATTATCTATTGATTTATTGTAGCTTTATGAAATGATTGTGCATAAGACATTGCTTGTGCTTCTTTCCAAACAAAGAACTGGCTGGCTGATTTTCCATAGAAGTCTTGGACCAGTGGACAGTGTGTTCCGTCTCCCTTGTTGTTGTGCAAATCCATTTTCACAGTTATTGGTGCTGGAGTTCATCAGGTTGTAGGTCAAGTGTTGTGAAACTTAAGGCCTTGTTGAAAATATGATCACACAGCATGTGTATCATCATAGGGCACAGAACTACAATTACTGTTACAATGACTAATGCAACTACTGCATATTTAGGGCTTGCATAAGACCTGAAAGCTTATAAACTAATAAATCTGAGACAGAAAAGAAAACATTTTAATTAAGGTTGTTTATTCAATTCTGCTGATAGGAATAAAAAAACTAAATTAAAAACAAACAGAAAACAAACAAACAGCCAGATGACAATCTATCTGTAGGATGCTTCAATTACAAGCAGCAATCGGAAGGTGACTTTAATTAATTTATACAGTCAGGCTTTGCATATTTAAAGCAGTAATAAAAAATGTGCCTCTACCTAAATCTTTGCAAAACTCCAAAGAACATTGCTAGATTCACATTCATCTATTTCGGATAAAACTGAATGTCTTTTAGCACCACTCACTGGGCATTTCATTTGGGAAATGTTGTGAAACGTCCATGCAGCAATGCAGAAATTTCACCATAGGCACATTTTTTTGGTGCAAATTTAAAATATATGAAGATTTTGAATAGAAACGATGGATTCATATGGACTTACTGGGCATATGTAAAAGAAAACATGGAACCACTTTATATTAGGTGGCCTTAACTTCTATATGTACTAACATTTAAATTAATAATTTGATACAATGCACTTATTGTGTACATACATGTTTTTACATTGTATTTAAGGTTTAAAAATTACCTGCATGTAATTACATCTGTGGTTAATTTCTGTAGTTACATTTATAATTACACTGTTGACCGTTCCTTTACACCTAACCCTACCCTTAAACTTATCCATACCACCACAGCTGTCCCTAACTTTACCTGTATCCCACCTCAATATCAGCAAAAGTGACACAATATGAACACAATAAGTACATTGTACTTATTTTTTTATGTAAGTACATAGTAGTTAAGGCCACCTAGTATGATTTTTTTTTTTCTTTCAAGAGTTTTTATTTTTAATGTCTGCCAATGAAAACACACTGAGTAGTTATAGTTTACATGTTAAATCAGGTCCTGTCCAACTCGTCTTGGAGGGCCACTGTTATGCAGATTATAACTCCATCTCTGATCAAACACACCTCCTGTATCTGTAATTTTTGATTAATCCTCAAGACTTTGCTTGTATTTTCCTACAGAACCAGAGTCACTAATTTCTATGTTAGTCATAGAGAGTGTTTAGTGGCACTAACACACTAAAACGTGAAACACCACTCTGTGTCTCAAGGACAGCAGATTAAGTCAACTTTCACACTAATGCCTAGTTCAGACTGCCCGATTTTAGCCCCGATTTTGACTCGCCGACAAATGCCTGAATTCATAGGCAAATCGGTGCTCGTGCACGTGAGTGACAATCACGCAGCGTGAATGATCAAAGACGCGATCAGAGAGACTCGCCGATGAGTCGCCGACACCCGCAAGATATTTGGCATGCTAAATATCCAAGGGGGTAATCCAAGGGGGGAAACCGTACCTTCCATAGGCGCGGCCATTGCTAACCAAGCCATCACCTGCTGTTAGCATCCCATTGACTCCCATTCATTTTGGCCTCACTTTGACAGTGAATATCTTTACATCTGAGGCGTTTAAAGACTCCATTTGTCCATTGTTTATTTCTAAAAATCAGTGCACAGACAATTTGGACCGCACATTTCTGCACTGCAGTCTATATTTGTAATAACAACTCCAGTCTCGCGCGAGAACTCCGGTCTGACGCACGTGTGATCTTGCGTTGTTTTCTTCTCACTTCTCTCGTGTGTTTTGTTGTGAAACGTAATTTGCAAAAGGGACAGAGCTGTCGGTGATTCTTCCTCTTGTACAGTCATTCAGTGTGAAACCCCCTGTCGCCGATCCATCATGCAGTGTGAACACAGCAGTGACTGAATGCTGGCCCAGATAATCATGCAGAGTGAAAAGAGCAGTGATCCGACGAGTTTGAAAATCGTGCAGTCTGAACTCGGCATAACATACAGTACAACGTGACACTGCATTCACTCGGTTAAAATTTCACTTATGCAGGAAAAACATCTTTAAGAGGATAGATTACATACTTGTGCATACTCATTTACATTTTTAACGAAACAGATAAACTAATTGGTGATTATATTCACTTATAACACTCGTTAGATCAGGAGTGCACACAATGCATACCTCGCTCTGCTCAGACCTCAATGAACAAGTGACTGAGAGAGCGCACACGCGAAGCGCCAATGACGTCATAACTGCGACGAACGCAAAACTCATTAAAGACACAAAAAAATTAAATTTTCTCTTCTTTTCTCACATACATATGTAGTAGAAAAACTAGGATTTTGTGTGAATCTAAATTAAAACACAAGTTATAATTAATACCTGTTACACAGAGACCCTCTGTTCTCCATTTCTTTCTGCAGATACTCTGTAAAGTGTTTCTTCATTGGATAATGGCCTTTTTGTGTTCCAGGTTTACTTACTTACAGGCTGTTTTAGTAGACAGGCAGGCAAAAGGGAAAATGTGTTTTGAAATAACTAATTCTGGTTGTTCTCACTGATGACCCTGTACAGACGGGGTGAGGTCATGGCCCACTGGACAAGTGGGCTTAAATTTGAGCTCACATTGGTTGCATAGATGCTTATGGTACATATTACAATGCATTCATGACAGAAAGTTTTGACCCAATACATGAAATGCCTGTTCATATTTCATGTTTTTGCTGTCTAAAACTGACTCCTGTTTTTCTCCTGGTTAATTTCAGATATAATAATCAGAGGTGGTTCTAGAGTGCTTTTAGGGGCTGCTGGTGGTGGTAGTGCATTTTAACATATCTTAAATGTGTAGTTCACATGAAAATGAAAATTCTGTCATAATTTACTCACCCTCATATCATTCCAAATATGACTTTCTTCTGTTGAACATAAAATAAGTTATTTTGAGAAATGTTCCATTGTTTGTTTGTTTTTCTTCTTCTCATCTATACAATTTATGTCAATTAGTTACCAACATTCTTCAAAATATCTTCTTTTATGTTCAACAGAAGAAAGAAACTCATACAGGTTTGGTACAACATGAGGGTGAGTAAATTCATTTTCATTTTCAATGAACCCTTTAACCTATTTTCAGTCTCTATTTTTCATTATTGGATGTCATTTTTACTGGGTATTGTATCACTCTGCAATCTCTACACGTAAACTAAAATCATTTTTAGTTAAATGAGTTAAATAAATGTTAATTTATTTATTTGACAAGTAATCTTGTATTGTAGTGTGATAATAAGTAGTGCTGACATAACACACTTGTAATATCTAGGCACAATTATGTATCTTTAAACTTGACATACTATATATATATATATATATATATATATATATATATATATATATATATATATATATATATATATATATATATATATATATATATATATATATATAATATATATATAAATTATAACAAAAAAAATCTGCTGCATACAGGGCCAAACTCAAATCAACTTAGGAAAATGAATTTATCTGTAATATTATCATGCATTCTCAATTTATAAAAGCAAAACTTTATAAAAACAAAAACAGTTTTTTTGAGGAGACACTGCCTTTACCTCCTCGGAGGAAATGTTAAAACCCAGGGGTCATTGGCCAAGTATATTGACCATGCGCTATTGTTTGGTGGCCTCGCAATACCACAGCACCCTCCACACCTGAGTGTTTTCACTTACCGACTGTCATGTCGGGATTCATTCACGCCATGACTGCCACACCAGCTCCGGTCCACGTCCAGTGCCAAGCCACGTCTCCCGTCCATGTCCAGTGCCAAGCCACGTCTTCCGTCATCGTCCAGAGCCAAGCCACGTCTTCGTCCAGAGCCAAGCCATGTCTCACGTCTTCGTCCAGAGCCAAGCCACGTCTCACGTCTTCGTCCAGAGCCAAGCCACGTCTCACGTCTTCGTCCAGAGCCAAGCCACGTCTCCCGTCCTCGTCCAGAGCCAAGCCACGTCTCCCGTCTTCGTCCAGAGCCAAGCCACGTCTCCCGTCTTCGTCCAGAGCCAAGCCACGTCTTCCGTCTTCGTCCAGAGCCACGTCTCCCGTCCACGTCCAGAGCCACGTCTCCCGTCCAGAGCCACGTCTCCCGTCCACGTCCAGAGCCAAGCCACGTCTCCCGTCCACGTCCAGAGCCAAGCCACGTCTCCCGTCCACGTCCAGAGCCAAGCCAAGTCCACGTCCAGAGCCAAGCCACGTTTCCGGTCCTCGTCCAGAGCCAAGCCATGTCTCTCTTGGTTTTGTTCATGTTTTTAGTTTATCATGTTCAACGCCATGTTTTCCTGGTTTGTCATGTGATTCCCTTACCCTCATGTGATCCTTCCATGTGTTCTTGTGCCGTGTCATTTGTTAATCAGTGTTCACAGGTGTCCCTTGTCTTGTCATCAGTCCTTCCTTGTGTATTTAAGCCCTCATGTTTGTTATGGTCCTTGTCTTGTATTGATGTTGTAACCTGCTGTCGGTGAGTCTTATGTTTAGCCACACCACTCCAAGTCTTTGTTTTGCCAAGCCATGTCTTTGTTCTATGTTTTGCATTTTGATTTATGTGTAGCGACAATGAGAAAGATAAAATAATAACTCAACGGGGAATTTGAATTAAAATGAAAAAGACTCGAATTGCACTATAATTTATAAATAATTCAGAATTAATGTTTACACCTTAACTTATTCGTCCACCGATATGTAAGAACTTAAAGGGGAGTCTGTTAAAGGGAAACAGGTCTATGTAGCTCAAATGAATTAATTTAATAAATTCATAGGGAATTTTGAGAGTCTAATTTAAGGCCGAGCAAATGACTCTTCCAGCGTTCATTTGAACGGGCCATAAATATAAACTCTGCAGCGGATATTAATATCCGTACAATAGTGAAACACTATTTAACAGCCAGGTAACTTAGATCGGCAGTTCAAGACATTAAATTCATAAGCACATAACACAAGAACAGTTATCTTTGACTACAAACAAAACTTTATCGATTACTCTAACACATCAAACTAATATCTAACATAAACACACGCACTCGCACATTCATACGTTGCAGAAAGGAAGAAAGTGAGGAAAGAATAAGTCTTAAGAGAAATAAATTATTAAATCCCAAGCAATATACATTTATGACACATGACCTGAAGAAACCATTGATCAGTAATTTATCCTCCTATTGTTTCTTAGGCGGGGTTATTAAATTTGATCTAATGCACCAGTTCAGCTTGGAATCTAGAGGTATTTACTTGCGTTTGTCTCACGTGTCGTCTTTGACAAGGGGGATTCCCTTTTCCTCCTGGCTGGAGAGGGGTTCCCTCGGGTCTTTGATTTGCTGAAGGTCTGGTCGTGTCTTTGATCGACGTCTTGGGAAGCCAATCATGTGGCGTGTTGGCGGCGGGATGGAAGTCTTGTGGGCATTCGAAGTTGAAGCGCGCTGTTGGAGTCTCGTTGAGCAACTTTGCGGCGAAACTTAACAGAACCCGAGACTTAACGGAAAGAAAATAAACTTTAAGTAAAAGAAAGGAAAGTGAGAGAAGAGCAGATGGCCTGAATGAAATCTGTTAACCAATTTTCTTTGATGGTCTGCCACGATCGTCCGATCGTCGCCTTGGCGGATTCTGGAACCGCGCTGCGAACAGCTCTTGACTGAACAATGAACAGAACGTGAACACCCAGTGAACGTCTGTGTTCTGAGGTTAAACTCAAAGATTTGCCCATCCCCTGGATGGGTTCTGGCCAATTAGGGTTCAGGGGTGACTGTGTCTCCGCCCCTCCCATAAAATTGGGTTATCTATAGTAATTTAGTTTCCTGCTCTTAAGCAGAGAGTAAAGTTAGACCTAAATTCTTACTATGAGGACATGATCAATTTTATAAAGATTTAATTCAGCTCATCTGTTTGGTTATACCCATACGAACACAACGGTATCAAACACGGTGTCTTTTGATCCACTCATTCAATAGTTACATAATTGCATGACTTTAGAGTGATATACATGCATAATAGTCACATGTATCAATTGTAACACGCTAACAAACTATGTCGAAGGCTATTTGAGTGAAAGTCCAATAATCATGTGATCTTATGCAATCCAATATGTAACATTTTCTGGGAGTTTGCTTGGAGTTCATTTACCGGTCATTAAAAAGACAAAGATCTGGTTTGTTTCTTTGTCTTGAGATCACAACGAGTCTCTGTCCTCTTTGTCTGAGTTTTGGTCAAAAGTCCATAGGAAATCACGTAATTGTAATATAGAATTGGTAGCTCCAGGCAGAATAGAGCCTCGTGATAAAATGATCGATTTCCTGGGGTCTGGAGCTGAATTGGGGCTTTGTGAAAGGGATGTTCATTTGATGAATCATTTGGAAGATTCATTCATCTATAAGGTCTGCGACCATAATCGCTACATATGTTAAGATTTAAGTTAATAAAAATTGCACTTGGGTTCGCAAGCTTGCTTCCAGTGGATCTTTTGTTACAGTTGTGCAGTCCTATGCAATGAAATGTATTTATTTCTACACCGTGCCACTACTACCTCCTTTTCGCAACCAGTACAATGTTCACATCAATATGTGTTTTGTAGCATATATATATTATGCTCTTATTCTCCCTTTTTTTTTTATTTAATGTGCATTTTGTATTTGGAGCTGTTATAACAAGCAAATGTCTTCAGCTCGGGATCATTAAAGTCTTATCTTATCTTGATCATGTACAGGGAGTGCAGAATTATTAAGCAAGTTGTATTTTTGAGGATTAATTTTACAACATTAATAATTAAACAACAACCATGTTGTCAATGAACACAAAAAACTCATTAATATCAAAGCTGAATATTTTTGGAAGTGGTTTTTAGTTTTAGCTATTTTAGGGGGATATCTGTGTGTGCAGGTGACTATTACTGTGCATCATTATTAGGCAACTTAACAAAAAACAAATTTATACCCATTTCAATTATTTATTTTCACCAGTGAAACCAATATAACATCTCAACATTCACAAATATACATTTCTGACATTCAAAAACCAAACAAAAACAAATCAGTGACCAATATAGCCACCTTTCTTTGCAAGGACACTCAAAAGCCTGCCATCCATGGATTCTGTCAGTGTTTTGATCTGTTCACCATCAACATTGCGTGCAGCAGCAACCACAGCCTCCCAGACACTGTTCAGAGAGGTGTACTGTTTTCCCTCCTTGTAAATCGCACATTTGATGATGGACCACAGGTTCTCAATGGGGTTCAGATCAGGTGAACAAGGAGGCCATATCATTAGATTTTCTTCTTTTATACCCTTTCTTGCCAGCCACGCTGTGGAGTACTTGGACGCGTGTGATGGAGCATTGTCCTGCATGAAAATCATGTTTTTCTTGAAGGATGCAGACTTCTTCCTGTACCACTGCTTGAAGAAGGTGTCTTCCAGAAACTGACAGTAGGACTGGGAGTTGAGCTTGACTCCATCCTCAACCCGAAAAGGCCCCACAAGCTCATCTTTGATGATACCAGCCCAAACCAGTACCAGTACCTCCACCTTGCTGGCGTCTGAGTCGGACTGGAGCTCTCTGCCCTTTACCAATCCAGCCACGGGCCCATCCATCTGGCCCATCAAGACTCACTCTCATTTCATCAGTCCATAAAACCTTAGAAAAATCAGTCTTGAGATATTTCTTGGCCCAGTCTTGACGTTTCAGCTTGTGTGTCTTGTTCAGTGGTGGTCGACTTTCTGCCTTTCTTACCTTGGCCATGTCTCTGAGTATTGCACACCTTGTGCTTTTGGGCACTCCAGTGATGTTGCAGCTCTGAAATATGGCCAAACTGGTGGCAAGTGGCATCTTGGCAGCTGCACGCTTGACTTTTCTCAGTTCACGGGCAGTTATTTTGCGCCTTGCTTTTTCCACACGCTTCTTGCGACCCTGTTGACTATTTTGAATGAAACACTTCTTTTGACCCATTTTGCCAAAGGAAAGGAAGTTGCCTAATAATTATGCACACCTGATATAGGGTGTTGATGTCATTAGACCACACCCCTTCTCATTACAGAGATGCACATCACCTAATATGCTTAATTGGTAGTAGGCTTTCCAGCCTATACAGCTTGGAGTAAGACAACATGCATAACGAGGATGATGTGGTCAAAATACTCATTTGCCTAATAATTCTGCACTCCCTGTAAATGGGCAGCAGAAATTCAGAGCATTGATTGGTGTTTCCTTAAGTTTTGCCCAGTTATTTACAGGATTTTCTATTTTGTTATTTAGTTTCGTATTCACTTTGAAAAATGTGAATTATTAACATAATAAACATATTAACAACAATAATATGAAATAAACTGTATATAACTGTTGTCAATATCTTTTGAGTTTAATAGGAATTCTTGAACAGTTTGTCATCGTTTGCATGTTTTGTAGAATAAATTATTAAAAGTTTCAACTAGTTGCGTTTGGACGAGTGCGTTTATATCCATGGATTGTTACCTGAAAAACAGTGTCTAAAAAATAAGAATCTAAGTTTAGCACAACTCATCAGAACTAAGCAATGTTGGGGTAGGTTGAGCTCAACTTGTTCTTTCTGCAGCTCTCTTTTCTCAACAGTACGGAATGGCACCATTTCTTCAACCAAATAGCAAGTCATGAATAATGTCACCCGGCTAGCGCTGTCAACTGTAACTTATTGCCTAAACCATGTAAGAGAAGTATCGCTAATTGCAATTAAAATCTAACTCCAACTATTTACCTTATGCTTTTGTCTTTTATGCCTGTGTTTGTGTGTATTTAATTGAACATTATCTGTAAACTCAGTTAATTAATAATAATCAGACACACACACAAAATAAATCCTGCATATGTTAAATGTACTGTCCCTCCCTTTTTCTTCAGAAGCCCTTGAACATAGGACTCACAGAAGACCGTAAATTATGAGCAATTATTATTGTGTTTATAGTTCATATCAAACACCATATGCACTCCTGTAACTTTCACCAGAAAAAAAAAAAAGAAGTGCGGTGATGACCTCACCACGGTAGGCATTTCATTACCGCGATATTGCGGTGATGCGGTTATCGTCACACCCCTAGTCACTCATGTGAACAGTTCATTCATTGTGCTGGTCATAATTTATCTTTGGCTGCATTATAATGGTTTCCTAATTTAGAATATGATCAACTGATTTTATTTTGCTGAACAATATTCAAAGTCATCAAATCAAGTTAGTAAAATAATCTGATCGATTAATACTGCGTATGGGAAAAGTTACACACAACTTGTATTAAAGGAGTTTATTTTATGTATAATCAAGTGCATAGCAACCACTTATAGTCCGCATTTTAAATCTGTTTGAACGAATGCCGACAATGTGAGTTCTCAGACAAATCAGACACTGTGAAGTTGGCACCCCATAAAACGGAATAATCCCCAAAACTAGGCCATTAGTTTGTGCTACATTGTGCTACGCTGATTTGTGCTGCAAAAATTTACGTTTGTGCTGGGATATTTAACTTTTTTTTTTTGGTTGTGTGGCATCATTCTTCACCCCATGTCGTTCAAATTGCACCAAGCCAGTGCTATTTATAGATATAACAAATATAATTTGGGAGCTGTGACATCACTCTCCATTTTGTCTACATCGCACAAAACCGGTATCGTTCGTTTGTGCTCAATGTAGAAACAGACATTTAGAGTCCATAGTGGAAGGAAGTAGTTCTGCAGTAGATCATACTTTTCTTCCCCAAGTCATTCTTTGTTCACTGTTGGCAGTCTGGATATCGCATCAGCATTCATATGGTCAGCTGATTTGTGCCATTAGCACTAATGCCCATATTGCAGCCTTTGGTCCAAATATTGCCTAGATAGGTTTGTGGTCAGTTATGAGTTTGAACTTCCGTCCATACACATATTTATGGAACTTCCTGAACCCGTAGATGAAGTACACAAATCAAGTACTTGAGTAAAAGTACAGACCCAAATAGTATGTTACTCCAGTAAAAAGTATTAAGGACTCCTTTTCAATTTTACTTGTGCAAAGGTACAATAGTACTTTGGGGAGTACTTTGGTTTGGGGAAAAAAAAATCACGCGTGGGGAACTAACACAATGCAACGAACCAAGAGGGATTACTCACCACATTATTAGAACCTTGAGACACCACATGGGAAAGATGTTTAGTTAACCCCACCCCGTTCAAACTACCCCGTTCAGATATCCCATTCGTGGCTCATTTTGAGTCTAAATTTGAATTAATTGTTAACTGACCATATCATTTGAATTAGTTGATTTCGAGAACAGATCTGTCCAATTCCCGCCCTTACAAAAAATAATTATACTTCAAGTTAATTTTATTAAGAATACTTAAGTAAAGTTCAAGTATATTTTAAGTGTCCTTTATGTAGTAACAAGTGTTGTAAATGTACTAGAAATATACTTGTAAGTGTACTAATACTAATACGTTGCTTTTCGCCCTGTACATGATACCTGTAGTTTGTTATAGAAACTGAGGCTTTTTGTATGCTGGAGAACAACTTGTTTTATTAGCTATCATGGAAAGCTTGAGTCATCCTGACTCACTAGTATCACATGTAAATAAACTTGCCTGGTCACAAGGGGGCACTCCAACTCAGGAAAATACCATATATGAACATAGCTTCCTTAAGTAACTAGATGGCACATCATCAGTTATCTACATCCCCCTTCCTTAGTTATATACTTCCCATAATCAAAAGAACAATTTCACAACCATCTTTGTAACATTATAAAATGCAACTAAAATCACAACTGAAATAGAATATCAAAATTACTCCTTATAATAACACATTCTTACATCAGATTTCAACATGTATCATTAATCAGTGTACTTAAGATTAGGCTTGGAAATCCGACCATATCTAGTACGATATGGCACCTTTTGAGCAGTTGGCTCAGCCGGAATGTTTTCTTCAGCATGCAGCGCATCTTTAGACACATTACTGTTGTCTGGCACAGATTTGAGTTGTGACAATAAGTCCTCCAGATCAACTTGTGTGCAGTGTGGGAGAGTGGTTCTTTTAAAGAAAGTAGATGTCGACGATTCCTCCTATACTCTTTACCATCTGACTACACAACATACGATCTGGGCTCGGTGAGAGTGCTCCTAACAACTCCAATATTGTTGTGTCCTTTTGCTATTTGCAGCCATACCACTTGAGATTCATGCAGTGAAGAGAGTGGTTTGCTCATTTTATCGAAGTACACTTTTTGCATTCTTCTCTTCTTGAACAGCTGAGCTTTGACTTTCACAGTGTCCTTTGACCTTGGCTTTAACATCTGCTTGCTTAATGGTCTTCTGTAAGACCATTCGTCTGGGGATACTCAGGACTGCTAGTGATGTGACAGAAGTCCCATGAACTTGCAAAGTCTCTGAAAATCTGACTTGTGAACTGGGTGCCATTGTCAGTGATTAGCTTCTGGGGACTACTGTGCACAGAAAAGTGCCTCTTCAGTTTGCTGATGACATTTTGCGATGTCAGGGTTCTAAGTGAGTTTATCTCAAATCACCCAGACTAGGTATTGTTGGCTGTTCCAGTCAAATATGTTAACGGCAACGACGGACCACAGCAATTCTGGGATCTCGTGGAGGTGCAATGGCTCCTTTTGTTGGTGAGGTTTTAAAGCATTGCATATGCTGCAAGATTGGACGAAGTTGTCAATGTCGTGTGACATAGTTAACCAGAAAATGGCGTCATGTGCTCTGCGTTTGGTAGCTTCGGCTCCTGCATGTCCTTTGTGCAAGATTTATAGATATTCATGCTGTAGGCTTTGAGGAATTACTACTCTTGTTCCCTTCATGATGATTCCATCCTCAGTAGTCCGCTCATCTTGGAAAAGAAAGAAGGGTTTTAGTGGCACTGGTACACTCTGGATTTTCTTTGGCCAGCCATGCTTGATGGTGTTGCACAGGCTTTCCAGAGAGCTATCTTTTTTAGTATGTTCTTTGAGCTCTTGCAGTTGGTTGACTGAAATCAGTTGGAAAGTCATCACTTCGAACTCATCCACATCCTTGAGATCTTTTGTTGTTACTTCCCTGGGAGCACGTGATAGGGTATCTGCCAGGTAGAGTTGCTTTCCTTTTTGTAAATAAGAGTCAAGTTGAACTTGTGCAGCTTCATTATCACTCGCTGAAGTCATGCTGGAGCAGTGTGTTGAGGTTTGTTCAAAATTGTGACAAGGTGACAATTGTGAAAGTTTTTTCCGTAGATACTGTATAGTCACAGAATTTTTGACAGCCGAAGACCACTGCCAATAGCTCCTTTTCGATTTGAGCATACCTAATTTTTGTTTCAGTTAGAGTGTGTGAGGCAAACCTGATAGGCTCACCATTCTGCAGGTATGCAGCACCCAATCTGTACTGAGAAGCATCACATGTGATAGTCATGGGTTTGCTTATATCAAAGTACTTCAGCACTGGTGGACATGTAATGCATTTTTTTTGCATTTCAAACGCTTCCTGTTGTTGCTGGGACCAGCACCAAGCTACATCCCTGTGGAGCAGCTGCCGAAATGGTGATGCCAATTCACTGAAATTTGGGATGAATTTACCCAGCTAGTTGGCCATGCCCAAGAATCGTTGCAAAGCAGCTTTGTCATGCGGCGGTGGCATCTCTGTAATGGCCTGTATCTTGGCTGGGTCTGGTTTTAATCCATGTTCTGTGAACAGATGTACCACATAATTTACTTTTTTGAGCCTGAACTTGCATTTTTGTGGGTTTAGTTTCATATTTACTTGCCGTGCTCTGTTTAGAACCTTCCTCAAGTTCTCATCATGTTCTTTCACACCTTTTCCTCCAACAATGATGTCGTCTATGATTATGGCACATGGGAAGCCTGTGAAGATCTGCTCCATTGCCCGTTGGAGCACCTCTGATGCAGAATTAATGCAGAAAGGCATACGCAGAAAATGATATCTGCCAAAAGGTGTTGCAAAAGTGGTGCGTAGAGAAGATTAGTGGTCTAATTTGATTTGCCAGAATGAGCTTTTAGCATCGAGCACTGAGAAGATGTTGGCATTGGACATTTGTGAAGCTACCTCCTCTACTGTGCGCATGGGATGGTGAGGGCGCATAAGAGCGCACGAAAATCTTGATAGACGAATCTTGTCAGTATCTTTTTTATGCGTGGCGACCATTGAGGACACCCACTCTGTGGGCTCTGAAATAGGAGTAATGACTCCCAGTCTTGTCATGTTTTTCAGTTCAGCTTCTACTTTGTCACACATTGCCACAGGGGAAAGGGGGCCGGACCACTGGGGTGACATCTGGGTTGATCTTCATCGAGTATGTCACAGGTTAAGGTGCCCAGCTCATCCTCAAACAGGTCGGCATATTCTGTGAATATTTTCTGTGACAAGCTCACATTTTTGTTCAGATCAATTCCATGCACTTCTTCGTTGAGGGATATCATGTTCATTTTTAAACAATCTGGCAGACCCAGCAATGATTTGACATTATTATCAACATGAAATTGCAACAGGTGTGATTTTCGTTTGCTGGTCAGACATTGCAGCATCACAATTCCTTTTGTTTCAATCACTGTGTCTCCATAAGCCACTAATGTTGCTTTTGAATTATCTTGAATTTTCAAATTTTTTCTCACTGCTTCGTACGTTTGAGTTGAAATTACTTTGTACTTTGCTCCTGTGTCAATTTTAAGCTCAAGGGGCTTGCCATTTACTGTAAGGCTGCAGTGAATTTCTTGTTTGTTAATTGCACTATGGTGGTTAACTGCATCAGTTTCTCTGGCACCAAGACAGAGCCCGCCGATATGAAATGATTCTTCACTGCTGTCTGTGTTTGCGTCAGTGATCTGATTGATGGACTTGAAATTATCTTTTGATGTAGATTTGCACTGGGACTTGAAATGTTTAAACTTTTTACAACGATGACATTGTTGTCCGAAAGCCTTGCATAGTTCACGCATTGCTAGATGATTTCCACCACAATTTTTACAGTTAACAATGTTCTTTGTCCCGCTCTGATATTTCTGCTGCGGTTGCTGCCAGTGCACGGCGACTTTTCTCCCTTTTGTTTTATAATGTACTGCATCAACTATTGTTGGCCCGCTGCTGAGCGTAGTCAGCACCTTCGCGTGCTGCTTTGTTAGCTCACTGATTTGGCAGATTTTGATTTTGCAAGAGGTAAATTGTGGCTTTTGCAAGAGTTAAATCCCTCTCTCTGAGCAACACTTGTCTCACGCTATCCTTGTCTAAGCCACACACCAGTCTGTCTCTGATTAGTTCATCCTTGAGTGCACCAAAGCTACATGTTTTCGCTTTATTTCTTAGCGTACTCACGTAAGCCTCGATGTTTTTTCCTTGTTTCTGATTTCTGGTGTTAAAAGAATGTCTCTACATTGTCACATTTGTCTCTGGGTTACATCTCTGAATTTACGCTTTAAACATTCTGGATCTTCTCTTGACTTGACTTGAATGAACGCTCCCTTTCAATCGCCTCTGGTCCCGCAAGATTGAGGAGTATATAGGCTATAGTTTTGTCTGGCTTATCGCTGTGGGCTGCAGCGATAAATATGTTGAATTCCAGTTAGAATTTTCGCCGGTTCTCTGCTATGTTGCCATCAAAAATCAGCGGGTCTGGTTGGCGAAATCCTTCGGCCATTGTGTCCTCTTTTATCCTCCTTCTTTGCAAATATTTTTAACTTCTAACACCACGTAGTTTGTTATAGAAATTGAGGCTTTTGTATGCTGGAGAACAACTTGTTTTATTAGCTATCATGGAGAGCTCGAGTCATCCTGACACACTTCACATGTACATAAACTTGCCTGGCCACAAGGGGGCACTCCAACACAGGAAAATACCATATATGAACATAGCTTCCTTAAGTAACTAGATGGCACATCATCAGTTATCTACACTACCCTTGGGAGATATCATTAGGAAGCATAGCGTTAGTTTTCACTGTTATGCTGATGATACTCAGCGCTTCTTCGCACCCTGACGAAAAATGTAAAAATGTACGAAAAAAGCCATCTGCTTCTGTGCAATCACCAACTGACAGGACTGTTCGCCAAAGAGCTGCAACACAAAATAAAAAAGTACACTGCCCTGTTGAAAAAACAAACAGCATATGCTGGTAAGGTATGTTTTGAAGCATGGCAGCTGGTTTGAGTTGGTTTAAGCTGGTTCTTGGAAGTCTTTGAGCACATGTGCCTGCCATAGAGGAGCTAAAAGGGTGAAGTACCAGTTGCAGCATGCAGAGTGACACAGTACACCTGCAAGAAGTCACTTACCACATATTTCCATGGCTGATGTTGCTTGATGGCCATTTGGACAGTGTATTTGAGCACACAGTTAAACCTCTCTACAGCACCATTAGCTGACGGGTAATAGAGAGAGGAGCAATGGTGACGAATATTCCTTCCTTCCATAAATACAGCAAAAGCAGCTGACGTAAACTGAACACCATTATCAGTAACAACAATCAATGGATTTCCATGGCGGCTGAAGATGACAGAAATTAAATCCCAGAATCCATAGTGACAGTGGGAGGATACCTCAGGCCATTTGCTGTAATAATCAGTTAATGTAATAGCAAACCTGCAGTCGAATACAGCAGTGTCAAATGGCCTGACTATATCTACATCCACTTTCTGCCATCGTCCATCTGGCAGCGGCACTGGCTAGAGAAGAGCAGGATGTGACTTCACAGTTCCCTTTCGAGGGAACTCTCACTGCGTCGGAACGACACTTTGGGGATACTCCCTAAGCACTAGCGAATCTGAAGTCCGTATAGCAACTAAACCAATCTGATTGGCGTGCGTGATGACGTCACTGTGACGGCATACCCAGAAGTATAAAAGGGGAGCCGGCGCATTGAAACGGCAGTTATTGCTCTTCAGCATAGCGCTCTCTGTTGAAATTGTCTGTCTATTTACTGTTGTTTGTCACAGTTGCAAAAGTGTGAATGATGGAAAATGATGGGTTCACAGAAGGACTTGTCAGCAGGATCTGGGACTGCTGCGGCACTTTCCCAATCCTTGTCTGACAGTTCTAAAGATCTTCCTCTCCGTGTGGAAGCCCGTGCTGCGGCTTCTTCCCCCAGGGTTGAGGATCTGATGCTTATTCTCTCCGGTTCGGAGTAGCCGAATGAGTTTGGCATCAGGGCGGGTGGAGAAGCAGGAAGTGTTTCATCGCTTCATCCACTCGCCCAAGAGGAGCTAATTGAGGTTTTGACTCGTGCGGTGGCCAAAATAAATATCAATTGGCCACAGGAAGTGCCGGAAATTCAGCCACCCAGTAGGCTGGACGACCGGTTTCTTTCTCGCCGGGTCCAAACACCTCGCCGGGGTTTACCATTCTTCCCGGATCTACACACTGAGGTGTGTAGGAAGCCCTATTCCTCTCGTGTTCCTCCAGTATTGGATTATTCCAATGTTCTGGGGGCGCGCGAGGCTGGCTATGGGACGATGCCTCGGGTGGAAGAGGCTCTCACGAGTTATCTTTCGCCCGATTCTGCGCCGATTCTTCCTGTCGGGACACCTCATCGTTGGTGGGCAAAGCTTATATGGCGGCTGGGCGGGCTGGTAGTTCCCTGCACACATTATCTGTCTTGCAGGCCTACCAGGCTGACCTCCTGAAAGAGCTCGATGAGGGTGACGGTCCCTCTTCGGAGGATGTGCTGGAACTACGGAGGGCTGCAGATTTGTCTCTCCGCATCACCAGGGAGATGGCCCGTGCTATCGGCCGGGCTATGGCTTCTATGGTGATTGTGGAGAGGCCTCTCTGGCTGAATCTGTCGGGGATGAGGGAGAAGGATAAGTCCTTCCTCCTAGACTCCCCGATTTCGCCTTCTGGTCTATTTGGTGACGCGGTTGAGACCGTTTTCGCCAAATACCAGAAGGAGAAGATGCAGTCAGCAGCCTTCCGCCAGTGCCTCCCTCGCCACTCAGAGCCTGGGAGACCCCTAGGGGGCAGCCTCAGCCGTCTACCAGCTCCTCGCACCGGCAGGTGCAGAAGGAGAGCGTCGCCTCTAGAGCCCCTCCTCCAGGAGCCTGGCAACAGAGGCGGCGTTCTCACCAGCAGTTCCACCAGCGGTCTTCCGCTCCTGGAGGCGATCTGAGGAACGTACTCCAGGGCGGAAGGCTGCTGGGAAGAAGTCCTAGCTTCGGCTGGACTTCCAAGAGCGGTCCCCTCCGCAGAGGGACAACCGAGGTTGCTTCCTCTGCGGCGCTCCGGGGAAATCGAGGTAATCCCGCCGTCTATGACGCTTCGAGCCACATCGATTTTCCGCGAACGCATGCTGCTCCAGCCTCTGGAAGGACTTGCGGCTGGGCAGCTAACGCGTCCGCACATAGAGAATCGTTCCCAACCACTTCCTGCCGGTCATCCGCTTCAGGGGGTTGGGGACGAGGCTCATGTAACACCCGAAGCCAGCCTCGAGAGTTGGTTCCCTTAGTAGAGTATCTCGGCGCATGGAAATGCCTTCCGAATATTTCTACATGGGTCCTGCGTACTGTAGACAAAGAGCGGGGTCGGGTAAGGGAACTAGTAAATCCTTGCTGGCGAAGGAAGCCTTAGGGTGCTTTCCTCCGCCAGAGAGGGAGTCCGGGTTCTACAGCCGGTACTTTATAGTTCCCAAAAAGGATGGAGGGTTGCGTCCAGTTTTAGACCTGAGGTATTTGAATCGGTCTCTGAGGAGGTTTGAATTAAAAATGCTCACGGTTTCCATCATCGTGAGTCAGATCCAGTTCGAGGACTGGTTCGTCACGATAGATCTAAAGGACGCATACTTCCATATCTCCATCCTTCCATGTCACAGGAAGTTCTTGAGGTTCGCTTTCGGGGGCGAGGCGTACCAGTATCGAGTGCTTCCCTTCGGTCTAGCTCCTTCCCCACGCACATTCACAAGGTGCATGGATGCAGCTCTGGCTCCATTGAGACTCCAGGGCATCCGTGTGCTGAATTATCTCGACGACTGGCTCATATTGGCCCAGTCGTACGAGATGGCAGTTCGGCATTGAGATGTTATTCTGGCCCATATAAGGTGCTTGGGGCTGAGACTCAACACAACAAAGAGTGTGTTGACACCGTCCCGGAGGACTACGGTTCTAGGGATCATATGGGGCGTCCTGTTGCCGGGAATCCGTTTCAACAGGAGCCTCCCTCACTGGTTGGGGCTCGGAGCAGGGGAGTTTGAGGTCGCGCCCTCTATGCAGACTGGCGCATCAAATTCTCCTGTGGACCCTAGGGAAACTGTTGTCCATCAGGGCAATGTATGTCCCGGGGGTCCAAAATCAGGGAGCAGACATCCTGTCGAGGCAGGGGCTGAGGCCCGGGGAGTGGCGACTCCACCCAGGGGTGGTGGAGGCCATGTGCGAGAGGTTCGGCCCAGTGGAAGTGGACTTGGTGGCGTCTCGAGAGACGTCCCACTGTCCACTGTGGTGTTCCCTCACGGATCCAGCCCCGCTGGGGTTGGATGCCATGGTTCAGACGTGGCCGAGGCTGCGTCTGTACGCATTTCCCCCGATTGCTCTGCTCCCGGGAGTCCTGGAGAGGGTCCGCCAACAGGGGGTCAGCCTACTTTTGGTAGCACCCCGTTGGCCGACGCGAGTTTGGTTCTCGGATATCATAGCGCTGCTGGCAGGTCCTCCATGGCAGATTCCTCTGAGGAGGGATCTCCTATCTCAGGCAGGGGCACAATATTTCACCCCCGGCCTGAGGTTTGGAACCTTTGGGTCTGGTCCTTGAGGGGGTCAGGTACCTAGAGGCTGGCCTGTCGGCAGAGGTGATAGAGACTTTACTCAGTTCCAGGGCTCCGTCTTCAAGGAGGCTGTACAGCCCCAAGTGGTGAGCCACTTGGTGCAGGGAGTGTGAGGTGGACCCAGTTAACTGGCCGGTGGCTTCAGTGCTGGAGCTTTCCACACTCCTTTGGGTGATGGTCTGGGGTAGGCACCAGCTGGATTTACAGTTCCTCCGTGGGGTTCGGAGGATGAGACCTGTGGCTCGTTCCAGACTCCCAACCTGGGATCTGGCAGTGGTTCTCGAAGGCTGGCTGAGGCCCCCCTTCGAGCCATTGGAGTCGGATGAACCGAAGAGCTTGACCCTAAGATGGCCTTTCTCCTAGCGATCACATCGCTAAAAGAAAATGAGTGGGGGCCTTTAGGCCTCGGCGGTAACGCCGACTTGCCTGGAGTTCCCCCGTGGGAGTTAAGGCTATCCTTCACCCTAGGCAGGGCTAGGTGCCCGAAGTGTCATCAGGGGTGGTCAGGTTTTTTGGTTCTGCGGGTTTTTCATCCTTCGCCTCACGTGACGGTGGATGAACCTTCACTGGGAAGCACTTTGAGGAGTGCTGGGGGACATGGCAGCAGCATCCAAGGTGATACCTTTTGACCTGCTGCACGTGAGACCTCTACAGTGGTGGTTGGAAACCAAGGGGTTTTTCCCCAGAGGGAATCCTTTCCGTATGATTAGGGTAATGCGCAGATGCCTTCGTTCCCTAGTTATATGAAAGAAACCTTGGTTTCTGTCCCAGGGGCCGGTGTTGGGAGCGTCCTGTTGCCGGGGAACCGCTTCAGCACTGGCTACGCGATCGAGTCCCGAGATGGGCATGACGGTCTGGCACGCTCCGGGTACAAGTGACTCGGGCCTGCTTACAGACTCTCACCCCGTGGTCAAACCTCAAGTTTCTACGGACCGGAGTGTCCTTAGAACGAGTTTCCAGGCATCTTGTTGTATCAACAGATGCATCATCCACGGGCTGGGGTGCCATGTGCAATGGACAAGCAGCCGCGGGCTCCTGACAGGACCCCAGCGCCTTCTGCATGTCAATTGCCTCGAGTTACTGGCAGTACAGTTCGCCCTGCACCGCTTCCGAGCGTTGCTGAGGGGTCAACATGTACTAGTCAGGACAGACAACACGGCCGTAGTAGCGTACATCAACCACCAGGGCGGTCTACGCTCCCGCCGTATGTCTCAACTCGCCTGCCTTCTCGTTTTATGGAGTCAGAAGCATCTGAAGTCCCTTCATGCTGTCCACATCCCGGGAGTCCTGAACCGTGCAGCCGACGAGCTCTCACGGCTTCAGCCCCTTCCTGGGGAATGGAGACTCCATCCCCAGACGGTCCAGCTGATATGGGAACGGTTCGGCGACGCACAGGTAGACCTGTTGCCTCCCAGGACTCTTCCCATTGCTCCCTGTATTATTCCCTGACCTATGGTCGGCACGGATGCACTAGTGCACAGCTGGCCGTCGGGGCTACGCAAGTATGCGTTCCCCCCAGTGAGCCTTCTTGCACGGGTACTGTGCAGGATCAGGGAGGACAAGGAGCAGGTCATGTTGGTCGCCCCGTATTGGCACGGCCAGACCTGGTTCTCAGAACTACTACTCCTTGCGACAGCCCCTCCCTGGCCTATCCCTCTGAGACCTTCTCTCTCAGAGACGGGGCACCCTTTGGCACACGCGTCCGGCGTTCTGGAAGCTCCACGTGTGGCTTCTGGACGGGACGCGGCAGGTTTGAGTAGCCTTCCACCTGCGGTGGTCGCTACCATCACTTCCGCTAGAGCAGAGTCTACATGACACCTCTATGCGTTGAAGTGGAACCTCTTCGTCACATGGTGCTCTTCCCACCAAGAAGACCCCTGGAAATGCCCGATCGGGTCCGTGCTATCGTTTCTCCAGGAGGGGGTGGAAAGAAGGCTGTCTCCTTCCACCCTTAAAGTGTATGTGGCCGCAATATCTGCCTACCACGATCTCCTGGGAGGCAAAAAGGTAAGTCAGCACGACCTGATCATCAGGTTCCTGAGGGGGGCGAGGAGACTGAATCCTCCTCGCTCTCCTCTTGTTCCCTCTTGGGACCTCTCAGTAGTCTTAAGTGCTCTGCAGAGGCCTCGCTTTGAGCCTTTGCGGTCGGCGGAGATTAAATTCTTGTCTATGAAGACGGCTCTGCTGACCGCATTGGCCTCTCTTAAGAGGGTCGGGGACCTGCAAGCATTTGCGGTTGACGAAGCGTGCCTTGAGTTCGGGCCGGCTAACTCTCACGTGATCCTGAGACCCCGGCCCAGATATGTGCCCAAGGTTCCCACCACTCCGTTCCGAGACCAGGTGGTGAACCTGCAAGCGCTGCCTTTGGAGGAGGCAGACCCAGCCTTGGCATTGCTCTGTCCAGTACGCGCTCTCCGCGCTTATGTAGACAGTACGCGATGTTTCAGGACCTCAGACCAGCTCTTTGTCTGTTATGGTGGAGAGCGGAAGGGAAGAGCTCTCTCAAAGCAGAGGTTGTCTCACTGGATAGTAGACACCATTGTTTTGGCTTACCAGCAGCAAGGTCAACCATGTCCCCTTGGGGTCAGGGCACACTCCACCCGGAGTGTGGCCTCCTCTTGGGCTTTAGCGCATGGCGCCTCACTAACAGACATCAGCAGAGCTGCAGGCTGGGCGACACCAAACACATTCGCCAGATTCTACAATCTCCGAGTGAAGCCAGTGTCCGACTATGTACTCGCCCCTTCAGGTGGCCGGTAATGGGCCAGGCTCAGGTGTCTTCGCTTGCTCACCATTCCACTCCAAGGACTGGATACGTGCAATATTTTTTCCTCTGGTGAGCTCCCCGAGAGCCCTGAGCTCCTCCAGCACTGCTTACGCCGACATCAGTTCAGTCTGCCCTTTCGAGCCCAGACCCTCATGTCCGGCCAGGTGCTCCGTGTGCATGGTTCCCCTCCGGCGACCCCCACACGAGTATTTCCACCGTAAGCCTCCTCAGCGAGCAGGTGTCTTTCCCTTGGCAAGTCCCTGCCGCCCCTAGGGTTAAAAATCCACCTTCGGCTGGTACCCTAGAGATCTTCCATATGCAGCCCTTAGTGGGTCATATGTGTATTCTCTAAGTCCTTCCCACGGGTAGGCATCTTGGCATTCCCTCACTGGGATATGCTTCCCAGTCTACCTTGGTAATCCTGTGATAAGTGGGAGTCCTTCGTCTGTACTAGTCTTACGACAGGGTACTCACACTTACGCAGGGCACTGGATGACAGCTGAGTGGCGTTGTTGTATTGGAACCCCCATTCGTTAGTCACTAACGTACGTCGTAGTGACTGAACGAAAGGGAACGTCTCGGTTACGTATGTAACCCTCGTTCCCTGAGGAGGGAACGGAGACGTACGTTCCTTTGCCACGTCAGCTGTGTTGCTGGTATGCGGAGTTCAGTCTTGGCTCCTGCAGCAGTAACATAATGCGATATTGCCAGCGTACTTCCTTATATACCCACAGGGTGGGGCGGAGTTACGCATGCAAATTCCGCATGCCCATGGCATTGGCACTGCCATTGGGCGCTGTTGAATTCTCGAAGATGATAGGCTTCTAAGCGAAACCCCCATTCGTTAGTCACTAACGTACGTCTCCGTTCCCTCCTCAGGGAACGAGGGTTACATACGTAACCGAGACGTTACTGTTGGTAATAAACTAAGACGTCATGGTTTGAAATCATACATGGCACGGAAGGTTCCCCTGCTTAAACCAGCACATGTCAAGGCCCGTCTTAAGTTTGCCAATGTCCATTTGGATGATCCAGAGGAGTCATGGGAGAAAATCATGTGGTCTGATGAGACCAAAATAGAACTTTTTGGTCATAATTCCACTAAACGTGTTTGGAGGAAGAAGAATGACGAGTACCATCCCAAGAACACCATCCCTACTGTGAAGCATGGGGGTGGTAGCATCATGCTTTGGGGGTGTTTTTCTGCACATGGGACAGGGCGACTGCACTGTATTAAGGAGAGGATGACCAGGGCCATGTATTGCGAGATTTTGGGGAACAACCTCCTTCTCTCAGTTAGAGCATTGAAGATGGGTCAAGGCTGGGTCTTCCAACATGACAATGACCCAAAGCACACAGCCAGAATAACCAAGGAGTGGCTCTGTAAGAAGCATATCGGGGTTAATAATCAGTCCAGGATAATAAATATCAGTTCAAGAAAATGAACTAAATATTAGGAACAAAGAAATTTAAGCAGCATAGCCTACAAGTGCAAATGGAAATGGTAATGTGTGAAGTTACTGGAATGGAAATAAATGTAACTACCTTTTACATACTTTTGAAGACATTTTGTTTCAAGTGTGCAACAAATGTAGTCAATTTATTGTATGTGTGTACAGTATAGGCGTGCACGCTCAAAAGGAGTGGCGTAACCTCTGAACTAGCCCATAGCAGCTAGCTGTCAATGGATGACATCTCTAATCACAGGTAAATTATGCAACCCCCTCCCCAAAACGTGTGACTGTATTGGAGCAAACAGCAACTTAAGTTACAATTCAGTGACATTGGTTCTACACAGTCCCTGGCACCCTCTGGCTTTACCTCACTAGCAAACGAACATCTAGCCAGCCAACTCCAGTCAACAAAACAAATCATCAGCTAACTCAGTGTTTCTCAAACTTTTTCTGCCATTCCCCACTTCGGAGGTAGGAAAGGGTTCCGAGCCCCACCTGTCCCCAATCACCCCAACAAAATGTTAATAAACTAGGCTTTAAGTTTAACTGTTAAAATTTATTTTATTAACACCACATTTAAAAAACTTAACATCAAATAACAGCATTAAAAACTTTCAAATAGAGAAAATGAAAGTGCAATTATATTATCACTTTGCATGAAATAAGACTCAAAAGTAGATTAAAAAAAATTGTGTTTGTATTTAGCCTCTGATAACATCATATTCAGAAACTGAGAAAATACACTGAGAAAGTGTGGACTAACGTTAACGTTAGTTGTGCTTTGATTCATTTTGTCACTTTGCAAACTCCATGCAAAAAGAACTAAAAAATAAAAATAATAATAATCTCAAATTGAGCCGGATGTGGTAAATTCCTAATAATGTACGTGTTTTTTTTAGGTATTTTAATAAGATAGATACCTAAAATACGTTGCGCATACAGCTCAACTAACGTGATTGTTATAAAGGTGTTTGAACAACAAAACACATCCACTTGCACATATTTGACAATCAGAATATCAGATATATCCATATCCTTCTATAGCTAACAAATTTGTGAAATTTTGAATAAAAATGGAAATAAAAGCAGATCATCAGTTATTCAGCACTATTGTGGCTGCGGTGTGACAAGCAATGAATGACGCGTCTCCATGGGAACCATAAAGTGATACTACGATCAACGGTAGCCTTGAAAAACGGTTAAGCAAGGCTTACATTTAAATGTGTCTTTGTTTTGTTTTGAGTGTATGGTCAATAAATAAAGGAATTAAAAAGATGGACATGTTTGTCGCGCCCCACTTGTCATGTCTCTATTCCCACCCCACCAGTGGGCCGCGCACGCACCCCACACTTTGAGAAACGCTGAGCTAACTTAACAGCTAACTTAGCAATAGGGGTACCTCCGTTTGGTCAGGATTTTTATTTTTTTTGGCTGGTGTCGACCAACAATGAAAAATCGTTGTCTGGCTGCCTTTCAGTGTCCTTTTCATCTTCCTGTCAGCTTTCTCCAAGCATTCATCCCAGCGACTGCGCAAAATAGTGTACAAACTTGGTAGAGAAAGCGGGTTGGGTAATACCAAGTAGTCGGTGTGGTGGGCAACTATCTTTCTTGCTGGCAAATTAAATTAATAAAGAAAATGAACAAAATTATTCATTCGGAATATTTCATATTTATTTTAATCTGAATGATGTGATGATATTGGGGATGATATTAGCTGGATCTGATTTTTGAGGGGGTCATGACCCCCGTAACCCCGTGCAAATTATGCGCATGTTTGAAGCTACGTACGAAAAATAAGTATACTTTAGTAAAGTTCAAGTATATTTTTAAGTATACTTTATGTAGTAAATTTACTAATATCAATGTACTAGAAGTATACTTGTAAGTTTACTGTTTCAATATTACTTGGGACAAAATTGGCCCACTTTTTAGTTTTTAAAGTATACTTTATGTATAACAGTAGTAATCTATGAGTACACAATTTGTTTTTCGTTTGTACTGCAACTATACTACAAGTGAACTTATAAGTATACTGATAGTTTACTAGTCAAATACATGTAGCACATTTATTAGTTTATGAAAGTACTCTTTGAAGTATACTCTCAGTAAACTACTAGATTAGTAGTTTTATACTGCAAGTATAGGCTACTTGTAAGTTTTCTTTAAGTGAACATAACATCATACTTATAGGTTACTATTTATATATATTTTTTGCACTTTAAGTATAGTACTGTTTTCCTATAGGCCTACTTGAAATATAACTGTACTTTAACTCTTTTCAATTTAAATTTTTTTTATTCTAGGTTCGTGCATCGTGCATCCGCAAACAACATTTTAAACAAAAGGCTGAGAAAATCTAGACTACATCCAGATCGGATTCAGAACGATGATCAAAACACAGACGGAGTAGATTGAGTTCATCAACTCCCCCAAAACTTCACAGTCGTTCCCTCTTCATGGCCTCAACATTTCATTCAGTGACGTTAGGCAGTTTTTAACTTATGCTGTTTAATGTTTGATGATTGCGTTATTTTACATTTGCGTAAGCAATCTTCTATCACTTGCTTCTTCTTCGTCTGTGTTTTGATCCAGAGATTCTGTATTATTTTAGAAGTTGTATAACAGTGAAAACATGGATAGCTGGAAAATTCCATCAATGGCGGGGAATGAGTAAAGAAGATTGGAAATAAATTCCTATGTACACCACCAGTGGACTAGCCTACACACAAAATATAAGATTCTCAGAATTAGGAACATATCAGTTTATTATTATTATTATTATTATTATTTATTTATTTATTTTTATCAATATTTTCAAAAAATGTAAGTTTATAAGACAGTAAAACTATATGTGAAAAAAGTGTTTAATAGGCTACTCAATCAAAAGTGTAAACACAACTACAAGCCAAGTAAACCCAGAATACTTAATTATACTTAAGTATATCTCAATCAGAGTATTGAGATTGTGTACAGAAAAGTAATAAAGTACTGTATAGGCCAAGTATACTTAGACTTTTCTGTCAGTATAAGTCAAGTATATTTAAGTGCAATTTTAATTATATTTCTGAGTACATAAAAAGTGTACTGAAGTGTACTGAAAGTATACTTTCTTATTTTTAGTTTAAAAGAAGAATACTAATGGCACATACAAACTTATTTTTCGTAAGGGTAAAGCTTTCACAACTTCTTCAAACTGAAAACTGCTACTTCAGACTTAAAGATTCTAAAGTTAGGCTTTCTCAAGCCAACATCAAAGTTTGCCATGCCATGCAAATGTTTCATCAAGTTTAAGTATTAATATTTAGTATTAATATTAATATTGAGTTTTGGGTCACAGTCACCTAAGCAGGGGCGTAGCTAAGGGGTGGCCATGGGTGGCCAGTGCCACCCCTGTTTGAAGCTTGGCCACCCCTCTGGCCACCCCTGTTGTGCAAGCTGAAAAGCACTTGACAATGACTAAGAGTTGACGTTAAAATCGCCGCTCTCACACAAACAGTCTGCGCAAAGTGCGCTATTCTGAACAGCTTCCCCCCAAAACCAGTTCGACGGTAACTTTGCCCTGCAGCGGATTCTTACGATTTTATTGGTCACGACAATCACAGTACTGACCAAACACTGATTCCTAAACCACCTGTCACTAGTACCTTAACCAATGAAATTAGCTGCAGGGCGGGGTTTCTGGTGAAGGGGTTCGCTTGCGCACTGTCTGAGGTTCTGTCTCTGTGTGACGGTATAAGCGAGCGGTAATATTTCAAGTTCAGCACAAGCTGGTTTTCCTACCTTTTCTGTGAATTTGTTAAAGTTGAGGTACTGCGAATGTTTCCTTAGCAGAAACACGTTAGGGTATGCATCGTCGTTAGTCGGGACTCAGTGGGACTGCTGCATGAATGGATATTGATTTGGGAAACGCAAGTAAAAAAAACAGTTATCAGTTTAAACTAAAGGTTTTGGACTCGATATAGTGTTCCTTACAACTTAACAAAGATCCAGCGATCCATGGATATTGACATGCAGCCAGGAATCATGTTTTCCTGACGAGCCTGATTTCGATACATAAATATTGTCATGAATGGAAAATAAAAGTTTTATTCAAATTCTGAATATATCATATATATCATATATCAGATATGTTATATCGCCTAGATAGTGTGCAAAGAGCATTCCCTTTATAATAACTAAAAGCTGTCAGTCATTCAATGAACGTGATCTCAAGTTCTGTTATATTAATCAATCAATTTCTTACATGTCTACACTTGGAGTGTAGACCTTATTCAGAGCAGAGCCATGACAGGTTTGAACATCTGGAAAATGGAAAATTGGAAAATTTCCAGGTTTGAAAGTGAGGCTATGAGGGTAAGACGTACCATTTCAATGGCATCCGCTGTAAAAGGCTGTATAAAGCTCCTAAATCACTTATCATTTTCCACAGCTTTTTTGTCTACTGAAACATCTTTGAAATATATTTTTTCAGTGTTTTATAAGCAGAACAATCCAAAAATACATTAAATAACAGTACAACCCACTGAAGAGATGTATGTCTATCCCCACAGCCTCACTTTCAGACTAATTTCTTTCATAAAGAAGGCGCTGCTGTGAATAAGGTCTATTAGGTCTATTAGTGCATGTACAGACCTCGTCGCTGGACAAAAACTCAGGTGGTGAGTGGATTCTAACTTCAACACCTGTGATTGGCCATTGCGTTTTAGAAATCAACAAACATGTCTGTGACTGTGATTGGCTTCATTACTCACCAAAGCGAATACCCAGATGCGCATACTCTCTATTAATCATATAAATTAGCTAATGTTAGCTAAAGTTACTGCAAATGTTAGCAAGTTAATTAAAAAAAGGTACCACAAACATTACATATACACTTACTGACTGTCACTGTTGTATAAGTAGCTGTATATATTAATTATAGTCTTGCAGACTCACAGTTCTTTTTCTTTGTTGTTGTTGTAAATGAAGTGTCGCCTGTCAGTATCTAGAGATTAAATACTAACATATAGTTTTTTTCTTTACAAGGAGACATTGGATTTGATTAATAGTTAAATTAATTAATTTACTTTATTTAATAATTAATTTAGCATTTGTTCATAGAAAAATGCTATGGTTTCTTTTGTACAAACTTCTATGTTGTTTAAATTTTGTAACTTTTCTCTTTTTGTAATGATACTTTATCTGTTTTCTTAGGGCAACATTTTGTTTGGCAAAGGACAAAGCAGTAAGCATAAAAAGTTTGAGAATTTTGTTCATGTGTGAACGACTTGTTAATTTTGTTTAGGATTTTTTTTTCTGACTTTAAGCTTTTTGTCTTTTTCCCTAAAATTATCAACATACAGTACATATTTGACTTATTTTGTATGACATTGTAAATAAAATTATAATTTTTAATTATTTTTGTTCGTTTGTGATCTATATTTTCTGTAGAATTTGCTTTGGTACAGCATGTCATAGTCAGTAGTAATTTTTTTGGCCACCCCAATAAAATCACTGGGTCTTACCTGGCCACCCCTGAAAAAATGTTCTGGCTACGCCCCTGCACCTAAGGTGAGTGTGAGAGTGTCAGAAGATTCCTTCCTATATTACGGGGCACCAGCCAAGGAATTTCCCCTTGACAATAAATAACAAGTATGAAAGATTGTTGACTGAATTAGAATTATAAATTGTAAGAAGTTTATCATTTGACCAATCTGAAGGATTTGTGAGATATCTGGGCCACGTTGCAGTGGGATGACAGGAGTTGGATTTAGTTTTACAGCCTTGAACACAAAGTACTTGAACGTTAACCTCCTGGAGCACAGAGAAGGTCCTTATTCTGGAACACGCAGATGAAGGAGCCTTGAAGTTGGAGGTTCTAACGTCTGTGCAGAAGATCCTTATCCTCTGGAACATGCAGACGGAAGGATCTTTAGAATCTGAAGTCAGTGCAAATCCGGCCAGTCTGGAACACGCAGATCTGGAGGATCTCTGATGAAAAGATTCTGAAGTCCGTACAGAAGAACGGGCAATCTGGAAGACGCAGATCTGGAGGATCTCTGAAGAGAGCCTGAAGTTAATGCAGAAGATTTTGAAATGGGGGGCGCTGAGCTTGACCCTGTTGTGAACTTCCCAAATTCACTTCTTTCAGAACTTCTTTGTTTCTCTCTTTCAAGAGGGAGAGAGAAACAGCTGGAACAACCCAAAAACTAGGTCCCTGGAACCAGAATCCTGGAACAACCCAGAAAACTAGAACCCTGGAACAGAATTCTGTAGGCCTCAGAAAGAACCTATTAATCTCTCCTGAGAAGGAGGGAATTGCAAATTGGCACCATTCAGATCCTGTGTTTTGATTGGCTGATGCTGTCAAAGGTGGCCACGGTATGGCCCTTCTCTGACATTCATTTATATAGCTTAAAGTTCATGTTTAGAACAATGTCTCTAAGGTTTTTCCTATGCACAATTCACTTTTCAAACCAATTTCAGATTAACCTAGGTATTGTGCTGAAAACATGAAGACCAAACATCATTGGGTTATGTTTAACTTTTACCTATGTATTCACGTATAGCTTAAAGGTCCCGTTCTTCGCGATCCCACTGTTCAAACTTTAATTAGTGTGTAATGTTGCTGTTAGAGCATAAATAATACCTGTAAAATTATAAAGCTCAAAGTTCAATGCCAAGCGAGATATTTTATTTAACAGAAGTTCCCTTTCAAAGCCTACAGCGAACGGCCGGCTTGGACTACATTCTGGTACTTCCTTCTTTAATTACGTCAGTAGAACAGTAGAACAGACTAACCTCCACCCACAAGAATACGCGAAAAAGAGGGCGTGGTCTTGTTGCTGTCCCACGTGTAGAAGAGGAAGTGTTGCGTGGAGAAAAGGAAGTGTTGCATTTCAGTGTGTTTGTCGCCATGTCGTCGAGACGCTGTTATTTTCATCCCGGAGTCAAATCACCTTTGTTTGGCTTTCCCAGGGACGCTGTAGAGATCATTGAGCGCATACATCTCCCTGTTAAGAGGCGTGACATTTCCATGCAAGTTACGTACGCTAAGCTGCTGTCGAATCACAACACAGGAACCGTGCCACGTGCGCTAAGCTGCGGTCAAATCACAACACGGGAACCGCTGGCACAATCAGAACTCGTTACGTATTTCTGAAGGAGGGACTTCATAGAACAAGGAACTCATCAGCCGTTTTTAGGACAGTGAAAACAGCGGTATACAGATAAGTAAATTGTGTGAAAAATACTGTTTTTTTACATGAACACATGTTATATTGCACACTGTAAACACAATCAAAGCTTCAAAAAAACACGAAGAACGGGACCTTTAATAGATTTGTTTGTATATTTTGCATGTATACAAACAACACTCATTAAGTATATCGAGTTCTGTTAAAGGAAATTGGGAAGATTTTCCCCATTTTGCCCATTTTGTGTAGGAGATCCATGTTTTGTGGCTTCAAGCCAGTTGAAGCCAGTTTGTTGAGTCTGAGTCTGTGTTCATTCACACCTTGTGAACAATGGTATATGGTGATGGGATCAGTCTGTGATCATTGACATGCTAATGTCATCATCCTTCCCTTCCACAAATGTCTTTGCAGGCTTATCTCCTAGCCCACCTATTTCCTTGATTGTGCAACTTCTTTTGGAGGTGTGAGTTTTAGAGTCCTGTTCTTTTCATCATGGCAGATTAAACAAACTCCTGTGTATCACTACAAAGTATTATTATTCCTATTTTTTTAGAGTAACTACTCCTAGAGCTACAAACACAAACTTGGCACAAACCTTCAGTCTGGTCTGGCTTGTGTTATATCTTTTTTCAAACTAATCCGTCTTACAGAATTCCTGTAAAAAAAAGGTTTTATTTACATCTACTGCAATCAACATAGAGTTTGAGTTTAACAAGAATCATCACCGTATAGAAAAATGTCCCATGAGATGTCCTCATTCATATACTGAAACCAATGTGTGTGTGTGTGGATGCAGAGCCGCCACCTGAGGGGTCTGGTTGGAGTCAGCTGGAACTAGCAGCAGTAATTCTTGTGCCGTCGTGCCTGGTGTGTGTGGGTGTCGTTCTGGGAATGTGTGCTGTACAAAACCTGAGATGCACTCACATTAAAGCCCACAAACAGGATCCAGAGGAACCCTTGGATGACCAGACTCTGGTGTCACCTGACAAATGCCTGAAAGAGCTCATCTATGACATGAGCACCTCTGGCTCTGGTTCAGGTGAGAGCTGGCTGTGCACAAAAAAACAATACCAAAGAAAAACCTACTCAAATGTTGGTTATCATATGTTTTTCTTAATAACATGAAGAAAAAAAGTTATAGTTATACAACAATAATAGCTCACTCAAAAAAAAAGAAAATTATTCTGTTGTTTACTCACCTTCATGTGATTCCAAACCTGTTGAATATCATTTTTCCTTCCACTAATGGAGACATTTTGAAATATTTACAGTTTTCTGTATAATGGTGAATGAGAATAAATGTTGTTGAGCTCCAAAATTGGCAAAAACATCATAAAAGTGTCATGAAAGTGGTGTGTACGACTTCTAGTCAGATAATAACTTTATGAGAGGAACAAATAAAATGTGTTATTTACTCTGCCCTGACTCTCAAAACCTATTTGTGATTTGCTTGAAATGTTCATAATTTATACAGTATGTGCATAATATTATAGGTTTATTATTATACGTATATTATAAGTCGATATTCAATTTTTTTCAAGAACATTTTACCAATTCCAAACAAAATAAATCTTAACAGCTATATTTATTTTTCATATATAATTTATAAGTAATATATAATTGTTAACGAGGGCTTAAAGTGAAAAAACGCCTTATATTAAGAAGTGCATAATTTGCACAATCTCATTTTATCTGTAAAAGAAAGCCTGCTTAATAATATAAAATTAGATTTATTAAATGCCCATGAGAAGGATGCAATACTATAGGAATCGCAAAATTAAGGTGTGACCAGGGTCACACACACATTACCCATCACAGGAAACATTCAAGCGGCAACCTCCCGCAGTTTCTCTTGAAGCCAATACGGAAGTGCCTTAAACTGCAATTCATCAACTGGCTGCTAGAGACAGGCTCCAGAAGGGAGCAGAATCTCATTGAGCCCCATGTTAAAATGGCCAACTTTACAGCAGATTAAAACAAATGGTACAAATTGTGGTTTTGGTCTATACGGCTAATTTTGCCCTTCATGAGAACTGTGAGGGGGGTGAATTTTTTTTATAACTCATTAGTTTACATTATATAAAGCATTAAAGTTCTGCATAATTAAGGGCGTGGCCACTTCGAGTAACAGGTGGATGGCCATTTATCTGCAGTCTGTTAGTCATCGCGTCACTTAAGCTCCGCCCACGTCCCGCCTTTTTGCCCATTTTCTCGCAACGGCCATCTCGTCCATACTTTGTGCTTCAGAACGTCTCATCAGAATCCTATGGGTGACGTCACAGACACTACGTCCATATTTTTTTTACAGTCTATGGAAACATTATGCAACATTTTTAATAAAACATTGTTTAGTATGTTTTTTAATCTATTTTAAATATGAGGACACATGAAATGTCCTCATATTTCATGTTTATGTCGTATTACCAGTGTAATACCTGTGTCATTATACAAATTGGTGTCCTCATAAATCACACACACACACACACACACACACACACACACACACACACACACACACACACACACACACACACACACACACACACACACACACACACACACACACACACACACACACACACACACACACACACACACACACACACACACACACACACACACACACACAGCAAAAGACTAAGGGGAAGATAAGATAAGAATGACAAGCTGACATTTTGTCAGAAATACATTTTGTATTTTTGTCAGAAATACATTAAGTATACATACATGTTTAAAGGCTTTATAGACCAGCATCACTGTTTGAAGAGTGTATCTTACATAATCTGACAAAATCTGGCAATGTTTTGGGAGTTTATTTTTATAAGTCCATCTCCTACCCTGAAAGGTCTGTCTTGATCATTGTTAGTAGCATGACCACGACCACGACTCCCTCGCCCCCTTGCTGTGGTCTGATTTGAACTGGCGCTGGTACCTCAACGGTCACTCTATACCTATCTGTCCATAATTTTTTTTTGTTTTTTTTAAACAGTCTTAATCTATTTCATGACACTTTTAAGTGGGGGTCATGTTTCAGGATTCCTTACCTTAGCAAAGTCTCTGAGAAACTGACACCTTTTTACTTCTGGAGACTCCAGGTAGTTTGCAGTTTTGGAAAACGATGGCACTGGAGACAAAACATTTAGGTGACAAATTGTGAAACCACCAGAAACTCTTTAAAGTCTTTTGCAGTTAACATGCATCTTTTCTTCTCAACCTGTTTTGTTGTGACCCTGCTGACCCAATGACCATTTTGCTGTCCAGTGGTCACACATTTTATAATTTCTATAGTATTGGATCCTTCTCATGGGCATTTAAGAATTTCTGACTTTTCAGTAGTTTAATCTCTTTTTATTGTCCCATTTTACCAGTGAAAGAAAACCTGCTTAATATGCACATATGTATATACAGTGTTTTTCACAGTTTACAATTATATATCACTTATAAATGATTGTATACCAAATTAATAGTTATTAAGATTTATGTGGTTTGAAATTGATTTAGATAAAAGTGCCTTGATAAAAGTGCCTGCTAAATGTACACTTCCGTCTGTTCTTCATACAAAGCTATATATGACTTCATATGAGATAAGTCATATCTCATTTGATATGTCATGTGGATTACTTTTTTTGTTTTGTTTTGTTAAATGGGTATATTTGAATACACTGTGACATATCTGTAGGGTTTCAGTACAATAAACATTCAGATTTTAGTTTTGTCTTTTTAGATAACTGGTATCAATCAAACAGGTTTGTTAAGTAGTTTCCCAGGTCTTCTTAGGTAAAAGAAAAACCTGCTTAAATAGGTTGTTCCACAAATTGAAATTGCCGTGTGAAATTTGCATGTCTGGCCATGCCCCCGGAAATACATACAGGTATATAATCACACACTTCAGCTTTGTTCTTCAGCACATAAGCACAGCGTCTCTTCATGAGAAGCAATATTTCCATTCATCTTGTAACTGCTGCTGGAACCAGAGCACACATCAGCAGTCTTTCTCAAAGTGTTGCGGATAAGTGCAGGGAGTTCCCCTGGGTCCATCAGCATTGATCTGAAAGAGGCAATTTCCTTAAAAAAAGAGCTGCATGGCACATTGTGTCTTTTTAAAGATTGCGGTCGTGACTCTCATACTTCTTCAAGAGGCTGAGAGTCTCCTTAGCTGCTTCCTGTCCTGGTCCTTCTATCTCCGGGTACGAGGCCTCAGCAGTGAGAGCTGAGGGCGATCTTGGGGTTACAATGGGAGAGATTCCCTGTAGGCCTCCTGTTTCTCAGCATGCTCGTGTTCCCCGAGTTTCTGGATGAGTTAGGTGGCTCACCCATGGGCAAGCTTAATTTCTAATTTGGGGACTGTGAGTTGGCAGCCGTGCTTGCCCGGACTGCCGTGAACTTCAGGCTTGAGTGGACTCCTCCACCCTGTCCCAAACCCTTGTGGTTGGATCAATAGTTCATTGTGCTCTGCCCCAGTCCCATTCTTCCCAGAAGTGCACAAGGAGATCTCAAAGTCGTGGAAGGCAACTTTTTCTGTTAGAACATGCTTCATTGACTCCCATCTGTCCTCACTACCCTCGATGGTGGGTACTCAGAACTTCTCTAGGTGGAGACAGGCCTTCCGGGAGGGCGGGGTACTATCACGTTTTGGGTGTTCATGTCTGTTTCTAGGTTGGTTTTCTTGTTTTGTTAATTAGTTTAGTCCCCTATCAGTTTGTCACCATGGTGTTTGATTTGATTAGAGTTTGAGTTCCCTTTCAGTCGGTCACGTTCAACATACGTCAGACGTCACCAACGAATTGGGATCACTTCTGGGAGCCCCTATCAGCTTCGAGTGTATAGAGAAGTGTAAGAGAGTTTTGTGCAGGGAGAGTGACCACCACGAGCTCACTGAGTGCAGGGAAAAACTGCTGTTTTTACAGCATTTTTGCTTCTGTTGGTTCGGTAAGGGCATTCCCAATGGTGAGTGCATACACAGGCTGCACTATTCTCCTGTGTTTTGCTGCGGTCATTCCCTGGGTGCTTCAGCACGCTAAAAGAGCTTTCTTCTAAAAGAGCAACATGGGTGTGACACTGCGTCTTTTTCAAGAGGTAATTTCACCTGTGCGTTTCTGGATACGGTTGTTTCCTGTCCTTGACGGCCATGATCCCTCTCGCATAAACATGTTGAGATTGCGTTCGTGGGTGATCCATGTTCTCTCAGGGGAACGGGATCACGTCGGTACGCTGTTCATCTCACCTTCCTCGTGAGGGTTTGAGTGTTCAGCGTTCAACGCCATATGCCGTCTAGCTGCCGGCTGACAGCGCGGGTTTTCATGGCAACCCAGCGTGCATCACTCGGCACTCTAGATGCGCGGTCGAGAACGTCTCCGTGGGGCCCCACTACTCTATGTGATCATCGCAAGCATGTGTTCGTGGGTGGTTCATGTTCTCTCATGAGAGCATGACCACGTCGGCGAGTTGTTCATCTTGCCTTTTTCATAAGGGCTTGAGTGTTCAGTGTGCCGTGTGCCGTCTCACGGCCACGCTCACTATCTCGCATGCCTGCTGGTAGCTTACAGATGGGATTGCTGGCCCTTAAAAAAAAGGACCTACCGTTTCATTTGGGGCTCTAGCAGAGGACAGATGTCAATCACTGCATCGGAGAGAGGACTGTTATTTGTTGAAAATGAAAATGATGCTGAGATTCCCCCTATAATAGTGGGTGCTCATGCTGAATCAGATTCATACTTGACAGCCATGCTTTCCCGGGTGGCTAAGACATTTAGAAAATTCCTTTTCCCTGGATGTGCATTGGGAAGCTTTGGCAGTGTGGAACCATTTGGTGCCAGAATATGGAACACCAAAGGGGCCATAATCTGTATAAAGTTGTCCCCTTTCTCACTACCCTCATCGGTGGGGTGGCAGAGCCACTCGCAGGCCACCTCTGCCCAGCACTCGAGGGTAGTTCTGAGCCAAGGTTGAGCTGTGCACAGTGACTGATTTATATTTAAAGTCACAGCGCTGGCCCTCAGCCAGACGATCCTGGTCCAGAAACACCATTGGCGATCCCTCAGTCTGCTTGTCACCATGGGCATCTGTCCCACGATGCCACCTGTCTCAGCTGCCAGTCAGCTGAGATGGGTGACCCAGATTCGGTCAGGAGCTGCTCTTTCCCGGAGGAGGGCCGGGTGGAGAATCATTGGTAAATTCTGTTCTGCCACTGGTGTTAAAAACAGCCAGTGGTACCCAAATTCTTAAGAGCAGTTCCAATACCTCTCGGGAGCTCAGGAATGGCAGCATGTGAAGCTACGATGCCTTGCTGCTCTCGTTCCCCTCCCCACAAGACAGCGAGAATGGCAGTGTACGGCGCTGGAGAGCCTCGCCACTCTCATTCCCCTCTTCTCAGCGGTGTGAGGATGACAGTGCGTGACGCTTTGCTTCACTGCTCGTTCCCTGCTGAGGAAGGAGGTGAGGCAGGCCGTGTGCGACGCCACAAAGCCTTGCCATGCTCAGCCCCTCCTTCAGTCGCCAGCGGACGGCAGCGTACCGCTCGAGAAAGCTACCATGCCTTCTCTCGTACTCTCTGTCCAACCATGGGGGCAGGTAGGTGCTGCTTTGCGCACTTAGACCCCACCTCAGGATGCTAGGCATCTTGGGTCTGGTCCCTGCCCTCCACTTTGCTGCCCTACCGTGGGTACATCTGTGGTACAGGTGGGTTCATTGGTAGAGATCGAAGTTCTACTGGCGACGGACGCGATTTTAGCCGGTCCCTCCAGCCGATATGAGGATGGGGTCATACAGCCTACTTCATTGTGCCCAAGAAAAGTGGTGGGTTATGACCAATCTTGGACCTGTGAGTCATGAACTGAGCCTTCACAAGCTGCCCATTTAGATGTTGACGCAGAACCGCATTGTCAAATGCATCCGTCCCCAAGATTGGTTTGCAGCGATCGACCTGAAGGCCTTCCCATACGTGCGCTTATATGCTCCAGTCGAGTTCTCCAGTATGGCAAACCCTATTGAGTTCCTCCGCAACCCGCGGCAGTCGGACGCCAGATCTAACACTCGTATGCATTGGTGGAACTTGGGTTGGGTTCCATATGTTGTGAACCCCAAGGCAGTCCCATATGTATATTTTTCCACGGTACAGCTCCCTACGGCGAGCCCATGTCTTTCCCTTGGCAGAGCTCGCTATGCCGTCTCTGTGTGGTGTTGCAATAGGCCTGCAATAGTTGGGGCCACCCCTGGGACTTCCGTATGCTGCACTGCCGAAGGCCAGTCCATTCATGTATATTCCACATGATACCTCCCTACGGGCAGGATGTGGCTTCCGCAGTGGCACCCCGGGGCACGCTTTCCAGCGCATCCAATACTCTGCTGAGTGGGTCTTGCGGAATAGCAGCAGTGACTCTCCCTGCGTGAGTTTCCCACCCTGAATAGACGGGGTCTGAGGGGCTTTCGCCGGGTGCTGGAAGTGGTAGTAACTGTGACGTTTTCCAAAGGGATCCCAATTTGTCGGTGACGGCCGACATACGTCGAACATGACCGACTGAAAGGGAACGTCTCGGTTACGTATGGTAACCCTGTTCCCTGAAGGAGGGAACGGAGATGTACGTCCCGTGGCCACAGTTGCTGTATCACTGCATGGCCGAGTCACTAGTTCGTCTCCTCAGTGAAAAACAAATGTGCGCTGCGTCCGCGTCCTGTTTATATCCGCGGTGTGGAGCGGAGCGCAAGATGCAAATCTCGTACACCAATGGCCATTGGCCCTTTCTCTATACATTCAAAGCTGATAGGGGCTCCCAGAAGTGATCCCAATTCGTTGGTGACATCCGACGTACGTCTCCGTTCCCTCCTTCAGGGAACGAGGGTTAACATACGTAACCAAGACGTTTTTTACAATGTCAAAAGTGACCAAAAGAAAGGGAACTTCTCGTTTACAAGGGTAACCCTCATTCCGTGATGGAGGAAATGGAGACATTATGTCCCTCCTGCCACAACATTGATAGTGTCTGTATTTCGACACAATGTCTCTGTTCCCTACACCAGGGAGTGAGGGTTACACTAGTAGTTCTCATGCAATATAGGGAGGAGGGAAGATCTTTCTGAAGATAAAAAGCATGAAATGGTGCAGATGTCTTGCAAAAGGCATGCAAACAACTATCAAACGATGTGTGAGTGATTTAGAGCACAGAAGAACTCGGCCAGATAAAGGCTCATTAAGGAAGGTTTCTTTCAAACAAATTAGTATTAAAAGGGTACCTATAAAAAAGCTACTGTACAGCAAACAAGTATTTGAAGTTGCTGGAGTCTCAAGAACCTCTCAATGCAGGCTGGAACTTGTGCATAAAGTTATTTTCTTAAATATCTTCAGAAATATATAAAACCTGGCAAACTATTTAATGAAGTTAACTTGGCAAACTATTTAAATAAAAAATAAAAAACACCACACACTTTCTTTGAAAAACTAAAATCTGATTGTTTATTGTACTGAAATCCTACTGATATGTCACATTCATATTTTTTTTGAAACACTGTATATTTGAATCACATGAGATGAGTAAATGATGACAGAATTTTTGAAGAGCTAGATATGATTGAATGGTTTTAATGAATAATGTATCCTCATAAATATACATATTTATGTATATTTTAGCTGACAGTTTATGTGGTATTCTCTCAGGATTGCCCCTATTGGTCCAGAGAACGATTGCTCGAACCATTGTCCTCCAGGAAAGCATTGGGAAGGGGCGCTTCGGGGAAGTGTGGAGGGGCAAATGGAGGGGGGAGGATGTCGCTGTGAAGATCTTCTCCTCGCGAGATGAGCGCTCCTGGTTTCGTGAGGCTGAGATTTATCAGACCATAATGTTACGCCACGAGAATATTTTGGGGTTTATCGCCGCTGATAACAAAGGTATCACAAGTGATTTTGGTGTCTGAATGCATGACAATTTATGAAAGAACAGGGCATGTTGTTTGTTTGCATTGTTTTCTTGCATTTCTAAGCTCAATATGATCAAAGAAATTGCAACATATTTAGTAATACTTTTATTGTATAACAATATTTGTGTAAGATTCCATGACAGGAGGAATTTCATAGGTTCACTCGATGCTGCGTCAGTAGTTGATGCTATGGAAACGATTGGATGATTGTCTGAAGCCCGTATATAGAATCAAATCTATTGACTGGCTGAATCATGTGTCACCAGTGAATTTGCTAGTGCCATCACTCAGATTTCTCTTTTTCAGGAAGCAGTTTATCTGACCCTTGTAGTGTGTCATTCTTTCTTTTCATTTCATTGGACTCATAATTTTGATTGGATTCATCGAGCAAATTATTCTCTTCTGAGTGAACACGGTGGAAATGATATAAGTATGTGGTTCTGCTTATGCAGTGTATAATTACTTGTCGGCACTGCAAAAGTTGCAAGAATGAAAGCTCCATATAAGTTAGTTAGTTAGTTAGTTAGTTAGTTAGTTAGTTAGTTAGTTAGTTAGTTAGTTAGTTAGTTAGTTAGTTAGTTAGTTAGTTAATCTATCCTTTGTTATCTCCCTTATGAGAAATTTGTCTTGGGTAATCGAGAGAGCAGGTCATAAAACAGTTCACTATACTGTTACACTTCATCCATACAACACAAACACATAACTAACACAAAAAAACTATCCCCAATGACATACATCAATCATCACACAAATAATAATATTACACTATACTTACACTTAAGACATGACACAATACCCAGCACATTACACATTTCCCCTAAACCCCCTCCCGACCCCCCAGACAGCCAAACTCTTGGGGATCTACAAGATGAGTTTGCTTATGATGATTTGTGTCCAGACACAGAAGCTGTGGTGTGATCTCTTTAAGTTTGGAGGAGGATGATGTTCTATCCACAGTGGCCTCAGACTCTGAGGAGTTTGGTGGTAGTCAGGCTGATGCTCTTCTTCCTAGTGGCCAGTGGGTAACCATGGTTCCCTTAGTGGGGAACAAGGCTGCATAGCTTGACACACTCCTCTGTCTTGCTGATGGCTTCCTTTGTTGAGAAAGAATGAGCGTGAGCACATCATTTTTGAGGCACTAGTGATGCATGCCTCATTGGACGGTGCATGCAACATCAGCCAGTCAAATTGCATGATTCTATATAGGCTAAAGACCCACAGTGTTCCCATAGGCCCTGTTTACACCTGGTATTAAGATGCGTTTTGGTTGATCGGATCACAAGTAGATTAGAGAGTCTTATCCCCATTTACACTTGATGTTTTAATCAGTCTATTTTGTCCACTTTCAACCACTTCTGTCCTGATTTCTTTGAGGGGAGGGGTCTACTTTTGGGTAAATGTATGTGGTTTTTTTCAGATCTTTCGATTTAATGGACAAAATAAGCCTGCACAATTTACATATGAAACGATGGAAAAACACAGCAGATTTAGTTTCTGCTCTGATTCTAGTTTCTGCTTCCGCAAGACCACGTCAAATGTGGTGAGTGCATGTTAGAAATCAGGAATGGTGAGAGAACATTGTGCCTGGTACTTTTTTCATCTTCAAACCAAACTTCCCATAGTACACATTAGGACAGTAGCTGAGAGTATGCAGTCTTTTGTGGTTGTTTGACCACATGAACCATGTAAACAATCTGGTCAAATGTAATTTCCACTACCTGGAAATTGTCGAAAGTGGACAAGCTTAAATTTTTTTAGACCTTGTTTACACCAGTATTTAGCATTGTTCACTTGTGATTGGACAAAAATGCTTCTTAACAACAGGTGTAAACAGAGCCATAGTGTCAGTCACTAATGCAATGTCTCTGAGACATTTTGTAAGTTAAAGGAGCTATTACTCCTCATGCCACATGCTTTAGGTCCGTGGTTCCCACCACTGGTCCTCGAGAACCCCTAACATTGCACATTTTTGATGTCTCTCTTATCTGACACATTCGTTTTACTAACCAGCTGATGAGTTGAATCAGTTCTGTTTGATTAGGGAGACATTTAAAATGTGCAGTGCTGGGGGTACTCCAGGACCAGGGTAGGGAACCACTGTGTTAGTTGAGGGACACATACAAAATGTGCAGTACTGGAGGTCCTCCAGGACAGGTTTGAGAAGCACTGCTTTATGTTACTAAACAAATACAAGCTTAAGAACTGAAAATTCTATCATTATTTACTCCCCCTCAAGTTGTTCCAAACATGTCTTACTTTCTTTTCTTTGTGTCACATATAAGAAGATATTTTAAGAAAGTATTCAGTGTTGTTGTTTTTCTCCTCAATGGTCAATGCTAAAAAAACATAAACCATTTAGAAAATCATACAGAGGGGTTATATGTTTTTTTCATGGTGGTTATACCACTTGGATGTCCTGTATTGTAATTTGTCTATTTTGTCTTTCTTCAGATAATGGCTCATGGACACAGCTGTGGCTGGTGTCTGAGTATCATGAGCATGGGTCTCTCTTTGATTACCTGAACAGATACACAGTATCAGTGGAGGGAGTGATAGTTCTGGCACTGTCCATCTCCAGCGGCATCGCCCACCTGCACATGGAGATTATTGGCACTCAAGGTGTTGATCATATGCATTGAAATATCAACTGAATTTTTTTTTTTTTTTCACTTCTGGTCTAGTTTCTCTGCAGGATAAAAAACCTTAGGTAACCTTAGCAGTGGAAGTCCATCCTCCTCTGGCAAACCATTCCAATATTTCTTTTAGTTACATCAAATATATAATACTGATCATAGAATAAATGTAATATGTAATTAATATGTAAGGTTAGTCAGGTAATACTAGATATTTGTTACAATTAACAGCTAAGATCTTTAACAGTGTCTATTTACATTAACTCCACCAACTAAATTACAAAATAAATCCATTCAGTAACAGGAGTAGTGATGTGGAGAGTAAAGATAGTGGATAGGTCTCTTGACATGACTGACCGAGTTTCGAGTTATTTCCATCTCATATCAGCTAGGATAGGCATACATTTAGAATAAAATGGAAGAAAATATTTTACTTTTTTTTTTAAATAAAATGCCTAATGGGTATTTAATAGGCTTATAATTGAAATTAGATGTGATGTCCTTTTGCCGACACCGCTATCAGTAACTATAATCAATGGATTGCCATGGCGGCTGAAGACTGATGACAGAAACGAAACCACGAAATTTGTAACGACAGTGTGAGTAAAGGAGATATTAGGCCATTTACTGTAATAATAAGTTAATGTAATAGCAAACCTGCAGTTGGATGCATCAGTGTCAATGACCCGACTATATTCACAGACATTTTCTGCCATGGTCTATCTGCCAGTGGCATCAGCACTGGCTGGAGAGGAGCAGGGTGTGACTTGACAGTTTTGCCATTGAGCTGACACATGTGGCAGGAACGGACAGCATCATGAACCTGAACATCTATCCCTGGCCACCAATAGAGATCACGAAGGCGTTGTTTGATTTGATTTGAGCCTCTCCCTGATGTCCTTAGTGCACTATGGTGACCAGCACAGATCGAAGAACAGCAGGTGCAGTCAGCCGTGAGTCTTGGAAGTTGAAGTTGTGCTTAACAGATAGTTCCAGTTGCAGCTTATAGTACAGCAACAACTCAACGGCCAGTGTCTTGGGTGAAGGAGGCCAACCATTCGAAATTTGAAGTTTCGTTAGAGCAGGGCAAGAAGCACATGCAGCATCAACATCAGCAGCAGACAGTGAATTACAGGCAGCAAATAGAAAAGCAACAAACTCCTCATCAAAATCATCAACAGGAGCTGGAGAAAACATGACAGATAATCAGCAGGGGCATTTTGACAACCTGGGTTGTATACCCAGGGGCGTAGTTTATGGGGGGGATGGGGGGGAGGTAACCCCCCCCCCCCCCCCCCCAATATTCAAATCCATCAGTTACAACCCCTCCAATATTTCAACATGAAAATCACAGTAGATCAAATGAAAAATATGTAGAATTCATTTATTTTGTAACAATAATTTTGTTCCTAATCAAATATGAGTTTGTCATAATAAATCAGACAAAAAATACTCCCCCTTCATTGAACCGATTGGTAACGCCAAACCAATGAGTCCTTTCACCAAAACAACGCGAGTGGTGTTTGAATGGGAGAGCACACGGGTAACGTTAGCGCCAAAAAAGAAGAGAAGCGCTGCACAGCGGACTATATTTAACTGCTGGTCAGAGAGGGATGCAAAAAAATAAAAATAACGCATGTACTGAGAATTAGGTATGAGAATATTGTGTAATAGCCAAGTACACACCACATATATTTTAACTAGCTAATCCATTGCAATGTATTTAGCTATAACTATCAGTATAACAAGGTACCAAAGCAGCCGTCTGTTTTGCTAGTTCATTTTTCAATAGTGTCTGTAATTGTCAATTGTTTACAGTTGTTCAAGAGCCGATGTGTTTCCCTTTAAAAAAAAAAAAATCTTTGGAATGTAAAAATCTTAAAATAAATGTCTAAATGTTGTCTCTTTCATATTTGTATATGTTGAATTTGTAATCAGTTAAAGCAAGATTAGATAGATAGATAGATAGATAGATAGATAGATAGATAGATAGATAGATAGATAGATAGATAGATAGATAGATAGATAGATAGATAGATAGATAGATAGATAGAAATAAATTATCCAATAACAATACACATTAAAAAAAAATAATAACAAACCCCCCCCCCCCCAAAAAAACAGGCAGCATACCAACGTTCAACCCCCCCAATGTTCAAACCAAATCTACGCCCTTGTGTATACCACATCATAATTGAATGACATAAGACATGCAGAACACCTTGCTACGCAAAGTCCAGCACGGCTGACAATTTTAGTGGTAAGCAGGGTTGTCAGTACCTGACGATCTGTACGTAAAGTGAATGGGCGGGCCCACACATACGTACGCTAACCTCTCTGCTCGGATGCTAGAGCTTCATCAGTAGACAATGTACATAATGCAAAGGACACAGTTCGTTCAATGCCATCCAGGCTGAGAAAGCATGGCTACCAGACCATAGCAGAAGCATCTGTGGAGACAATCATGTGTTGTTAAGCAGGGTTGAATAATGCCAAATCAGTGCTGTTTGCTAGCGGTCCTTTTACTTCGGTCAGACTTTATTCAGCCTCTTTTGACCAGCTGAATCCATTTGGTTCTTGTAGGTATGCATGCATTGGAGCTACAACGGTGGAAAAATCAGGAATAAACTTACTGTACCACGACATAAGTCCATGTCAGGAGCACAAAGTAGATGCATCCGAAGGTGAATCTTCCGCTGAAACAGTATGACCTAAGAACAGCAGGCTGATTTGCCAGAAGGAAAACTTGTCTTTATTGAGCTGCAAGTCAACAGGTTCTTGTTGTTGTAAGACAGCTTGAAGTGCTTTGTCCATGACATGACATGATAATGTAGTCCAATTTTTAACCCCTGACAAGCCAGCCAGGATGATTGCCATTATCTTTTGAAATACTGCAGGTGTTGTAGCCAATCCATAAGGAACACGACAAAAACTGAACTGTTCGTTATGAGTAATAAAGACCATGAGGTAAAGGCACTTGGCAATAAGCATTAGTCAGGTCGATGGTATTAAAAACAGTAGAACCTTGGATGAGCAGAGAGTAGGGGAGCGTGGGGCACAACCTAATGCAGAGTTAGTTGTAACACACGGTTTAAAACTTTCCACACATGCCAGGATGATAAAACTTAGTGTATTTACTTGTTGCCATATCAACATTTTTTTAGAGAAAAATTTGCGCCAAAATTAAAAAAATCTTTGGAAGATATTACTGAACATTTATTTGAACATTATTTAAAATCAGACAAATCTGATATTATTTTAATCTTATATCTGTTATTTAACAGTTGAGCTAGTTCTTTAATGCTGATCTAACCAGCAGAAGACACAAGCCGCGGTTTAAATCCCAGTTGTGCAGGTGGGGTGCATTGTAACACTGCATTACAATGAGCCCCTATTAGAACTATGCTATTATATTCTTTACTTTTATGAATTCTTTTGAGAAGCCATGAGAAAAGTGTGAACAATGACTGAGAGTCAATGTTCAGAAATTATTCATTATTATTATGTTTTTAACTATGCTGTATAGCTGTATTGTCAAACTCAAAATTTTGTATATTTTAAATGATTAAAAAATGCTATTATTTTATTTTAAAAAGTTAATAATTGTATTTTATTGAGAAAATATTTGAAAATATTAAATATTTTAATCAGATAACATTTTAAGCTGTCTTTTACCTGATATTTTTTTGGTGAAACCCATGCAGATGTGTTGCAAGTGATTTAATTTCTCTGAAGGCACCTGACAGCGTTTAGGCCAGCTACTATGTTATCTTTTGGCACAAAGTAGGTTTTCAATGCATCCTCAGCATCCTCATACATCGTACTCGTGTTAAGGAGGAGAAAATCCATTGTCTCTGTGCCAATGCATGAAGGCAGCACAGCTCTCAGTGGAAACGCAGTCAGTAGCAGGTCTGGGGGAAAAACAAATCCTGTAAAAAAAGTTCCTGGTACAAATAGTTCCGGGTAATTTCGGTGGAAACGGGGCTTACGGAAGCCAAAGGTGACAGTGGCAATGAACCTAATCTCCATCAGGTCACAGAATGGAGAAAAAAAAATTACTTGTTAGAAACCAGGCTCAGTCAGGGAACCAGTTCTCCTCTGGCCAAACAAACAAATATGGTGGGAGTATGATTAATAATGACTAATTGCCTATATGATAATACAGTTTTCCAATTCTGTGTCCGTATTAGGCAAGTTTTGGGTAACAAATAATTGTTCTGTTCTCACTGATTGTGAAACTGCTGTGACACAATCATGGGCAATCGGAACATATTTGATGTTACAACATCACAGAAACAGAAATTAACCAGTCTACAAAATTACATGTTGCAGCCACAGCTAGTTAGAAAATAAATAAACAAATAATTAACATGGGGAAAAAAATTGCCACTTTGTTTTTACTGTCCAGACTTAGACAACTGTGTGACCCTCATTTTGTTTATATTAAATATTACTACTTTTCTGCATGAAAATTACTTGTCAGGTATATGTTGTGTGCTGTTATTAATTTAGCATATTACTCATGGGACAGGGAAGCCCGCCATTGCTCACAGAGACATAAAGTCAAAGAACATCTTGGTTAAGAAGAACGGAACCGCTGTGATTGCTGATCTTGGTCTGGCTGTCAAACACGACTCTAATACCAACACCATTGACATCCCCATTAACCACAGAGTGGGCACAAAAAGGTTTGATCTTTTTTTTTTCTTCCATACATAAGGTCATTATGATTTGAGACATAATAAACAGAATAATTACTTATTATCTATAGTTTTGTTGTGTAGTCTTCTTTAAGTATCAAGAATGAACAAGACTCAGAGCTAGTCACTGAATTTGACAAAGTTTGTGTGGTTGATGGCTTTGAATATTTGAAAGATATATATTTTTTAGAGACAGTTAGCAAAGATATTCTTAAACACACCTGGATATTTTACATTTAATCTCAAATATCATATTTTTGTTATATCCTATTTTTTCCCCTAAATGTTATGTAAAAAAAAGAAAGAAAAAAATAGGTTGTTTTACATGCAAACCAGATGGTCTCTTCCTGTCTAAGTAGGAAGTTTTTGACCATAGCAAGTTGTAAAGTGGACTAGGCTCTATGCTGATGGTTTAAAGTCTGGATTTATGAGTGTATTGGGTAGCCAACTGTCATTAAGTAAATAAAGACAAGGCTTTGGATTTGTGTACTCAAGACATCTTGGTGATAGAGAGTCTGTATTTTTGCATGTATGTGTGTCTGTGTATGTTTAGTATATGTGTGCCTCTGTTCCTCTCTGTAAACTCTGTATGCTCTTTCTGTCTCTGTATAAGACACAGCATTGTTTGCTTTCAGGTGTATGAAAACATCTTGATGAGGTTAATGTGTTCTTGTGGTGTAAGTACATGACTCTAATGTTGAGTATGTTTGTTTCTGCAGGTACATGGCTCCTGAGCTCCTGGATGATTCCATAAACATGAGCAGCTTTGAGTCATTTAAGCGGGCTGATATCTACTCACTTGGCCTGGTGTTCTGGGAACTTGCTCGCAGATGTTCTGTCCAAGGTGCCTTACTAGTATATTTAAAGTCAAGTTTAATTAAAAAAAACAGTGTGATCTAATCCCAATAAATGCAAACCAGCATTTAAATCAGTGGACTGGTTTAAATAAATTGTGTAACCTTACACCTTGTGTAAAGAAGGGTTTACATTTCCTTTACTGAAATGGTTGCGCCAATATTTCTTCATAAAGACGTGAATATCCAAAAACAATTACAATGTTACAAATAACACTGTATCTGAAGACCGCTAAAGAGTACATGACTGTTTACTGCTTGCCTGGTACCGCTCCATGAAGCTAACTTTAACGGGGGAAAAAATAATTCTAATAAACCCTCATTCGAGTCTGGAAGAGAAAGCATTGATGGGCTAATTTTCTTCTAATCTTTCTACTGTAGCTTATTTATACACTCCATGTCGGGGCTTTTGTATTCCTTACCTACGGTAGGCTACATAAATTGCACACATTTAGGCATTCTAATTTTTTCATTATTACTATTCTAACATTTTATAAATATTGCAAAGTCATTAAAACTGAATGCGAATTAGAATGTGAAACATAAATCTAAAATGATCGTACATGATATTCTTTTAACTAAGCAACCCAATTTGTCTAGATCTGTAATATTATTTCACTTGTATATATGAGCTTGTCTTAATGTTTTAAATGATAGGGGAGCGCGGGGCACAGCCTAACACGGTGTTAGTTGTAACACGCATGTTTTAACCCTTTCCACACATGCCAGAATGACGAAACTTATTTACTAGTTGCCATAACAACATTATTTAGAGAAAAAATAGCGCCAAAATTAAAAAAATCTCTGGAAGATATTACTGAACATGTATTTAACCATAGCAAAAGTACATTTCTGGACCCACTTTATATTAGGTGGCCTTAACTACTATGTACAAAAATTTAAATTAATAATTTGATACAATGCACTTATTGTGTACATACATGTTTTTACATTGTACTTACATGTTTAAAAATACCTGCATGTAATTACATCTGTAATTAATTTCTGTAGTTAAGTTGGCTTGAGAAAGCCAACTTACTGAAATCCTAATAAACTTATTATTATTAGTGGTGCTTGCCTAGCAAGGCATCACTATTACTATCTCACCCAGGAACGGTTTATTATTATTATTCCGGACAACATTTCGGCGCGCTACTCCCACACCGTTTGTCACAGACCCACGAATGAGGCGTCAAAACGTGCGGCTTAATCGGGAATGGTGTGCTATATCTTTTCTAAGGGGTCGGGGTACGATGTTTGCCCCAGGGGCAAAAAAGTAGCGAAAAAAATCCCATAGACTTAACATTGCCAAAATTTTTAACAAGTCATAACTCTGAGAGAGGATTTCGTAGAAACTCGTGTGTCACCACATCTGAAGAGGCTGACAGGCCCTGTCAGATGATGGGGTGTGAGTTGTACCCCTGGGGCATTAGAGCTGCCCAAATTTCCTCAAATTTGCCCCATTGACTTATAATGGGGAGGGTCGGCCCGTAAAACTCATGCGTTTATCCTACTATGGGAACTTGCATAGGGATTTTGTATTGACCACAGCTCTGGCTTACAGTGTCTCAGAGACAAGGGGGTGGGCTCAATTTACTCAGCCAACCAATCACTATCTCAGGTTTACTGTAAACCCATCAAGCCACGCCCTAGCAACCATTTAGAGCTCCCTAGCAACTGATCCCATAGACTTCCATTGAAAGAGATCAAAGGGATATCTTTGGATAGAAGTGTCATAGAAACACGAGGGTGGGTTTGTTTGACTCAGGGCATCAACAGCCAATCACAAATCACCGTCAACACTTCCTAGCCACGCCCTAGCAACCATTATCATGAAGCCTAGCAACAGTTTACCAAGACCTATATCTCTGCATCAGAACATCATAGAGGCATGGGGGTTGGTTTATACCATTAATACTGACAAGCAGCCTTTGGAGTATTCTCATTGGATGCTGCCAAGCCACTCCATAGCAACCAAACAGAGTACCTTAGCAACCGTTTACCAAGACCTATATCTCTGCATCAGAACATCATAGAGACATGGGGGTTGGTTTATATAATTCATACAGACAAGCAGTATCATCATTGGATGCTGCCAAGCCACTCCATAGCAACCAAACAGAGTACCCTAGCAACCGTTTAGCAAGACCTATATCTCTACATCAGAACATCATAGAGACATGGGGGTTGGGTCTTTTGGCTCATGCTAGCAAACTGGACTTTCAACATGCTACACATGCTAGCAGTGAATAGCTACATGCTAATAGTGATTAGCTAAGGATTAGAAAATGCCAGCAACATGCTAATCATTTTAGCACTGTCATGATGTTAGCATGATGCTAACATGATTAGCATGACAAACATGCTAATAATGTTAGCATTGGCATTCTAATCATGTTAGCATTATGTTACCAACATGCTAATCATGTTAACATTGTCATGATGTTAGCATGATGCTAACATGATTAGCAGGACAAACATGCTAATCATGTTAACATTATCATGTTAATCATGTTAGCATAATGCTAACATCATGCTAATAATGTTAGCATAATGCTAACAACATGCTAATCGTGTTAACATTGTCATGCTAATCATGTTAGCATCATGCTAACATCATGCTAATCATTTTAGCATTATGTTAACAACATGCTAATCGTATTAGCATTGTCATGCTAATCATGTTAGCATCATGCTAATCATGTTAGCATCATGCTAACATCATGCTAATCATGTTAACATCATGTTAACAACATGCTGGCTAATTGTGTTAGCATGAGGTTTGTGTGTTCATATCTGCATTAGAACATCACAGAGACTTGGGGCTGGTCTCATTTGAATCAACCTATCAAGCAGCTAATAAGTAGTAACATTCAAACTTCATTGCCACGCCCTAGCAACCAGTTACAGCACCCTAGCAACCATATATCAACATTAATGAGCCATATCTCAGTACCAGAGCATTGTAGAAATACAGAGTTGGGCTCTTTTGACTCAGACTGGCCAATAGTCTTTAAATATCACCCCATTAACTGTATAGCCACACCCTAGCAACCAGTTATAGCACCCTAGCAACCATAAAACACATGATTAAGACATAGCTCAGCCCCAGAACATCGTACAGACATGGGGGTGGGCTCTTTTGTCTCAGACTGGCCAATAGTCTTTCAATATCACCCCATAAACTGTATACACACATCCTAGCAACCATGTATAGTACCCTAGCAACAGTACAAACACATTAATAAGCCATATCTCAGCCCCAGAACATCATACAGACATGTTGCTTGGCTTTTTTGCCACGGCAAGCACCACTCACATTTTCTTCAGGAAATGTACATTCTAGTTATTTTTCTTACTCAAATTTCTGCTACTAGAGCTTTAAAGGTCCCGTTCTTCGTGATCCCATTGTTCAAACTTTAGTTAGTGTGTAATGTTGCTGTTAGAGCATAAATAATACCTGTAAAATTATAAAGCTCAAAGTTCAATGCCAAACGAGATATTTTATTTAACAGAAGTTCCCTTTCAAAGCCTACAGCGAATGGCCGGCTTGGACTACATCCTGGTACTTCCTTCATTAATTGCGTCAGTAGAACAGACTAACCTCCGCCCACAAGAATACGCGAAAAAAGGGGGCGTGGTCTTGTTGCTGTCCCACGTGGAGAAGAGGAAGTGTCGCGTGGAGAAAAATAACTGTTTCGTTTGACTGTGTTTGTCGCCATGTCGTCGAGACGCTGTTATTTTCATCCCGGAGTCAAATCACCTTTGTTTGGCTTTCCCAGGGACGCTGTAGAGATCATTAAGCGCATACATCTACCATTAAGAGGCGTGATCTTTCCGTGCAAGTTACGTGCGCTTAGCTGCTGTCGAATCACAACACAGGAACCGTGCCACGTTCGCTAAGCTGCGGTCAAATCACAACACGGGAACCGCTGGCACAATCAGAACTCGTTACGTATTTCTGAAGGAGGGACTTCATAGAACAAGGAACTCATCAGCCCGTTTTTAGGACAGTGAAAACAGCGGTATACAGATAAGTAAATTGTGTGAAAAATACTGTGTTTTTTTACACGCGAAACATGAACACATGTTATATTGCACACTGTAAACACAATCAAAGCTTCAAAAAAACACGAAGAACGGGACCTTTAACTCCACACACTCCAAACTCGGCTCAGACCTTCGGACTAGTCTGACTTGGTGTGCTATATCTTTTCAGACTGATTTGAATTACGGTTTTCTTAAAAATTAATATTAAAAATCATAAAAATCCCATAGACTTTCATTGACCAAAGGCTCATGACTGTTTGAACTGTTTAACTTAAACTGCTAGAAGCCATTGTCTTTCTTTCTTTCTTTCTTTCTTTCTTTCTTTCTTTCTTTCTTTCTTTCTTTCTTTCTTTCTTTCTTTCTTTCTTTCTTTCTTTCTTTCTTTCTTTCTTTCTTTCTTTCTAACTAATCTACTTTCTTTCTTTCTTTCTTTCTTTCTTTCTTTCTTTCTTTCTTTCTAACTAATCCATCTTTCTTTCTTTCTTTCTTTCTTTCTTTCTTTCTTTCTTTCTTTCTTTCTTTCTTTCTTTCTTTCTTTCTAACTAATCAATTGTTCTTTCTTTCTAACTAATCCATCTTTCTTTCTTTCTTTCTTTCTTTCTTTCTTTCTTTCTTTCTTTCTTTCTTTCTTACTAATCAATCTTTCTTTCTTTCTTTCTAACTAATCTTTCTTTCTTTCTTTCTTTCTTTCTTTCTTTCTTTCTTTCTTTCTTTCTTTCTTTCTTTCTTTCTTTCTTTCTTTCTTTCTTTCTTTCTTTCTTTCTTTCTTTATAATTAATCTATGAAGAAAGAAAAAGAAGAAGAAGAAAAAACCCTCCACACACATTCTGTATTTATAAGCTTGTTTCCTCATGGCCATGGGGACCAAACAATGTCCCCACAAGGACAAGGATTTAGGATATTGCCATCTTTATGGGGACATTTTGTTTAGATGAATCCATATTTCTTTCTTTCTTTCTTTCTTTCTTTCTTTCTTTCTTTCTTTCTTTCTTTCTTTCTTTCTTTCTTTCTTTCTTTCTTTCTTTCTTTCTTTCTTTCTTTCTTTCTTTCTTTCTTTCTTTCTTTCTTTTTTCTAACTAATCTTTCTTTCTTTATAATTAATCTATGAAGAAAGAAAAAGAAGAAGAAGAAAAAACCCTCCACACACATTCTGTATTTATAAGTTTCCTCATGGCCATGGGGACCAAACAATGTCCCCACAAGGACAAGGATTTAGGATATTGCCATCTTTATGGGGACATTTTGTTTAGATGAATCCATATTTCTTTCTTTCTTTCTTTCTTTCTTTCTTTCTTTCTTTCTTTCTTTCTTTCTTTCTAACTAATCTTTCTTTCTTTTTACAATATCTTTCTTTCTTTCTTTCTTTCTTTCTTTTTTCTAACTAATCCGTCTTTCTTTCTTTCTTTCTTTCTTTCTTTCTAATCCATCTTTCTTTCTTTCTTTCTTTCTTTCTTTCTTTCTAACTAATCAATTGTTCTTTCTTTCTAACTAATCCATCTTTCTTTCTTTCTTTCTTTCTTTCTTTCTTACTAATCAATCTTTCTTTCTTTCTTTCTTTCTTTCTTTCTTTCTTTCTTTCTTTCTTTCTTTCTTTCTTTCTTTCTTTCTTTCTTTCTTTCTTTCTTTCTTTCTTTCTTTCTTTCTTTCTAATTAATCTTTGAAGAAAGAAAAATAATAAGAAGAAAAAAACCCCACACACATTCTGTATTTATAAGCTTGTTTCCTCATGGCCATGGGGACCAAACAATGTCCAAAAAGGATATTGCCATCTTTATGGGGACATTTTGTTTAGATTAATCCATATTTCTTTCTTTCTTTCTTTTTCTTTCTTTCTTTCTTTCTTTCTTTCTTTCTTTCTTTCTAATCAATCTTTCTTTCTAACTAATCTTTCTTTCTTTTTACAATATCTTTCTTTCTTTCTTTCTTTCTTTCTTTCTTTTTTCTTTCTAACTAATCTGTCTTTCTTTCTTTCTTTCTTTCTTTCTTTCTTTCTTTCTTTCTTTCTTTCTTTCTTTCTTTCTTTCTTTCTTTCTTTCTTTCTTTCTTTCTTTCTTTCTTTCTTTCTTTCTTTATTTCTTTCTTTCTTTCTAAGCCATCTTTCTTTCTAACTAATCTATCTTTTTTCTTTCTAACTAATTTGTCTTTCTTTCTTTCTTTCTTTCTTTCTTTCTAACTAACTAACTAACTAATCCATCTTTCTTTCTTTCTTTCTTTCTTTCTTTCTTTCTTTCTTTCTTTCTTTCTTTCTTTCTTTCTTTCTTTCTTTCTTTCTTTCTAATCAATTGTTCTTTCTTTCTAACTAATCCATCTTTCTTTCTTTCTTTCTTTCTTTCTTTCTTTCTTTCTTTCTTTCTTTCTTTCTTTCTTTCTTTCTTTCTTTCTTACTAATCCATCTTTCTTTCTTTCTTTCTTTCTTTCTTTCTAATCCATCTTTCTTTCTTTCTTTCTTTCTAACTAAGTAATCCATCTTTCTTTCTTTCTAACTAATCCATCTTTCTTTCTTTCTTTCTTTCTTTCTTTCTTTCTTTCTTTCTTTCTTTCTTTCTTTCTTTCTTTCTTTCTTATCAATTGTTCTTTCTTTCTAACTAATCCATCTTTCTTTCTTTCTTTCTTTCTTACTAATCAATCTTTCTTTCTTTCTTTCTTTCTTTCTTTCTTTCTTTCTTTCTTTCTAATCCATCTTTCTTTCTTTCTTTCTTTCTTTCTTTCTTTCTTTCTTTCTTTCTTTCTTTCTTTCTTTCTTTCTTTCTAATCCATCTTTCTTTCTTTCTTTCTTTCTTTCTTTCTTTCTTTCTTTCTTTCTTTCTTTCTTTCTTTCTTTCTTTCTTTCTTTCTTTCTTTCTGTCTTTCTTTCTGTCTTTCTTTCTTTATAATTAATCTATGAAGAAAGAAAAAGAAGAAGAAGAAAAAAAACCCCATAAGCTTGTTTCCTCATGGCCATGGGGACCAAACAATGTCCCCACAAGGACAAGGATTTAGGACATTGCCATCTTTATGGGGACATTTTGTTTAGATTAATCCATATTTCTTTCTTTCTTTCTTTCTTTCTTTCTTTCTTTCTTTCTTTCTTTCTTTCTTTCTTTCTTTCTTTCTTTCTAACTAATCTTTCTTTCTTTTTACAATATCTTTCTTTCTTTCTTTCTTTCTAACTAATCCATCTTTCTTTCTAACTAATCTATCTTTTTTCTTTCTAACTAATTCGTCTTTCTTTCTTTCTTTCTTTCTTTCTTTCTTTCTTTCTTTCTAACTAATTCGTCTTTCTTTCTTTCTTTCTTTCTTTCTAACTAACTAATCCATCTTTCTTTCTTTCTTTCTTTCTTTCTTTCTTTCTTTCTTTCTTTCTTTCTTTCTTTCTTTCTTTCTTTCTTTCTTTCTTTCTTTCTTTCTAATCAATTGTTCTTTCTTTCTAACTAATCCATCTTTCTTTCTTTCTTTCTTTCTTTCTTTCTTTCTTTCTTTCTTTCTTTCTTTCTTTCTTTCTTTCTTTCTTTCTTTCTTTCTTACTAATCAATCAATCTTTCTTTCTTCCTTTCTTTCTTTCTTTCTTTCTAATCCATCTTTCTTTCTTTCTTTCTTTCTTTCTTTCTTTCTTTCTTTCTTTCTTTCTTTCTTTCTTTCTTTCTTTCTTTCTTTCTTTCTTTCTTTCTTTCTTTCTTTCTATCTATCTAAGCCATAAGGACAAGGATCATGCTAATCGTGTTAGCATCATGCTAGCTACATGCTAATTGTGTTAACATCGTCATGCTAATCATCTTTCTTTCATTTTAATATATCTTTCTTTCTTTCTTTCTAATCCATCTTTCTTTCTTTCTTTCTAACTTATCTATCTTTCTTTCTAACAAATCTCTTTCTTTCTAACTAATCTATCTTTCTTTCTAACTAATTCATCAATCTTTCTTTCTTTCTATCTATCTTTCTTTCTAACTAATCCTTCTTTCTTTATAACTAATCTATCTATCATTCTTTCTAACTAATACATCTTTCTTTCAACTAATCTATCAATCTAACTTTAAACTACTTTAAACGTCTAACTTCTTTAAACTTCTTCAAACTTTCTGGTCAGGCTTTCTCAAGCCAGCTTAAAGTTTGTCTCAACAAACTTTTTTTCTAGTTACATTTGTTATTACACAGTTGACACTTCCCTTACACCTAACCCTACCCTTAAACTTACCCATACCCCCACACCTGTCCCTAACCCTACCCGTATCCCACCTCAATATCAGCAAAGGTGTTTTGCAATACAATTTGAACACAGTAAGTACATTGTACTTATTTTTTGATGTAAGTACATAATACTTAAGGCCACCTTAAGTTTAGTTTTCATCTCTGTTTTTTGTGTTTATTTAAAATAAGACAAATCCGATAATATCTTAATTTTATATCTGTTATTTAACGGTTGAGATCATTCTTTAATGATGATCTTACCAGCAGAAGGCACGAGCCGTGATTTAAATCCCAGTTGTGCAGGTGGGGTGCGTTGTAACTCTGTGTTACAATGAGCCCCTATTAGAAATATGCCATTATATTCTATACTTTTATGAATTCTTTTGAGAAACCATGAGAAAAGCGTGAATAATGTCTGAGAGTTAATGTTCAGAAATTATTAATTATTATTATGTTTTGAACTATGCTGGGGTGCGTTTCCCGTACAACGATGTAACTCACTACTTAACTACCATAGTACGATGCATCGTTGAAGAAATCAACTAGCTAGTCACGACTGTTTCCCGAAACCATATTGTCGCAAATCGTTCAACCACGTTGGTTAATGATGTCACGCAGGTGGTGGAGTATTAACTTATTATATTTAATTAGTGTGAGATTAAATTAATGCTAGACTTTTTGCTATAAATTACAGACATGGCATCTGAGGATTAATTCTTATTTTTCTCAGTTATTTTACTTTATTTTCAGATTCAATCACAAGCTCGATTTTACATACTAGTGCACGTCCGCACATGCGCACTCTTCAAAAACGGTGCTTTAAATCTCTTGACAAACTAAAAGACATAATTGACATTTGTATGTATTCTAAATAAAAGATATAGGTTGTACTAAGTGTCAGCTTGCTTATTTTGCTCAAGGTAAGGATTTATTAAGTCCACATGTCATGCAAACAAGAAACGTCTCGGTTACAGATGTAACCCACGTTCCCTTTCGTTCAGTCACTACGACGTACGATAGTGACTAACGAATGGGGGTTTCGCTTAGAAGCCTATCATCTTCGGGCATATAGAAAACGCCCAATGGCGTGCCAATGCCATGGGGCATGCAGAATTTGCATACGTAACTCCGCCTCACCGCGTGAGTATAAAAGGAAGTACGTGGCAATATCGCATTATGTTTACCTGCTTGAGGAGCCAACTGAACTCCTGCGTTCCAGGTAGCACAGCTGATGTGGCAACGGAACATACGTCTCTGTTCCCTCCTCAGGGAACGAGGGTTACATCCGTAACCGAGACGTTCCCTTTCGTTCAGTCACTACGACGTACGTTAGTGACTAACGAATGGGGGTTCCAATATAATCCCGCCACTCAGCTGTCTTCCAGTGCCCTGCGTAAGTGTGAGTTCCCTGTCGTAAGACTAATACGGACGAAGGACTCACACTTATCACAGGATTACCAAGGTACACTGGGAAGCATATCCCAGTGAAGGTATGCAAAGATGCCTGCCCGTAGGGAGGACTTAAGAGTACACATATGACCCGCTAAGGGCGGCATATGGAAACTCTAGGGTACCAACCACAGGTGGATTTTTAACCCTAGGGGTGGCAGGAACTTGCCAAGGGAAAGACACCTGCTCGCTAAGGAGGCTTACGGTGGAAATACGTGTGTGGGGGTCGCCGGAGGGGAACCATGCACACAGGGCACGAGGGTCTGGGCTCGTTAGAGGGCAGACACACAGGTATTGGCGTAAGCAGTGCTGGAGGGACTCAGGGCTCTCGGGGAGCTCACCTGAGGGAAAATATCGCACGTATCCAGTCCGTGGAGTGGAATGGCGAGCAAGCGAAGACACCTGAGCCTGGCCCATTACCGGCCCCTCGGGGGAGCGAGTACATAGTCGGACACTGGCTCCACTCGGAGATTGTAGAATCTGGCGAATGTGTTTGGTGTCGCCCAGCCTGCAGCTCTGCAGATGTCTGTTAGCGAGGCGCCATGCGCTAAGGCCCAAGAGGAGGCCACAGGTCCTGAAACACTGCGTGCTGTCTACGTAAGTTAGCCGGCCCTAATTCCAGGCACGCTTCATCCACCGAAAATGCCTGCAGGTCCCAGACCCTCTTAACAGAGGCCAATGAGGTCAGCAGAGCCGTCTTCATCGACAGGAACTTAATATCAACCGACCGCAAAGGCTCAAAGGGAGGCCTCTGCAGAGCATTTAGAACTACTGCGAGGTCCCAAGAGGGTACGAGAGGAGAGCGAGGAGGATTCAGTCTCCTCGCCCCCCTCAGTAACCTGATGATCAGGTCGTGCTGACTTACCTTTTTATCCCCCAAGAGATCGTGGTAGGCAGATATTGCGACCACATAAACCTTAAGGGTGGAGGGAGACAGCCTTCGCTCCAACCCCTCTTGGAGGAACGAGAGCACGGACCCGATCGGGCATTTCCAGGGGTCTTCTTGGCGAGAAGAGCACCAGGTGACGAAGAGGTTCCACTTCAACGCATAGGCATGCCGAGTGGACTCTGCCCTAGCGGAAGTGATGGTAGCGACTACCGCAGGTGCCAAGGGTGCCCCGTCTCTGCGTAAGGAGGTCTCAGAGGAATAGGCCAGGGAGGAGTTGTCGCAAGGAGTACGAGTTCGGGGAACCAGGTCCGGCCGTGCCAATACGTGGCAACCAGAAGGACCTGCTCCTTGACCTGCCTGAGCTGCACAAAAGCTGTGTGAGTAGGCTCACTGGGGAAAATGCATATCTGCGTAGGCCCCGCGGCCAGCTGCGCGCCAGTGCATCTGTGCCGAGCGTGCCCTCGGACATGGAAAGAACAGGCTGCAGTGGGAAGAGTCGTGGGAGGCAAACAGATCTATCTGCGCATTCCCGAACTGTTCCAAAACAGCTGGACCGACTGGGGATGGAGTCTTCATTCTCCCGGAAGTGGCTGAAACCGTGAGCTCGTCGGCTGCATGGTTCAGGACTCCCGGAATATGGACAGCACGAAGGGACCTCAGGCACTTCTGACTCCATAGAATGAGTTGAGACATACGGCGGGAACGTAGACCGCCCTGGTGGTTGATGTACGCTACAACGGCTGTCTTGTCTGTCCTGACTAGTACATGTTGACCCTTCAGCAACGCCCGGAAGCATTGCAGGGCGAACCGTACTGCCAGCAACTCGAGGCAATTGACATGCAGGAGACGCTGGGTTCCTGTCCAGGAGCCCGCGGCTGCTTGTCCATTGCACATGGCACCCCAGCCCGTGGCAGAGGCGTCCGTCGACACGACAACATGCCTGGAAACTCGTTCTAAGGGCATACCGGCCCGTAGAAAACTGAGGTTCGACCACAGGGTGAGAGTCTGTCGGCAGGCCCGAGTCACTAGTACCTGGAGCATGCCAGACCGCCATGCCCATCTCGGAACTCGATCGCGAAGCCAAAGCTGAACCGGTCTCATATGAAGCAATCTGAGCGGCGCTATCGCGGCTGCAGATGCCATATGCCCCAGGAGCCTCTGAAAAAACTTCAGTGGGACCGCACTCTTGCTCTCGCATTAACGAAGGCAAGTCAGCCGTGACTGCGTGCGCGCTCACTGGTAAGCAGCCCGCACCTGGCGACCGAGTCAGAAACCACACTGAGAAAAGAGATCCTCTGTACGGGGTAGAGTCACTCTTCTCCCAGTCGACCCGAAGGCCCAGACGGGCTAAGTGCCGGAGCACTTGGACTCTGTGTCCGCAGACCTGCTTACAAGAGTGACCCAGTATGAGCCAGTCATCGAAGTAGTTCAGGATGCGAACCCCGTGCTGCCTGAGTGGCGCAAGGGCTGCCTCGATAGACTACGTAGAGTCACGAGGGGACAGTGCTATCTGGAGTGTGAACGAGGCGTCAGAGACGGGCCGCTGTTTCAGTCCAGCACTCGCGGGAAACGATGTGCGAGAGGGGGGCGTGGCCCGAGGAACGTATCTTCGGGGTTCTTAATACCACAGCACCGCCCTCAGGTCACCCTGGCCACAAGCCAAAGTACCACCTCTCTCAGAGACGTTAGATTGGGGTGTGGCAGAGGGGACTCTTTCTCGCGGAGATCACTGAGTCTCGACCGCGACATCGCGATGGTCACGTTCCCGCAGTGGAAACATGACACATCCACAATCACTGCCCGAAAATGCTGAAGCCCAAACACGTCGAGCAGTGACTGTGCCCATAGACAGCAACGGAGATCGATCGCACCCGGAAGTGCACGGGCGAACCGTCTTGAAAAAGACGTGCCATGCGCAAGCTCTTTTTGTGAGAGGAAACCTCGCAGTCGATGCCGAAGCGCCCAGGGAAACACACACCAGCCGTCTAGCAGACCACCGCGCAGATCAGCAGGCAGGAAGTATGCGATCACTGGAACGCGCTGTCACACCAACACCAACTGGAAAGCTGCTCGTCTCGAAGAAGCTGACAGAGTCTCAGAAGGCTTGTGAGGAGTGAAGAGGTAGGTACTCTTGGCTCCGAAAGCAGAAACAAACATAATGCGATATTGCCACGTACTTCCTTTTATACTCACGCGGTGAGGCGGAGTTACGTATGCAAATTCCGCATGCCCCATGGCATTGGCACGCCATTGGGCGTTTTCTATATGCTCGAAGATGATAGGCTTCTAAGCGAAACCCCCATTCGTTAGTCGACTATGACGTACGTCGTAGTGACTGAACGAAAGGGAACTATGCTTCTAGCCACAGGTCGAGAGCTGTCGTTCCAACCACGCAAGTTTGCAACGCTGTTTGCGAACGTTCGTTGGAACAATGGTTTCGGGAAACAACGACTGGTTGAACTATGTTGATAACGACGGAACTTGCGACCATAGTTGGCTAACGATGCTTTTGGGAAACGCACCCCTGTATAGCTGTATTTAGCAATGTGTTTGTAGTCAAACTCAAAAATGCTTATATTTTTAATGATTAAAAAATGCCATTATTTTATTTTAAAAAGTTAATAATTGTATTTTGTTGACAAAATATTTTAGTTTGTCTTGTATATTTTTTTGATTATATCAGGTAACATTTTAAGCTGTCATTTGGTCATGTTACATTGTGCCCCACCACATGTTACGATGTACCCCACCTATGGGGCATGTTGTCACATTTCACTTCCATTCTTTCGGGGTAAATCAAGAAAAAAGTATACACTGTATTAATGAAACAAAACCACATAATTGTACAAGACGTGTGCAATTAATGTGGGAAAAAATAAATACTCTGAACCCCAAGTGGATTTACACAAACTGAGAAAGTCAAAAAGCGTTAGGTTGTGCCCCGTTCTCCCCTATATTTTTCATTCTGTATTTTTATTATGCATTTTATAGTTTGTACGAGTGCTCATAGTCTCGCAGTCGTGTGATTTAGTCAGCTTGTGAAATGACTTTAATGCAACAGTTCGCCGGACAATTATGTAAATAAATAAATAGGCCTACATAAATAAATGAAGAAAAATAGCGCGATAGATCGCAGAATAAACGCAGAAAACTCTTTTGGGTCGCTTTTTTTACAGAAAGCGACCCACAGACCCCGCCCCCAAACCCGATAAAAATTACTTTGCTAATTACAGAAACTATAAGCTCAATTTATCAATAAGCACCTATTAAATATAGTGACATATAGTAATAAGTATATATGGTCCTCGAATGTGTTCAATATTTCACCAGAATCCGTACTGGGACTTTTCACCGTTTGTATCACTGCGCTTGTATGTGTTTGCGCAACTTGCATCATTAAGCCACTAGGTGGCGACAAGTGACTGTCTTTAATTGAGCAATTGAACCATTAATTAGTAAACATTGATCAGTCCAAAAGCATTGATTAATTCAGGAAATAAACAAGTTGCTGAAACTGATCTTTACGGATGCCCTAAACGGCCATGGATAATATATTTTTTTTCTATCTTGTTTTCTCGTGATCACAACTTATTTTCTCATGATCTCGAGATAACAAAAGTTGTTTTCTCTGATCACGACTTATTTTTCTCATGATTGTTTCTTTCTGAAACACTGCACTGCACTGCTGCACTGCACCCGGAGTCTACTGTTGCTATAGCAATGAACACAACTTCCAGGCGCATCTGATCGACGGATAAACCGTGCGCTCTTATATGTTATGGATCTTTCAGCAAAATCTTTGCTTCACTTAATAAACATTTTATTTGTGTAATTAACATGTTTAAATTATCTACAGAGCATTCAACAGCTCAAGCGCAGACGGAGCCTTCAGTAGGATGGCAGATTATCTATTCTAAAAATCGTTTAGAGCTGCTTGAATTCACCCACTTTATTTTCCTCATTCATTTAAAATAAAATTGCATTACATAATTTGTGTGTTATCCAAGCATTGATGATTAATGTTTGAATTTGATGGTGGTAATTCAAAGTTTTTTTTTTTTTTTTTACCATTTTGTTATTTTGGCTCAGAATTTCATTTGTTGGAAATATAAACTAAATTTAGAAATGCTTTTGAAATGAAAAACTTTGCGTTTAATAAACAAAATATATTTCTTAAATGAAGACAGCGTTTGGAGTGGAGTCCACAGTCTTTGCTGTTATTGTGAGTGTACACAAATAAAAGTATACAGTTTATAGTGTATAATTATATTTTTCACTTATCTGTATGGCTAAAAATGAGTTTTTTCCACTGTCATAAAGGAATAAATCCATCAGAAGGCGCTGCCGACTTCGTCGGCCATGGGTTAAAGAAAACGTAGTTTCATAGTTAGGCTATGTTTAAATATTATTATTATTTGAATTTCATATGTTGATTATGAAAAGTGAGCAGCATGAGTAAGGCTACATAATCAGATGTGCATAGGCTATGTCTGGGGACATGGATTTTGAGCATGTAGACCTACTTCATTTAAAAAAAAATCCCTTTTAAGTCTTTCTTTAAAATTAATTTTGTTTTGTATAAATTTTATCTTAATTTTAATCAATGTTTCATAAACTAATTGGCTGGATTTAATAAACAATTAGGAAATACAGCAGTCAATATAATCGTGACATGGAGGTGTCAGCGACATTAATAGCATTGCATGTGAGCTAAAGTGTGTCTCACAGACATGAGAAATATGTTGCTTGAAATGTCTACTTTTAAACGAAACAATTCAAAATGACAAGAAATAGGCTACTCTCTGATTATGTAACAAAATGTGCATTTCTCTCTTGGCGCATCCACTACTGCGGAGAAGTTTATTAATAAACAATTAAAATGTCTCCTTGCTATTTTTGACACATTCATAATCAATACTTTTGCCGGTTCTGTGTAGCCAGCCTTGGCACTGCTCTGTCAGTACGCGCCCGTCTGCTTCCTCCAGGAGGGTTCACGGGTTCACCACCTGGTCCCTGACGGGGTGGGGGTACCTTGGGCATATATCCAGGAACTATATATCCTGAACTCCAGGCACGCTTCATCAACCGAAAATGCCTACAGGTCCCCTACCCTCTTGATGAAGGCCAATGCGGTCAGGAGCGAAGTCTTCATTGACGAGAACTTAAACTCGACTGACCGCAAAGGCTCAAGGGGAGACTTCTGCAGTGCAACTAAGACTACTGAGAGGTCCCCAAGAGGGTAAGAGGGGAGAGCGAGGAGGATTCAGTCTCCTCGCTCCCCTCAGGAACCTGATGACCAGGTCGTGCTGACTTACCTTTCTGTTCCCCAAGTGGTCGTGGTGGGCAGATATTGCGGCCACATATACTTTAAGGGTGGAAGGAGACAGCCTTTATTCCAACCCTAATTGGAGAAACAGACCCCATCTCCAGGGGTCTTCTTGGTGAGAAGACACCAGGTGACGAAGAGGTTCCACTTCAACGCATAGGCGAAAGTACTCTGCCCTAGCGGAAGTGCTGGTAGCCACCACCAGAGGTGGTAGGGTACTCAAACCCACTGCGTCCCATCCAGGAGCCGCACGTGGAGGTTCCAAAGATCGGGACGTGGGTGTCACAGGGTGCCCTGTCTCTGAGGAGATACTCAGACGAAGGCCAGGGAGGGGCTGTCACAAGGAGTAAGAGTTCAGGGAACCAGGTCCGGCCGTGCCAATACGGGGCGACCAGAAGGACCTGCTCCTTGTCCTCCCTGACTTTGCACAATAGCTGCGCGAGAAGGCTCACTGGGGGGACGCGTAGGCCCCGCGGTCAGCTGTGCACCAGTGCATCCGTGCTGAGCGTGCCCTCGGTCAGGGAATAAAACAGGCAGCAGAGGGAAGAGTCGTGGGAGGCAACAGATCTACCTGTGCATCGCCGAACTGTTCCCAATCAGCTGGACCGACTGGGGAGGGAGTCTCCAATCTCCTGGAAGTGGTTGAGACCGTGAGCTTGTGGGCTGCACGGTTCAGTTCTCCCGGGACATGGACAGCACGAAGGGACCTCAGATGCTTATGACTTCATAGGACGAGATGGCGGGCGAGTTGAGACATATGGCGGGAGAACACCGATCTGTTTTATAAAAATATAAATATAAAAATAATATTAATAATAATAATACAAATTATTCATATACATTTTTTTAAATATATATGATGTTTCACATCCGCATCCAAACTTTTAGAATAATTTAGATTTTTCATCAGTACTTATTGTAAATAATTAATCATGAATTATTTGTGCTCTGCAGGGATTCATGAAGATTTCCAGTTGCCTTATTATGACCAGGTGCAATCAGACCCATCAGTGGATGATATGAGGAAGGTGGTGTGTGAACAAAAACTCCGACCTAACATTCCCAACCAGTGGCAGAGCTGTGAGGTTTGTGTGATAAACCTACAATTTATGTGACATTTCATTTGACAATATGTAGTATTCACTAATTTGAAGAAGCAGTTAACATGGATTTAGTTGGGTGGAGTCCCCCTCGGTTGAAATCCCATACCGGGGGGGATTTGCTTAAAACCACTCTATTGCTTGCACTAGCCTCGATTAAGCAAGTTTGAGAATTGCAGGCAATTTCTGTTAAGATTGTAAGTATTTAAAATATTTAACTTTTTTAAATGTTTGATTTTTAATATGAATAAATAGCGCTCATAAACTATAGTCTTTCTGTTTTTAATACATTTCTTGAATATGTCTTAATTACAGTAGGCCTATCCGCTTGTTAAGTCATGACTGGGTCCAAGCTTCAACTCGTTTCACTTGAGAATGCCATCGACGGCCGTTTATGAGCGCTATTTATTCATATTAAAAATCAAACATTTAAAAAAGTTAAATATTTTAAATACTTACCGTCTTCACAACAGTCTCTGTGCTCACAGCGTCACAGACATTAATATTTCATCACTGTCTGGCCATCTGGAATTTTGGTATGGAGATAAAGGTTATGATTATATATTTTTTTTGTATTACACCACATTGTGTGTGTATATTAGCACCGTTTTATATTTTTCTTACGGTATGAGATAGAGCATTTGTAATTTAACCTTTACTAGGTTAAATTACGCCACTGAGGCTAATCATGTCCATGGCACCTGTTACCTATGGCTATCTGTTAAGAAACTGTAGGCTACATCAATAATAATAAATTACAATACTTTCGAGCTATGGGCACTGCCACTGATACAGGCAGTGGAAGAGCCTATTTTACGCTGAGCTTGCTTCTGCTTTTCAAACATGGAAGTGTGACGAAGGCACATAGGCTATATGAATTCTCTAATGGGGATACAGGCATATTTTGAACACATCACTGTACAACACATGTCCTTATAAGGAGAAAATTATGTTGTTTTTACGACATAACATCTCATTATTACGAGAAAAGATGTCGTTAAAACATCACATCTTGTTATTACGACATAATTGAGTGGGAAAAAATATGTATGTGGCAGCAATGCGTCACTGTAACTTTTGATATAAAACAAAGTTTTAGATTTCAAATTCTGAACATTTTATTGCGAAATTCAAACAATAAATACAGTTTGACTCTTTAATGTGCGAAACAGATCGGTGTTGCCGCCTCAGATCAAGTGAAGCGCCATGAGAAATACACATGAACCGACCATCTCTTCAGATTTACTACAAGTTATTGCATGAATTAAACATGAATTAACATTAGAAAGTATGTTGAAAAATACAGTACAACTTACTGAAATCTATATCATGTCTCATGAATGCATGAGTTGGCAGCTCTGTTGGCATTTTCCTCTGCTTTTTCTTCTTAATTTGTTCAGCTCCCGACAGATACCTTTTGGATCCCATTTATTATAATAACGATAGAGAGATTAAATAATCTATACACATTTTCTGTCATGCAAAATGCTTAAGCGTTAATAAAGAGTAAACGCGCCATTAAAATTGTTTTTTTCCCCCCATATTTATAGAACGTGAGCATTTTGGAGAAAATGTGGTGGAATCATATAAATACCATGATAATTATGTCACTAGAGCGGTATGAATATATTATGCAAATTAGATTGCAGTGCTACTGTGTATGTTTCAATTTTTTTCTGCTTTTATTTATACTGTTGTTTTGCATTTATTATAATTTTCTCTAATTTGTCATTATGAATTATACAGAGCTATCCTTTTTTATTTAATGTTATGGGGAATTTATTGTTCACAGTTTTTGTGATTGTAATTTTTGTAATGTTTAATGAGGTCCATGCAATGCGTGCCTTTCGCCAACATTGTTCTGTACTTGCTTTAAGCACAGACATTAAGTCAGTAATCGTACTGATAGTCGGAATTACATCACACTAGTTCATTCTTCAATTTCTCTTGAAGAGTGTCAGGGCCTTAGGTTTCCTGGCCACAGAAAAACTTTTCTTACTGTATAGAGTTTTAGAGCATGTAGCAAGATCGAATTGTTAAAGGGACTTTATTTGTAATCAGAGAACAACAATGATCTTGGGTGAATGCACACACAAAGTTTATTGGACTAATCTATGGAACGCACTATAATTAATCTAAACATAAACACACACACATTCACACATACATACACACAGAAATTGAAAGTGGATGAAATGTCTTGGTAACATACATAACCCTAGTTCCCTGAATATGGAAAGGGATCATGAGATAAATGTTTTCACATAGATTAAACATTTTAAAGTTTCATGTTCAAAAGCAAAGAATCACCCATGTATGTTTGTGTTTGTTCCAGGCACTGAGGGTTATGGGTAAGATCATGCGGGAGTGCTGGCATGCCAATCCAGCTGCTCGGCTTACAGCTCTACGTGTCAAGAAAACCTTATCTCAGGTGACTGGGGTCAAGGACGTTAAAGAGTAACCCAGCGGCCTGGTACCCCTCTTATCTCTGTCTGTCAGTGTTACTGAGACATTTCAAATGCTCAGTTGAGATGCCAAAGATTTCAGGAATTTAAGAGGGAAAGTGTGTGTCTTGTGATGACACCTGAGCTTTGAAAAAATTAAGGAAAGTGTATTCTGTCTTGTAGTCAATAGATGGTGATAAAGTACTGATATACTTCTACCTCAACTGATTCTACAAGTGCCAAATGCTTTGAGTTGCACATTATGCTTTGTGCCATAAATGTTTTGCTTGGTGTAATTTACAAAATAACACTGAAAATGTCTGAATGTCTGTTTTCATAAACTCAGCAAAAAAAAAAGCAAAAGAAATGTCCTCTCACTTTCAACTACTTTTATTTCTAGCAAATTTCTATTTTTGTGTAAATATGAACATAAAAACATTCAACAACTGAGACAAACTTAAGTTGCACAGATATTTGACGAACATATAATGAGTGAGCATATGTTCCCTAAACAGGAGGGGGCTGTAAACGGTGTCTTAAGGACTGTTCCACATGGTGCATGTGCAAAAAATATTTATGATTTAATGAACAAGCATACAAAACATAGTTTAAACCATTTCCATTAAAGATCTATAAAGCTTATGTGGATAGTACAGAATTATCTTTAGTATGCTGAAAAAGGGCCATTTCTTTTTTTCTTTTTTTTCGCTGAGTTTCTATACAGAGGTCCAAAAATAAATAGTATGATTTTTTAAAATTCTTTTTTTTTAAAGACTTGTGTTGACGTCAGACAGCATAATGTGGTCTGCAACAGGAAACTGGTGTTTTTTAGCCCAGCTTTGTGCAGGTTGTGATTTCCTGGCACTATTTTTTCTACTCTTTTAAACAGTTAAAATCCATTTTGATTGTACTGTGTACCTTACCTGCTAGAAAGGGTGGATTTCTGTAAGCCTTGACATTTCTGAATGTAAAGAAAGTAGGTTGCATTTATGCTCATGTGTATATGTCTGGAACAAACCCTGAAAAACGAGGTAACTGAAAGCAATTTGACAAGACGCTTCATATAGAGCAGGGGTCTCCAACCCTTTATACACCACGGACCAGTTTCGGAAAAGTAGAGCAGGGGTCTTCAACCGGTTTTGTTTTGAAAATATTTTTTGGGAAACGCTCAGGCATTGGTGGGGGTTTGAGGTGTGATCAGAGCAATGATCAATTTAGTATTTTTATCTATCATTCTATTCTGTCCATCAATTCTGCAAACCGCTTTATCCTCTGCAGGGTCACGGGATGCTGGAGTATATCCCAGCGTCTCGACCAAAGTGACACTAGGCTCACACACAGGCACGCACACATTCACACATTCAGTCACACTTACGGGCTATTGATTGTGTTTATTGTGCATGTTTGTGCTGTCTTAACTGAACACAGCTTGCACTGACATTCTATCTTAAAATATGTCGGTGCCATTTTTTTGTCTCAAGATGCACACCAGTAATGTTTTTTTCTAAGGCACGTTTTTAAAGGCTATAACATTTCGAACAAAAAGCTATGAAAGTCACGTTTTTGGCAACAAATTCGTCCATATCAGATTCAGAAAGATGATCAAAACATAGATCAAGTAATTAGAGTCCATCAACCCCCTAAAGCACAGTTTAAGTCTTTGTGGGTTCTATATTTTTTTTTTCAGTAACGTTTTAGCAGTTTTGATTTATATGCTGTTGAATGTTTGATGTTAGCTTACTTGTTGGGTTAACATGCCTGTAAGCAATGCCTGCATCTGAAAACTTAGGCAGCTGACTTGTTGCCCCGCTGCCATGACTTTGTACAAAGCACACAATGATTTTGGACCGTCTTTGAGGTAGCATAACGGTTTATTGATCTACAGCAAAAGCGAGCTTTGGTGATAACTAAGCAAATATGTAATTACTACAATAGTAGAAAGTAGAAAACATTGGTCAAAAACATACATTTACACACTAAATGACAGCAACCGCAACTTTCAGACTCCATCTTTCTTTTTTAGCTCAACTGTCACCAAATAGAACGCACAGAATTGTGGGATATCAAAGACAGTGAAGGATACATCTATGCTTGGTTCAAAAATCAATCAGATGAAGGTATCTCAGGAGACAGGAAGCTAAGCTAATATTAGATTCGGATATGCCTTGATTCCTTCCTACCTTGAAATGCATCCTCTGAAGGCAGAATTTTTAAGCTTTCAGATGCAGTCAAGTTCTATCTGCTCCATCTGGTTTACGCAGATCTTCTTCACTTGTTTTTGAAACATGAATTGCAGGAAAAACTTGCTTTTGTCATAAATGCTTTTGAAGCATTATGTCATAAATGATGGAAAATCTTGTCAATGGCGGGGAAAGAGAGGGGTTTGTCTTTCAGTGTTAGGTGCTTAGTTTCAGGATGATAAAGCAACTTTCACGGTTTCATTGACCCATTAGCTTATTTATCTCTGCATTGCGAACTGCCACAGCTATTTTAGATACAATTCATCATCTTTTCCGTTAAATGCAGCTTTCTCTTTTCCCATTTTCTCATCAGTAGCTGCATTATCACCATTGCTCTGGCTTTTTCTACCTCCTGCACTAAAGAAACATTTGCACTATTGCTGTCAAACAAACTAAAATCGAAAGCTCGATAAGGCTTTGTGTCCTTACAAATTGCAAAAGTCTGCTTGCGCTGCGTAAAGAGAAGTACACGATTCGTTTTAGTAGTTTTCCGCCAAAATAAAAGCTTACTGTTGCAAGAGTGAAACTGATGTTGTCTGAATTGCGCCCACTACGTAAATTTAGATAGTGGCTCTTAAAGGGCACAATGCAATATATATATATATATATATATATATATATATATATATATATATATATATATATATATATATATATATATATATATATATATATATATATATATATATATATATTTTTTTTTTTTTTTTTTTTATATATAAATATCTAAAATATTTCCCCAAATTTTTCATGTAACCCTGGTAGCAACTTTCCCAGATTGTTCCACAGCCTCGCAACCTCAACCTTCCAAATGCCAATGTGAAATTTATGACTGTGAAGAAAGTGTACATTTGGTAATGTTAATATTCAAGTAGAAATTTCACTCAATTGCACTATATAAAGACTCAAAGCTGCTGAAGAATAGAAATCAGCACTCAACAGACTTGAAAATACAGAAATGGAAGAGCCCAGCATATATGAAACCAAACATAAAATGATCTGTATATAAATAAACATGGGAGTATAGTGGAGCGTTGTCATTTCTTAAAATGTATACCTGCATAACATTCGTTTGTTATATATTGTGCTTTAAGTCTGTGTGGTTGAACACTCAGTGTCTGTGTGGTGTTTCATTGAGATGTAAGGCTGTTCAGTAGCGATTTCTCCATGACCTATATTAGCTGTGTGCTGTCTCTCTCTCTCTCTCTCTCTCTCTCTCTCTCTCTCTCTCTCTCTCTCTCTCTCTCTCTCTCTCTCTCTCTCTCTCTCTCTCTCTCTCTCTCTCTCTCTCTCTCTCTCTCTCTCTCTCTCTCTCTCTCTCTCTCTCTCTCTCTCTCTCTCTGTGTGTGTGTGTGTGTGTGAGTGATAAATATGCCTTGTGAGGTTCTTGTGCAAATAGTTCTAATTTTGTACAGTTGTAATATGGAACTTGTCTGTAATGACACTTCAAATGTCTGAATTGTGTTGAAATTGCCTCTGTCCATGTGACATTAACAATGCTTCTTTCTATAGGGATTTTTCAATAATGAATTATAACACATATGATGCATTTTATACACTGCCTGGCCAAAAAAGTCACAGTTTGGATATAAATAGGCAAATGCACAATAGTATATGATTGGATCATTACTGCAGTGAATATTATGTTTCTAGTATGTTGTATGTTTGACAACAGTTCTTCTAACCCTAATTGATGGAGTGTGTAGCTTTTCGACCATGTAGGAAGACACATCATGGCCATATTCCAGGATGACAATGTCAAGATGCATCAGACTCAAATTGTGAAAATATGGACCAAAATTGATGCACCTCTTGATGGAAATATATGTTGTTTTGTTATTTCCATAAATTTTTGGTCAAGATCTTGTATTGACCAATGCAAGAGTCAAGCACTCTGTAAAGTCTCCTCCAGCACTCCTGATGAATCTTCCTACATGGTTGTTTAAGAAATGAAAAGCTACACACTCCATCAATCAGGGTTAGACAAACTGTTGCCAAACATATAACATGCTAGACACATAGGCCTAATAATCACGGCAATGATGATCCAATCATTGACTCTGAATCATTTGCCTATTTGAATCCAAACAGCGACTTTTTTTGGCCAGGCAGTGTATTTTACTCTAAACTTTATATAATTATTTTATTAGACATAAACATAGTTTGCTGACTGCTTGTCGTAAACATCAATATTCAATTGTGTTTATTTAATCTCTACCAAAGAGAAAATGTTTATTTACATTTTGCCTGTTGAAGATAGGTCCTGTTTTATCCTGCCTCAATAATTTGCAGAAGCATAAAATGCTTAAATAAGGATTAGACAAAATGTGTGGGGTAGCTGAATCCTTAAAACTTAGGAGAAACTGCACCATTACTGGCCTGATGCTGTTGAGAAATGTTGTAGTTGACTATTTGTCATTTGGGTATTCAATATGAGGTCCTAATAGATGTCAACATTTCAGACTTTAACAAACAGAAGCTTGTGCTGTCTGTAAAGGTGCTGTCTGATGTTTTGAGAGACAGCAGTTTTGTGAGTAGCATTGTGTTTTCTCAGTATTAGATTATTTAATTTTCTGAATTGTAAACCATATAGAACAATAAACAATTTTTCATGATTCATTGTTGTCTTAGTTTTTGATCTATTTTATTTGTTATTTGTGATTGATTTATTTTATTGGGTAATTTAATTTAAATAAATTATATATACTGTATATACAGTATATATATATTAGGGATGTAACGGTACACAAAAGTACCTCGGTTTTGAAGTCATGGTTCGGTACGGGTTCTGTACAGCAGGGGAGAGAAAACTAAATATAAAATAGCTTTTTATTTATTTTTATTAAACAGTAGTTTAATGAACAAATTGTGTCTGTACTAAAATTAATTCCATTTAACTACACGTTTCTTAAAGATAATGCTGTAAACTATATAGAGAGCCCTTACTTGCACATTACTAAAATATTAAAGTAACAACAGAGCCAAAACTATTTGCCTAAATTCAGTTGCTATTTATTTTTTTAGATATAATCAACAACACTCAAATAACACATTGTATGCACATATCTAAACTTCACAGTTTTTGCAATAACTTCTAAATCTAATTATACAATTATGTTTTTACTCCAATTCGGTGTTGAAATATAATAATTTATACACAGTGGCTGTCATTTTCATTACATTTTTATTGACGTCTTCGCACCATTAAAACACTGATTGAGTGATTACACGACATATGATGTTTCAGTAAGTTGTAATGTATCCTCAACATACCTTCAGATGTTCATTCATGTTTATTGTTTGACTAGGAAGAAATGATCCCGTTCCGCTCTGCCACTTGAATTGACAGGCATATACAGTGATCTGTCACGTCAAATTAAAGAGTGTCAACACAGCATTTATCGTTTGAATTCCGTGATAAAATGATCTGAATACTTACAGTTTTTCTCAAACAATTTGGTACATTTCTCCAAACTCAGGTAGTTCTCAAAACAGTTAACACAGCAAACTAAACACACTCTTATGTTGGCGAAACAGTTAAGTATTCTGTAAGATAGCCAGGTAGTAAGGCACGAGGACACTAAGTTTCCAACAAAAAATGGGTTTTATTGTACCCAAAAAAAAAAAAAAAAAATCTCTTCTCAGAGACCAATCTACTTCGAGTGTATTAGAAACGAGCCAATGAAAATTGGCATGCAGTTCACGCATTCCACGCACCACCCCGCATCGCAGGTATAAATACGGAAGTGGAAGTGCCGCATACCGTTTTCAACTGAGGAGCCGAGATAGGTGGCTCGGGCCTTCAGCTGAAGCACAGCACCTGGCGACGGGACGTACGTCTCCGTTCCCTCCTTCAGGGAACGAGGGTTACATACTTAACCGAGACGTTCCCTTTCAGTCGGTCACGTTCGACGTCCTATGTTGGAGTGGGAGTCAGGGCTCCCGGCAGGGAAGGACAGTCACTTGCTGTTCCTGCAAGACCCACTCAGCGTGACTATTGGATAACGCTGGGAAAGCGTGCCCGTCTCGGGAGATGGTACGCTGCGGAGCCACATCCTTCATGGAAGGAGAGGTGGAAATACGCACCAGGACTAACGTAACAGGGTAGTGCAACTATGGAAGTCTCTGGGGTGGACCCAACCTGGTCCCAGGGGGGGAAGAACACACCCAGAGACGACAGAACGGGCTCTGTCAAGGGAAAGACACGGGGCTAGCCAAGTAGGGTAGCAGGTACCGTGGAAGAATACACATATGAGGTAGCCGTTAGGGGGCCGCAACATATGGAACCCAGCCTACACACACGTTCCACAAGCATACGGGTGCAGGCCTGGCGCCAGATGGCCGCAACGTCTGGCACCGCAGGGGTGACGGAGGAACTCAACAGGGTTAGCCGTTTCTGGGGAACACAACTGGAGACAATAGACGCACGTATCCGGCCCAGAGGGCGGGAGTGGCGTTGCAAGCCGACACTAGAACGGGTACTTAGCGCTACTGGCCCCAGGGGGCGAGGATGCGGGAAGATACCGGCTCTACACGGAGGCTATAAAATCTAGGGAACGTGTTAGGTGTCGCCCAGCCCGCAGCTCTACAAATGTCTGTCAGCGAGGCACCTTGAGCCAGCGCCCAGGATGAAGCAACACTCCTTGTTGAGTGTGCCCGCACCCCGAACGGGCAAGGTACGTCTTGTGACTGCTAAGCCAAGACGATGGCATCCACTATCCAGTGGGCCAACCTCTGCTTGGAGACAGCCTTTCCCTTCTGCTGACCTCCGTAATAGACGAAGAGCTGCTGTGAGGATCTGAAGATCTGAGTCCGGTTGATATAAGCGCGAAGAGCGTGGACGGGACGTAACAAAGCTAGGGCTGGGTCTGCCTCCTCCGAAGGCAGCGCTTGCAGGTTCACCACCTGGTCCCGAAAGGGAGTGGTAGGAACCTTGGGCACATATCCAGGCCGGGGTCTCAGGACAACGTGAGAGTTGGCCGGCCTGAATTCTAGGCACGATTCGTCTACTGAAAGTGCATGCAGGTCCCCTACCCTCTTGATTGAGGCCAATGCGGTCAGGAGGACTGTCTTCATGGACAGGATTTTTAGCTCAACTGACTGCAAAGGCTTAAATGGAGGACCCTGGAGTGCTCTAAGCACCAGGGCTAAGTCCCAAGAGGGTATCGAGGTAGAACGAGGAGGATTCAGTCTCCTCGCACCTCTGAGGAACCTGACGATTAAGTCGTGCTTACCTAAGGATTTACCGTCTACTGCATCGTGATACGCCGCTATTGCTGCGACGTACACTTTGAGGGTGGAGGGAGACAGCCGTCGCCCCAACCCATCCTGCAGGAGGGAAAGCACAACGTTAATCGAACACTTCCGAGGGTCTTCCCGGCGGGAAGAGCACCAGTCAACGAACAGGTTCCACTTCAGAGCATAGAGGCGCCTCGTAGAGGGGGCGAACCTCCTGTCCAGGGACCAGACATGGAGTTTCCAGAGGTCTGGACGCGGGTGCCATAGAGTGCCCCGTCCCTGAGAAAGAAGGTCCTTCCTCAGGGGGATCGGCCAGGGAGGGGCTGTCGCGAGGAGTGTGAGTTCGGGGAACCAGGTCCGGTTGGGCCAATTGGGCGCAACTAACAAGACCTGCTCCTTGTCCTCCCTGACCTTGCACAGAGTCTGTGCAAGAAGGCTCACTGGGGGAAACGCATATTTGCATAGGTCCCGGGGCCAGCTGTGCGCCAGTGCATCTATGCCTAAGGTACCTCCGGTCAGGGAGTAGTACCACTGGCAATGGGTCCCATATCAGCTGGACGCTCCGGGGGTGGAGTCGCCATTCTCCCGGAGGTGTCGAAAGACGAGAGAGCTCGTCGGCTGTCTGGCTCAGCGCACCTGGGATGTGTATGGCACGAAGTGACCTCACAAACTTCTGACTCCACAGGAGGAGATGGCGGGCGAGCCGGAGCATGCAACGGGAGCGTAGACCACCCTGTTGGTTGATGTACGCAACGGCCGCAGTGCTGTCCGAACAGACCAGTACGTGCTTGCCCTGAAGCGGTTTCTTGAACCCGGTCAGGGCAAGACGTACCGCCAGAAGCTCCAGGCAATTGATATGCCAACGCAGTTGGGGTCCCGTCCACAGACCCGAAACTGTGTGCCCGTTGTACGTGGCCCCCCAGCCCGTGGATGAGGCATCCGTGAAGACCACAGCATGCCTCGACACCTGTTCTAAGGACACACCGGCCCGGAGAAACGAGGGGTCTCACCACGGGCTGAAGGTTTGGCGACAGTAAGGAGTCACTGGAACCCGGTACTGACCGCCCTTGCCACGCCCATCTCGTGACTCGGCCGTGTAACCAGCGTTGAAGCGGACTCATATGAAGCAATCCAAGCGGTGTTACCGCGGCTGCAGATGCCATATGCCCCAGGAGCCTCTGAAAGAATTTCAGTGGGACCGCCGTCCTGCCTTTGAACGTATTCAAGCAGTTCAACACTGACCGAATCCAGCTCCATACCGAGATAAGATATCCTCTGCGTGGGACAGAGTTTGCTTCTCTTGGTTGACCCAAAGTCCCAACAGGCTGAGGTGACTGAGCACCATGTCCCTGTGTTCGCACAACTGCTCCCGAGACTGGGCGAGAATAAGCCAGTCGTCGAGATAGTTGAGTAAGCGAACGCCACGTTCTCTGAGCGGAACAATGGCTGTCTCTACGACTTTCGTGAAGACGCGAGGCGACAGGGACAGCCCGAAGGGCAAGACTTTGTACTGATATGCCTTCCCCTCGAACGCAAAGCGCAGGAACGGTCTGTGTCGAGGAAGGATAGAAACATGAAAATACGCGTCCTTCAGGTCGATCGCTGCGAACCAATCTTGGGGACGGATGCACTGGAAAATGCGTTTCTGCATTAACATTTTGAACGGAAGCTTGTGCAGGGCCCGATTCAAAATGCGCAGGTCCAAGATTGGTCTTAACCCACCCCCTTTCTTGGGTACAATGAAGTAGGGGCTGTAGAACCCCGACCTCATATCAGCTTGAGGAACCGGCTCGATCGCTCCCTTCGCCAGCAGGACATTGATCTCTGACCGCAAGACATGGGCATCGCTGCTCCGCACTGAGGTGAAGAGGATGCCCTTGTACTTGGGAGGCCGGCGTGCGAATTGAATCGCATAGCCGAGTCTGATGGTACGGATGAGCCAGCGTGACGGTCTGGGGAGGCCAAGCCAGGCCCCCAGAGACCGAACAAGCGGGATCATCGGCACCACAGACGTACCCGGGGTGAGGCAGCGAGGTGGAGCACTCAGACCCGACTCGGGAGGCCCGGAGGCAGCCCGTAGTGTTGTCCGAGTACTCCAGGTGGGGCAGAGTGTGGGTGAGGAGGCCCGGGGGGGTCCTCGGTGCCCACACTGCTGCCCCCTGGCGAGGGGTGAGAGGGGAGGAAAGGAGTGGCAAGGCCCGGAGGCATCGCACACTGCCAACCTGACCCTCTCGGAGTTCAGGGAGGGAGGAAACTGCTCTTTTGTTGAGAATGTGGATACCGCTGGACCCCGGAGGGCCAGCGGCAGGATGTTCTTGGTACCAGTCTGGATGACATTCTTCCCCCGGTCCTCCTCCGGGGGGAGGAGGGGTGCGGACACCACCTCCTCTGGAGCAGCTCCTCTTCTCTCTGGACTCCCCGCGTCAGGGCCGCTTACCCATGCGCTTGCCTGCCGACTTAGCAGGCCCCGACGCGGGTTGGGCGCCCCCTTACGACTGGCACCCTGCTTCCCCTGTTGTGGTTGCTGCTGCTTGGGTTTAGCAGGGGTGGAGGCAGCCCTCGGCGACAAGCAGACCACCGAGAACTGCTGGCGAAGTTCTCGATGGCGTCGCCGAAGAGGCCGGCCTGGCAGACAGGAGTGTTGAGGAACCGCACTTTGTCGGCATCACGCATATCTGCCAGGTTCAGCCAAAGGTGGCGTTCCTGGACCACCACAGTGGACATCGCCCGACCCAGGGTGCGTGCGGTGACTTTCCTGCATAACCCCTGGGTCGGAACTACCCTCGTGCAGTTCCATTAGCGCTTTTGCCTGGTAGACCTGCAGGAGCGCCATGGCGTGCAAAGATGACGCAGCTTCCCCACAGGCTGTGTAGGCTCTGCCCGTTAGGTTGGACGAGAACCTACACGCCCGGGAGGGGAGACGTGGGTGACCCCACCAGTCCGCAGCGGTCTTAGGACACAGTTGCATCGCAACCGACCGCTCGACTGGGGGGACCTCCACGTAACCCTTAGCTGCGCCACCATCGAGGGTAGTGAGGACGGAGGAGTCAGTCGATCATGCACGAGCGCTGTAGGGCGCTGTCCACGATTTCGTGAGCTCCTGATGCACTTCCGGAAAGAATGGTACTGGGGCGGGGCGCTGAGAACCAGCACGATCCGCCCCGAGAAACCAATCGTCCAGCCGCGAGGGTTCGGGACATAGTGGAGGGTTCCACTTGAGCCCGACACTCGCGGCGGCCCGGGAAAAGCATAGCCGTGAGCTCTGGATCGGATGCGGACAACGCTACCACACCCAAAGGGGGCAGCGCAGCCGGATCCTCATCTCCAGAGTCCATTAGCTCGTCCCCCGATGCAGCTATCGATAGCATGTCGATAGCTCAGTCGGAGCCCCAAAGGAAACGGCCGGCCCCCCATGGGAAGGACCAGCGCACTCCTCCGGAAGCTCAACCGGAAGCTCAACTGGAAGCTCAACCGGCGTAGCTGAGGGGGGAGGGGTCCGAGGAGTCTGTTGACCTGGCGGGAGTGCCCTCACAGTAACCCTCAGGTCTCCACCAAAGGCATCAGCCAAAGTAGCAGCCCTCTGCTTTGCAGTGGGAGGACCACTAGATTGGGGGATGCACGATGGGACTCCACCCCGTTTGAGGTATTGGAGCCTAGACCGCAACACTGCGATGGTCATGTTCGTGCAGTGCGAACCACCAATACTAAAGGGAACCACCAATACAAAAAACAAAATAAATCAACTTAATCTAGCAAATTTGCTAGCTAGATTTTAATAAACTGAGGTCAGCAAAATAAGCTCTAACTTAAATAAATAAATAAATAAACCAACATTTTATAAAGTAACAGGTTATTTATAATCCAACAAAATGAAGTAAATATAAACCGTATAATAGAGCCTGGCAGGTCACCTATAGGAGAAAAAAAAACAATCCGTGCAGACGGTTTTTCAATCCGTTCCCTCAATTTATAAACCATGATCACGATTTCTTAAACTGTTCCCTCGGTTTAACAAATCGTGCTCACGGATTAATAAACCGCACCCACGAATTTCCAATCCGTGCGCTCAGATTTTGCAAACCGTACCCTCAAATTCACAATCCGTGCGCACGGGTTTGTAAAAACTTTTCTCACGGATTCATTTTAGAAGAAGAACAGTAAACTCCCAGGTAGCCTACGTGTTAACGAATCTTATTGTTTTATTGTGTATTATTCATCAAATTATATTAACTGCAGTGATTCTTTATAAACGGGTGGCGGAATACAACGATTTAATAAGAATTGTGTGTCAAAATCTTGTTATAAAAAAAAAAAAGTTTTTACAGTTTTAGAAACATTTGTGTAGGCTACTATTCAATTTTAACATGAAGACTTGTTTTAGTGATTTTATTATACTATGCTTTTTGCCCAAAATAGACTTTAAAAGATACAAATAATGACTCTCTCTCTGTGTGTCTGCCCTTAGACTGCTCTAGATTCGTCTCGAACTTGTTCATCTTCGGATGCTTCGGATCAGTCGCTCGCACTGTTACAAAACAAGTCTTCATGTTAAAAAATATTTTTTTTCTCTTCAATTTTTTTAAATAACGCATTCATTAATTATTTTATGATAAACATACTGTTTTAAGTGCACTCATTTATAGTCATAAATGAAAAATAATTGATAAATAAATACATTTAAAAAATAAATACAATAAATAATAATTGTTGTTGCTATTATTATAATAATTATTATTTGCCTATTGTTGCATTTTGGCTACATGCATTTAGAAGAAGAAAAGGGAACAAAGAAATTAAAAAGTCAGTCATAATACACAATGCCAGGTTTATTAGGCAATAATAATAAAGTGCTAAGATTATTACAGTTAAACAAGATTTTGACGCACATAATTCGTATTAAATCGTTGTATTCCGCCACCCGTTTATAGAGAATCACTGCAGTTATAATTTGATGAATAATACACAATAAAGCACATAAAGATTAAAACACTTATAAAACACAATAAGATTCGTTAACACGTAGGCTACCTGGGAGTTTGCTGTTCTTCTTCTAAAATGAATCCGTGAGTAAAGTTCCCTTTCGAGGGAACTCTCACTGCGTCTGGTTAGACACTTGGGGGATACTCCCTAAGCACTAGCGAATCTGAAGTCCGTATAGCCACTAAACCAATCTGATTGGCGTGCATGATGACGTCATCATGACGGCGTACCCGGAAGTATAAAGCGGGAGCCGGCGCACAGAAACGGCAGTTATTGCTCTTCAGCATAGCGCTCTCTGTTGAAATTGTCTGTCTATTTACTGTTGTTTGTCACAGTTGCAAAAGTGTGTGAATGAAAAGAAAGAATGGAAAAGAATGTGAGAGAGTTTAAGCAGTGTGTGCATCTGTGTCCCTGCTTTATTCGGGCTCAGATGCACACCTGCTTTGTGTGCAGTGAGCATGCTCGGGCAGTTCTCGAGGGAACTGCCTGTCAGTGGAAAAGCTGGTCACTCTCAGACTGCTCCACTCTCGGCTGGCCGTGTTCGATGAGGCCGGCCAGCTTTGTGAGCCCCAGGGTTCTGGACCCGCGATCGCAGAGGCGTCTCGGTGTCACAGACCATGGGGTTCACAGAAGGACTTGTCAGCTGGATCTGGGACTGCTGCGGCACTTTCCCAATCCTTGTCTGACAGTTCTAAAGATCTTCCTCCCCGTGTGGAAGCCCGCGCTGCGGCTTCTTCCCCCGGGGTTGAGGATCTGATGCTTATTCTCTCCGGTTCCGAGGAGCCGGATGAGTGGTGCATCAGGGCAGGTGGAGAAGCAGGAAGTGTTTCATCCCTTCATCCACTCGCCCAAGAGGAGCTAATTGAGGTTTTTGACTCGTGCGGTGGCCAAATTGAAGATCAACTGGCCACAGGAAGTGCCGGATATCCAGCCACCTAGTAGGCTGGACGACCGGTTTCTTTCTCGCCGGGTCCAAACACCTCGCCGGGGTTTACCTTTCTTCCCGGACCTACACATCGAGGTGTGTAGGTCGTGGAGGAAGCCCTATTCCTCGCGTATTCCTCCAGTATTGGATTATTCCAATGTTCTGGGGGCGCGCGAGGCGGGCTAGGGGACGATGCCTCGGGTGGAAGAGGCTCTCACGAGTTATCTTTTCCCCGATTCTGTGTCGTCCCTTAAAACCCCGGAGCTGCCCACCAAACCCTGTCGGGACACCTCATCGTTGGTGGGCGAAGCTTATATGGCGGCTGGGCGGGCTGGTAGTTCCCTGCACACATTATCTGTCTTGCAGGCCTACCAGGCTGACCTCCTGAAAGAGCTCAATGAGGGCGACGGTCCCTCTTCGGAGGATGTGCTGGAGCTACGGAGGGCTGGGAGATGGCCCCTGCTATCGGCCGGGCCATGGCCTCCGTGGTGATGGTGGAGAGGCATCTCTGGCTGAATCTATCGGGGATGAGGGAGAAGGATAAGTCCTTCCTCCTAGACTCCCCGATTTCGCCTTCTGGTCTATTTGGTGACGCGGTTGAGACCGTTGTCGCCGGGTACCAGGAGGCGAAGATGCAGTCAGCAGCCTTCCATCAGTGCCTCCCTCGCCACTCAGAGCCTGGGAAAGCGGCCCCTAGGGGGCAGCCTCAGCCGTCTACCAGCTCCTTGCACCGCCAGGTGCAGAAGGAGAGCGTCGCCTCTAGAGCCCCTCCTCCAGGAGCCTGGCAACAGAGGCGGCGTTCTCACCAGCAGTCCCAGCAGCGGTCTTTCACTCCTGGAGGCGATCTGAGGAACGTACTCCAGGGAGGGAGGCTGCTGGGAAGAAGTCCTAGCTTCGGCTGGACTTCCAAGAGCGGTCCCCCTCGCGGGGGAGCAACCGAGGTTGCTTCCTCTGCGGCGCTCCCGGGAAATCGAGGTAATCCCGCCGTCTATGACGCTTCGGGCCCCATCGATTTCCCGCGAACGCATGCTGCTCCAGCCGCCTCCGGAAGGACTTGCGGCTGGGCAGCTAACGCGTCCGCACATAGAGAATCGTTCCTAACCACATCCTGCTGGTCATCCGCTTCAGGGGGTTGGGGACGACGCTCGTGTAACACCCGAAGCCAGCCTCGAGAGGCTGGTTCCCTCAGTAGATTATCTCGGCGCATGGAATGCCTTCCGAATATTTCTACATGGGTCCTGCGTACTGTAGAAGAGCAGACATCCTGTCGAGGCAGGGGCTGAGGCCCGGGGGGTATCGAATGCTTCCCTTCGGTCTAGCTCTTCACCCACGCACATTCACAAGGTGCATGGATGCAGCTCTGGCTCTATTGAGACTCCAGGGCATCCGTGTGCTGAATTATCTCGACGACTGGCTCATATTGGCCCAGTCGTACGGGATGGCAGTTCGGCATTGAGGTGTCGCTCTGGCCCGTATAAAGTGCTTGGGGCTGAGACTCAACACAGCAGGTGTGTTGACGCCGTCCCGGAGGACTACGGTTCTAGGGATCGTATGGGACTCGACGACGATGCGGGCACAATTGTCTCCCGCGCGAGTCGAGACCATACTGGCGATGGTCTCAGAAATTAGGCTAGGCCACAGCATCACTGTAGAGCACTTTCAGGAAGTGCTGGGGCTCAGGGCAGCAGCGTCCAACGGGATACCCTTTGGCCTGCTGTACATGAGACCTCTACAGTGGTGGCTGGAATCCAAGGGGTTTCCCCCAGAGGGAATCTTTTCCGTATGATCAGGGTAACGCGCAGATGCCTTCGTTCCCTAGTCACATGGAAGAAACCTTGGTTTCTGTCCCAGTGGTCAGTGTTGGGAGCGTCCTGTTGCCGGGAAACCGTTTCAACAGACGTCTCCTTCATTGGCTGGGGCGCCGAAGGCGCTTGGGTTTCCCTAGTCCTAGTTGTGCCCGGTCTCCGGCTTCACACTAGGGCAGGCACGACCCTCGGTAGGTCCCAAGGGTCAGTGTTGGAGCGTCCTGTTGCCGGGAAACCGTTTCAACAGACGTCTCCCTCATTGGCTGGGGCGCCGAAGGCGCTTGGGTTTCCCTAGTCCTAGTTGTGCCCGGTCTCCGGCTTCACACTAGGGCAGGCACTACCCTCGGTAAGGTCCCAAGGGCCAGTGTTGGGAGCGTCTTGTTGCCGGGAAACCGTTTCAACAGACGCCTCCCTTCATCGGCTGGGGCACGGAAGGAAAAGGAGTGTAGAAGTATCTCCCTACGGTGCTGGCGCTAGGGTACTCAAGTCCTAGTTGTGCCCGGTCTCCGGTTTCACACTAGGGCAGGCGCAACCCTCGGTGTGGGCTAGTGGGTACTCGTTCCCCAAGTGTCTAACCAGACGCAGTGAGAGTTCCCTACTCAGGGAACTGCTCGGGTTACGACTGTAACCCTTGTTCCCTGAGTAGGGAACGAGCACTGCGTCTCGTCACCACACCTCGGCACGCCTGGAGCGCATGCTTCAGAGCAATAGCTGCCGTTTCTGTGCGCCGGCTCCCGCTTTATACTTCCGGGTACGCCGTCACGATGACGTCATCACGCACGCCAATCAGATTGGTTTAGTGGCTATACGGACTTCAGATTCGCTAGTGCTTAGGGAGTATCCCCCAAGTGTCTAACCAGACGCAGTGCTCGCTCCCTACTCAGGGAACAAGGGTTACAGTCGTAACCCGAGCAGTTTTTACAAACCCGTGCACACGGATTGTTAAAGCGTGAACACGGATTATGAATTTGTGGGAACAGATTTAAAAACCGAGGGTACGGTTTGCAAAATCTGAGCGCACGGATTTGAAATTCGTGGGTACGGTTTATTAATCCGTGGGCACAATTTGTTAAACCGAGGGAACAGTTTAAGAAATCGTGATCACGGTTTATAAACTGAGGGAATGGATTACAAAACCGTCTGCACGGATTGTTTTTTTTCTCCTATAGGTGACCTGCCGGGCTCCGTAGTAATATGGAGTAAAAACCCAACAAATCAAATTCAACTTCCTTCACATTTATTCATATTCAATATTAACATCAAAACTAAAAGTGTGTTCTCTGTTGATTTGATAACAAATTCAGCTGAAGAAATAAATGAAAATACATGTTTTTCATTAAGTTCTTTAATGAGGAGTTCAGGTGTATGAGTTGTCACTCCACAAAAAATATATAATGCAAATAAGTACATAGGTAAATAAAAAATAAAATAAAAAATGTACTGCATTCATTGAATCAATTAATTTATTGATCATGCCTCTCAATTACATCTGGCCAGAGAATTTCATCCACATCAAAGCAAACATTTTCTCGAGTCATGCATCGTGGGAAAAAACGCCTTGAATGCTGTGTCCATCCTTGACATGCTTGTGCCCCAATATCTCCACAGGCCTCTTCCATCACTTGAAGAAGACTTACTTGGTTGTAAGGGTTGCGATCATTTACTTTCCATCTCCAAGAGGAGAAGAATTCCTCAATTGGATTCAGGAAAGGAGAATATGGTGGAAGGAACACCATCCTGAAATGTGGGTGATTCTCAAACCACTCTCGCACTAGTGCTGAATGGTGGAATTGGACATTGTCCCAAACAACTACAAAATTCTGCATCATTTGCTCCTGATCACCCTGTGAAAAGAGGATTTCATTGAGGAGGTTTAAAAAATGTAGAAGCCTTGCTGTGTTGTATGGTCCCAAGACAGCATTGGGTGCCACAACACCAGTTGTAGAAATTTTGGCACAGAGAGTGATGTTGCCTCCTCATTGTCCAGGGACATTGACTGTAGCACGATGGCCAATCACACTCCTTTTTTTGTGAAGATTGAAGCCTGCTTCATCAATATGCAGGTAGGCCTACTCATAATGAGTTGCACTGCTATCCAACTCCAAGATTATCTAGAGTAAAAAGAACACAAGGTACAATACAGTAAGTTAGTGTTTTATAGTAATAGCATTGGTTGCAGTCAATACTACTGTGAAACTGTTGCTGATTTTGAGTTCACACTTTGAAGCAGCAGTATACATAGATATGCCTATATCTTTTCACTTACAGTAGCATGGAATAGATTATTGAAAGATGCGGGAATCTACAGCCGCTTCAATATAATTATGTATATAAGAGAGAGAAATAGGAGGCACCAAATGACAAAATTTGATTGATTTATGACCCCTAATTAACATTCCACCCCCCTCCCTCCTACCCCTCCCACTGGACTGGACACTTGTTTGGACACCTGTTTTATTATCCTCCCCCCGCCCCCCCGCCCCCCCTGCTATACCCCCCATTCAAAGGAATTTATGACTATTTGGAACTTTGTGTGTTTTTTCTAAAATGTTCGAAAACGAATGTGCTTGAAACTTTTTAAAATGTGAGACATTGTGTTGGGATAACAGTGATAGATCAAGATCAGGGATAGTTTTTATTAACCCTCAGAGACCTAAGGGTATTTTTACAATTAATTTTCCGCCTGGTGTTATTTACTAAAAAAGCTTGTAAAACATCAACCCTGTTGTGCACAGACAATTGACACACCTCTTTTTTTTCAAGACAAGTTGCACTGTCAGTATATTTGTGTTGCATTGATGTCACCTGAATGTAAAATAAGTTATGGGACCATAAAGACAAATGAAAACATAAAACGGAAATTTAATCACTCAAATATTTATTGAAAACACACACAAATAAATAAAAGCTAAGCATATTTCCTCTGGAAAACAGTTTGTTCAAGTCTTTGGAGTCCTGGAACTCAGGAATAAACATGATAACTTATACAGAACCAAAACTATTTACATTTTTCCAAAAAAAGTCCAGGCGCTTTTGGCCTCTTTGGATTTTGGATATTTACTCGTGCCAAGCCTCAAAACAGTTCCTATCAGGAACTTCTCCTCAAACTTTCTCCTCAAACTTTTTCCTCAAACTTTGTCCACAAAACTACTCAAAACTGCAGCGCGTCTCTCTCTCTCTCTCTCCTCAACACTAGCCGTGTGTCTCTCTCTATCCACAATAACAGAGCTGTGGTTCATGCGTAATGACGCACACCAACGTGGATGACGGATCAGCCTGTCATTGGTCAAACCCTCATCCAAACCCTTACAAAAAATAACTGCAGTACATTGAAGTAAAACTGCAGTATATTGAAGTAAAACTGCAGTATATTGAAGTAAAACTGCAGTAATATTGCAGTACAAAGTAGTAACTGCAGTACAATGAAGTACAACTGCAGTAAAACTGCAGTACAAAATAGTATAACTGCAGTACAATGAAGTACAACTGCAGTACAAAGTAGTAAAACTGCAGTACAATGAAGTACAACTGCAGTACAAAGTAGTAAAACTGCAGTATTGAAGTTCAGCAGCAGTAAAACTGCAGTACAAAATAGTATAACTGCAGTACAATGAAGTACAACTGCAGTACAAAGTAGTAAAACTGCAGTATTGAAGTTCAGCAGCAGTAAAACTGCAGTACAAAATAGTATAACTGCAGTACAATGAAGTACAACTGCAGTACAAAGTAGTATAACTGCAGTACATTGAAGTACAACTGCAGTACAAAGTAGTAAAACTGCAGTATTGAAGTTCAGCAGCAGTAAAACTGCAGTACAATGAAGTACAACTGTAGATTTGCAGTATAATTAAGTTTAGATGCAATATAACTGCAGTACAGTGATACACTGTAATGTATACGAAGACTTCGATGCAAATGTCCGTTTTATTGAGTTTTTTTTTTTATTGGGCTCCTATGTTTATGTTCAGTAATATCACTTAAATGGCAATTTACTTTTAGTTGTCATTAAATAATTTTTTTTTAACCTATAGGAGCCTTATAAAAAGGTTAATTTTAAAAGAAAAATATCAGACGGTTTTTGCATCTGAAGTCTTCATAGGCCTTCCAACTCATACTACACTGTACTGCAGTTATGCTGTATTGTGCAACATGTAGCCACTTTTGTCACCTATGGGACATTTCAACCACATAGATAAATAGCCTTCACGTGACTGGATCTTCCCCACCAAAAAATAATTAAAAAATGTATCTCCCGGAACGCAAAACACAATTGGGCTAGTTTTGAGTAGCAATTGGACGAGTTTTGTAACCTGCCAACCCTGATTCGCAAGCAGGACGGAGAAACGTTTTCTGGAAGAAACGTTCATCAGGCAAGTTGGAGCTGCTTCACAACAATTCTGTTGGCATCATTATTCTCATTTTTATCACTGTAAAGTAACAATATGTATTGTTTAATGTGCTATAAATAATAGTGACTTGACTTAAAAGGGACCTATTTTGCTTATTTTTACAAGATGTAATTTAAGTTACAGGTGTCCCCAGAATGTGTCTGTGAAGTTTCAGCTTAAAAGACCTCACAGATAATTTATAAATCCATGTCATACTCATTTCAGACTACAGTGAAGAACAGGCTTTTTTTCGGGCATGTGCCTTTAAATGCAAATGAACTGCTGCGTGCACGCGGCCCCACCTGCTCGTGATTATCATCATTAGCGATCTCTCTCACGGATAATGGACTGTTTTCTGAGCACGCACAAGAACTTGCTGTCAGATAACAAGTCTCGTGAGTAACTTCTCTTTTACATTTTTTGCTGGGTTTTAACTGTCAAATACACACAAGGTTCTTGTTTTCTGAAAAACTGTGCAGAGGGGCGGTAATATAAGATCCTCTTCCTAAGTCAGAAGAGAGAGGCTAATTTTTCACTGTAGAAACTTACCAAAAGAAAGTTACTGGCGTTGTCCTTTAAAATGTTCTGGGTTGGTAGATTCACCGGGGACCTGATTATAGTACTTAAACACGGAAAAATTAACCATGGTTTTATTATAGTAAAAGTGTAGTAACCATGGTTTTTGGGCTAATTGATTACCATTTATATAACCACAGTTTTACCGCAAATTCTATGGTTGGAGTAGTAAAGCCAAGGTTAATTTGTGGTTACCATGGTTTAACTATTATAACCATGTTTTTTTTTTTTTTTTTTTTTTTTTTCCTATTTGGTTCATTTTCGTAAGGGTTGCCTTTTATGTTAAATATCTTTGTAATATCTGATAATATTGTATATACACAAAAATAGACTAAATTAGGACTTCTTTTCGCAGCACTGTACACAAGCATTTATGTTCAATAGTTTGACATTAATGTGCAGAAAAGGATGTTTTACAGGAATACTATTTATTGTGTGATTGCTATTTTCAGAAAAATGCACTGGTAACAACAACAACAACAACAAAAAGACCAAATGTAGTTCAACAGAAGATCATGGCTGCTGTGAAACAAAACTGCACTCAAATAATGGTGAGAGCTGTAGGCAACTTCATTTATTTGATCTTTTATAAACTATTATCTTTATAGTTTTGAATGCATAATAACTAATATTGTACTTCAGGAACCAAGACCTGTGGGAATGCTGGAGGAATCAAGTGTACAAAGTCTTCTGTCTCCTAAGCCATGTTAGAAGAGATCGAGGATTTAAAAAATGAAATCAAAGAGCTAAAAGAAGATTTACAATATTAGCGCTGCTGGAAAGGTAAAGAAATCTAGTTATACCACAACAATTATTCTCAGTACTTGACATCAGTTCTCAACAGTTTGCTCGTGGACTCTCTTGTTCATGGGTATATTATACAATAGTCTGTTGTATACTGTTGTTGACTGAAAGGTGTGCATTAAAACAATGAATGCACAGATAGTTACAGTCAGTTTAATCTCCATTCTAAATCAATGTGCTGCCTTTCCTGTAACACACACACACACACACACACACACACACACACACACACACACACACACACACACACACACACACACACAGAAACATATTTCTAAGCAACAAAGTCTTCAAGGGTTAGTTTACCCAAAAAATTAAATTAGCCCATGATTTCCTTAGCTCATCCTAGGTGTGTATGACATTCTTCTTTCAGACGAATACAATCAGAGTTATATTAAAAAAAAGTCCTGGCTCTTCCAAGCTTTATATTGGCATAAGTGCATATATCCATCATATAACTGCTCCACACTGCTCAGGGGGTTAATAAAGGCCTTCTGAAGCAAAGTGGTTTGTGTAAGAAAAATATCCATATTTAAAACTTTATAGACTAAAATAACAAGCTTCCGGCGGTCAGCGGTACGCAAGTCAACTTACAGCGAAAGAGTAATCCTTGACGCATGCGTATTGACGAACACACGCAAAGGATAGAGCAAAACAAAACACCGGTCATGAATTATGCTGCCTTCACGTGCTCTTGGAATTATCGTAAATACGAGTTTCCTATGTATAAATTGCACATGAACACCCTCCCATTTCAAAATTTGAATGAGATGAGCTCGTAATCACGACTTCAGAAGTGTGAATTATCAAATTTCCGATAGCACGTGAATGCTGCATTAGTCTAAAACGAGAATTTTAAAGGGAAATGGTGGAGGATTTGGATATAAGAGAAGAGGGATTTTAAGTTTGTTGCCCAGTACTATCCGTGAGAGGCGTAATAGCTTGCGATGCTCCTGTAAATCGCGTCAGGGGTCACTCTTTTAGCGCAAGTCCACTTGCGTACCGCTGGAAGTTAGTTATTTTAGTCTATAAAGTTTTTAATATGGAGATTTTTTTTCTTACAAAAACACGCCATTTTGCTTCAAAGGGCCTTTACTAACCCCCTGAGCCATGTGGAGCAGTTTTATGATGGATGGATGCACTTTTATGATGGATAGATGCACTTTTATGATGGATAGATGCACTTTTATGGACGTCTAAAAAGTCAATGCCATTATAAAGCTGGGAAGAGCCAGGACATGTTTTAATATAACTGATTATTCGTCTGAAAGAAGAATGTCATACACCTAGGATGAGTTGAGGAAGAGTAAATCATGGGGTAATGTTCATTTTTGGGTGAACTATTCCTTTTTTGCTGTTTCTGAAGTGATTCAACTGTAAATTCAGCTTCACCAGAGTGCTGCTGCACAGATGCAGATAATTCACATATGCACTATCTCTTTCTCCTTCGTTTATTCATTCAAATAAATGTAATCCAACCATGATGCTGATGTATCTCTGTGCCTGATTTAAAGTGTGCAGAATGCTAGATCTAATGGCCCAATAGCCAAAAAAAGAAAATTAACTGTTAGGTTTACCCTTCCAGTCAAATTGTGCTCCACAAACATTAAGGACAGCTTTAATTTAACTTTTTTACCTATCTTTAACAGCTGTGTGTCTATTGCACAGTTTTAGTGCACTTCACAGAGGCAACCCACTTCATGTCAGGTGGTTCTTTACCTCCATCTTGTTCAATAAATGTAATGCACACCTAGCCATGGATTAGCCCTTACTTATGTGAAAGGTTATAAGTTACACAAAGTAATAAATGAAGGGGCACAATAACTGTGGAACATATATTCCATATACTTTATTCCAATAATATTACATTTTTATTTAAGGTTAGATTTGTGAATTAAAAGTCTGAGAGGATAAAAACAGCCAATATTTGTGGAGGGCGCTGTACAGTATTTAAACATTATTGTGTCTCTCTGCTTTTTATTTTTCCAGAAATGCGTGTCATTGTGCAAATTACACAGACTGTCAGTGGAGTGACAGAAACGCTCAGATTTCATCAAATAAATATTCATTTATGTTCCAAAGATGAACGAAAGTCTTACGGGTTTGGAACGACACAAGGGTGAGGAATTGATGACTGGCTGAACTAACCCTTTAACTTCTTTTACCTGGAGTGTTCAAAGCATATTTGTGATTTGATAATGCTCACCAATATAGCGTTAGAAATTCATTGGAAATATTATGAATACTTTGCACAATTCAAGATTAATATTAAACACACTATATGCCTGTGGTGAAGTGTAACTGAAACTTGAGTTTATCTAATCAATTTGTTTCTTTGTTTTTCCAGACTACATCCTAAATAGTGTTTCCACATCTGAGATGCAGGCAGTTATAAGAACCATGTGGGATAATGATGAGGATAAACTCTTAAAAAAAGCACGCTCCCTGAATAATATAAGATATATGCATGATCGTATGATTTGTAAATAAACACTTTAAATACAATGTCTAACTCTAAGTCTGTTATTTGAAGTTTACAAATAAAAAAAAGTGAAAATCACATTTATTTTTGCATTGCTGTTTGAGACATTCACTGTTTTGTACCGTAATTTTTTTCTATTGCAGATGTGTGAAAATAAAACTTATTCTGGTTGTATTTTAATGGTAATGGTACAGCATTTTATTTGTATTGCACTTTGGTAGTATTGTAATTGTGCTTTAGTTATGGTATGTATTGCAGTACTACCAGAGTTATATTGTAGTATTACTGCAGTATTACTGCAGTATTATTGCAGTTATTCTGCAGTTATATTGCAGTTATATTGCAGTATTATTGCAGTATTACTGCAGTTATATTGCAGTATTATTGCAGTATTACTGCAGTATTATTGCAGTTATATTGCAGTATTATTGCAGTATTACTGCAGTTATATTGCAGTATTACTGCAGTATTACTGCAGTATTATTGCAGTATTACTGCAGTATTACTGCAGTTATATTGCAGTATTATTGCAGTATTATTGCAGTTATATTGCAGTATTACTGCAGTATTACTGCAGTATTACTGCAGTATTATTGCAGTATTATTGCAGTTATATTGCAGTATTATTGCAGTATTATTGCAGTTATATTGCAGTATTACTGCAGTTATATTGCAGTATTATTGCAGTATTATTGCAGTATTACTGCAGTTATATTGCAGTATTATTGCAGTATTACTGCAGTATTACTGCAGTTATATTGCAGTATTACTGCAGTTATATTGCAGTATTATTGCAGTATTACTGCAGTTATATTGCAGTATTATTGCAGTATTACTGCAGTATTACTGCAGTATTACTGCAGTTATATTGCAGTATTATTGCAGTTATACTGCAGTATTATTGCAGTATTACTGCAGTATTATTGCAGTTATATTGCAGTATTATTGCAGTATTACTGCAGTATTATTGCAGTTATATTGCAGTATTACTGCAGTTATATTGCAGTATTACTGCAGTTATATTGCAGTATACTGCAGTTTTTTCGTGTCCAAAAAACTGCATTTTTCTACATGAACAAAAACTGCAGTATTACTTCAAAAAAACTGCAGTATTTTTTTGTAAGGGGGCAGCTAGCATCGCGCTAGCGGCAAAAATGACGGAAAATTTATAAATTAAGGACATCAAGTGGATATATCTTGGATGTAAGTGTTTTGATTTATTGCTGAACAACTCCAAAAAGATGCACATGTTCCATGCTGGATAGAAAACCTTCTGTAAAGGATACAAAGACACCAAAGACACCCCCGTGATGGCTAGCTCGTTAGCTTTCTGCTGGAAAAAACGGTAAGAAAATTGATAAAAGTTTCATGAAATAATATAGATATTTATCGGAGGTGCTGTGTGATGTCGTGGGCGATGCCGTCGGGCTCTGAGGGTTAAACAAAGATTGTATTTCACATAGATTTGGACTTTGAGACATTAAAAACGATGCCGTTAAAATGTTTTTCATAAACATTGGGGATCAGGGATAGTTTTTATTAAACAAAGATTGTATTTCACATAGATTTGAACTTTGAGACATTTAAAACATTAAAAACAATGCCGTTAAAATGTTTTTCATAAATATAAAAAGTTAGAGAATATCTTTGACATACGGTTTGTAATGATAGAGAAAACACTGTTGTATATGCATTAAACATATCAAAGAAATGTGGTTAAAAATCACATCAAACGAACAATGTTAAGTTGTTTCACATTACATCTTACTGTTCAAGTTTTTCTTTAGTTTTAGTCAAACATTTCTCTCTTACGGAACTCCGTGCAAACGCGTTGCTCCAAACTGATGACGGAAACAGACGCTGACAGCGGTGCGTAAACCCCACCCTCAGCTCCACCCCTAACACTCCCCCTCGGTGCAGAGAACATATAGAGAACAGTCCAATGGGCCATTGGCGTGCGAGATTTGCATCTCGCGCTCCGCCCCGTACTGCGGATGTAAACAGGAAGCGAGAGCAGCGCACTATTGTAATTCACCTCGGAGCCGAACGGCGTTGATGAAGCAAGACTGATTTTCTAAAAGAGAGCCTATCTATAAGAGAGATACTCCAGAGAACGAGAGGGACGCTTTGTGTTGGCGAAAAGGCACAAACAGCGTGACCGCGTGCTCAGTTCGGTGAGGGCGTTTGTCTCAGTGAGTGCAGACACAGGACTGCACTTATCTCCTGTGTGCTGCTGCGGTCTTCCCCTGGGTGCTTCAGCACCGTTAAAAGAGCATTTCCTCACAAAAGAGCACGGGTGTGACACTGCGTCTTTTTCAAGACGTCATTCCACCCCTGCGTTTCTGGATGGGGTTGTTTCCTGTCCTGACGGCCACAATCCTTCTCGCATAAACATGTTGAGACTGCGTTCGTGGGGTGATCCATGTTCTCTCAGGGGAACGGGATCACGTCTACGCGCTGTTCGTCTCACCTTCCTCGTGAGGGTTTGAGCGTTCAGAGTGTCATGTGCCGTCTAGCTGCCGGGTGACAGCGCGGGTTGTCACGACAACCCAGCGCGCGTCGCTCGGTGCTTCAAATGCGTGGTTGAGACTGTGACCCCTCAAACGGGGTTGAGTCCCTTTGCTTATACCCCGATCTAGTTTCTTTTCTGGTGCACCAGAAATGGGGCTACTTTGGCTGACAAGCTCAAAGCTTCCCCACATGCTTCCCCACCGAGTACATCTCCGTGGGACCCCCACTCCTCTATCGCAAACCAAGCATGTTGAGACTGTGTTCGTGGGTGGTTTATGCTCTCTCATGAGAGCATAACAACGTCAGCACATTGTTTATCTTGCCTTTTTCATAAGGGCTTGAGTGTTCAGCGCGCCGTGTGCCGTCTCATGGCCACGCTCACTATCTCGCATGCCTGCTGGTAGCTTACAGATGGGATTGCTGGTCCTTAAAAAAAAAAAGGGAGGTAGCGTTT